>CM028354.1:22461116-22921197 GCA_016618105.1 Dendrobium huoshanense | reverse complement strand
CATTGGATAACAATGGTTTGCAGATGATGCTGTTCTGATAAGAAATTTTATTATGAACCATTCAATGAGACTTTCAATGTTTAATGACTTCTCCCACTTGAGAATGTTAGATGTTGCTGAAACTCGTTTTGCCTCTGTAATAATCATGTTGAGAAGATTCAAGCAAATTAAAAATGCTCTTCAATCTATGGTGATTAGTGAGAAGTGGTCTTGCTATCGAGAAGATGATGTTGGGAAGGCAAGGTATGTTAAAGAAAAGATCTTAGATGATTTGTGGTGGGATAATGTAGACTACATTTTGGATTTCACTGATCCAATCTATGATATGTTGAGAGAGGCTAACACAGATAAATCATGTCTACATTTGATTTATGAGATGTGAGATTCTATGTTAGCAAAAGTGAAAGAAATTATTTACAGACATGAAAGAAAGTCAAATGATGAAGACTCAAATTTTTGGAGTGTTGTCTATACCATTCTTGAGGATAGGTGGAGCAAAAGCAACACACCTTTGCATTGTTTGGCTCATTCATTAAATCCAAGGTACATTCATATTCATCTTTTAAATTAATTTAAATTTCTTAGTTAATGAACATGTAATTTATATGCTTTGTATTATTTGAAGGTATTCAAGTAAAGAATGACTTCTAGAAGACCCTCAACGTGTCTCACCACAAAAAGATTTAGAAGTTTCAAATATGAGAAAAATATGTTTGAAACGATATTTTCCAAATGAGGAGGAGAGAAGAAAAATTAATATAGAACTTGCAAAGTTCTTTGGATATTTAGAGGATTTTGGTGATCAAGAATCTTTGGTTGATAGATGGAGGATGGATCCAAAAATGTGGTGGTTAATTCATGGAGCGTCGGCACCTCTTCTTCAAACAATAACAATAAAACTTCTTGGTCAAGTATCATCCTCTTCCTGTTGTGAGAGAAATTGGAGCACATACTCATTTATTCAATCAATGAAAATGAATAAAATAACTCCACAACGAGCTGAATATTTAGTTTATGTGCATACAAATCTTCGTCTTCTATCAAGGAAAACCCCACTTTATATGACAGGTGATAACAAGATGTGGGATGTTGCTGGAGATGGGTTCGAGTGCCTTGATGAAATGGGATTATTGGAGGTTGCAAATCTTTCTTTAGATGAACCAGAGTTGGAAGCAATGATATTCAATGATGATGATATTGAAGGCCAAAGACCAACATCTGAATCTAATTCTATCATTCCCTCTATTGAGTAGTTGAACTTTCATGTTGTACTAAATGGTTTTTTGGTTATATTTTTGTGGTTGTACTAGACATTTTATACTAAACATCTTTATGTTATGAGCTAAACAAGTTATCATGACTTTGATTTAATATTGCTTGCCATTTTTAATATAATATTACCTTAATTTATATATATTATATTTAAAATTATTATGTCGTGTCCACGCCGCACCCGTGTCCTATATTTTTAAAAAATGTCGTGTCCCGTGTCCGTGTCGTGTCGTGTCGTGTCGCCGTGTCCGTGTCCGTGTCCGTGTCCGTGCATCCTAGCTTGCCCCTCTTGACCTTCCTCCACCACATTAAACTAATCCTCCAAAAATTCAAAATAGGGAAGTTGAAGACAAAACTATCCTTAGATTTGGGAATGTATATTCCATGCGTACAAGTTCAAACTATGCTCCGAAGAAAATCCAAGAATATGAATCATCCCCTGGAAATAAGGTAAGTCACCACCTCACTTATACCCTATAACCAACTATATATCCTTTAATAATTTTTCCTCCCCACATAAAAACTTCCTGGTTACACTAGATGATATTCGTATTTCTAATGATATTTTTAAGGTCTTATCTGATGAAAATTAAAAAAATGTCATGAAGGATGAAATGCAGGCCCTAGAAAAGAACAATACACGGGAGATCATCAACCTGCCGATAGGAAAAAAACTAGTTGAATGCAAATGGGTGTTCTATGTAAAATACAAAGCTGATAGTACACTGAAAAAATACAATGCAAGACTAGTGGCGAAATGGCACACTCAAACATATGACAATGACTACCAGGAAAACTTTGCACCCATAGCCAAGATGAACATTGTCAGAATCCTACTCTTAATAGCAGCTAAGTACAATATTCATCTGGAACAATTGGATGTAAAAAATGCATTCATACATGGGGATATGGAAGAAGAAATATTTCTAAAAAATATCACAAGGATTTAAGCAAATTCTGGAGGTAACAAGGTGTGCAGACATAAAAGGGATCTGTATGGGCTAAAACAATCACCTAGGGGTTGGTTTGGAAGGTTCTCTAAATTCATGCTTCTTAATGGGTATAAAAAAAGTCAAGGTGACCATACACTATTTTTTAAACACTCAGACTCATGAGAAGTTACAATACTATTAGTGTATGTGGATGACATCATCTTGATTGTGAATAATGAAAAGGAGAAAGTATGTCTAAAGAAAAATCTTACCAAGGAATTTGATATCAAAGTATTTGATAGACTAAAATACTTTCTTGGAATGGAAGTAGCTCACTCCAGCAGAGGAATATACATCTAAAAACAAAAATACATTAAAGATCTTTTGAAGGAGACTGTAAAACTAACATTTAAGCCAACACCAACATTAGTAGAACCAAATCTCAAATTGGGGAAAGCTAAAGAAGATCTAGATGTAACAAGGATGCTTATCAGAGACTTGTGAAAAAATTAATCTACCTTTCCCACACCATACCAAATATAACATTTGTTGCAAGTATGGTCAGTCAGTTTATCCAAAATCCAAAACAAACACACATGCAAGTAATAGAAAGAATACTAAATTACCTTAAGGGAAACCCAGGGAAAGGGATTCTATTTAGAAGAGATCACGGAATAACCCTAGAAACATACACTGACATTGATTATGCATGATCAACAGTAGACAGAAGATCTACCTCTGTATACTGTACATTCATTGGAGGGAATCTAGTTACATGGAGAAGCAAGAAACAAAATGTGGTGGCAAGATCGAGTGCATAAGAAGAATATAGAGCTATGACCCTAGAAATATGTGAGTTATTATGGATCAAGATGATTCTAGAAGACCTAAAGATAAAGTGGGATGATCCCATGAAGCTATATTATGACAACAAATCAGCAATCAGCATAGCCCACAATCCAATCCAGGATGACAGGACCAAACACATAGAAGTGGATAGACACTTTATTAAAGAAAATTTTGATTGTGTCTAATATGTATTAACCATGTATCATCTAAAAATCAACTTGCAAATATCATTACAAAAGGATTAGAGAATTCTACATTTCTCAGAATGATTGATAAGCTGGGAATGACAGATTTGTATTCTCCAGCTTGAAGGGGAGTGTTAAATCACAGTCCCTAGTTCCTGTATGAATCCAACGGCTTAGGATAGAGATCTGCGGGAAGCTCTCTTGACTCACAGTGAGTACCTTCCATAACTAGATATCTGATTTAGGAAGGAATATATTACAGCAAATGTTCATTATTTTGTAGTTTTTTTGTTTACTAAATAAGACCGTTTGTATAGATCTATAAATGGGGATGATGTTGCATAATAAAACTATGATTTTTCCCTCTCAAATCCCTGATTTCAACAATTAGGATACGCAACATTCCTCATTTCTTAATCCTTTAGTTTGACTGAAACAAACCATCTATATTGTTATTCACCAGACATCGTTAAGAGGCTGACGTTTGCATAGAAAAAAGAGATGGTTATGGGATTATCACAGAGGCGCGGTACATTGAAGGCACTTGAATTCCTATGATATAATGGTTGCCATAGAATGATTACTGAAAGTGCAGAAAATTGGATCGGTTCAGACTAAGCTGTCAGAGTCCGGAACCTTGTGAGCACTGAATACACGTGTGGGGGTGGGGGGGGGTGAATTCTTATACACAAATTTAATAGATTATTGAGTTTCATATGTCATTGTCAAACATCATGCTTATTTAAGACAGCCTCGCACAGAAAGAAAAAGAAGCTTAAAGACTAAGGACAGGCCCTATTACTAGTAGATAATATTTAACATATAAGAACACACAAGCACAAATTCATAGATATGGGCATGGCTATAAAACCTATGCTTCTAAAACATTGCATAACCAAGTTTGGAAGCTTATCAGAGTTTTACAGTGGTGCTTTCGTACCAATACTCAAGGCTTGGTTCAGATGATTTATCCTCCTCAGCCTGTATGAAGTAAACAAAATCTTCATAACCCATTTTTCCTTCAACTTTGCTAGTAAAGCTTCTAGGAACCTGATACACAACAACAAAAGAAGGTCAAGGAAAAGATCAAAGGTTTGCAGACAATCAGTAATAAAAAATTAACAGTTTTAGTCAATAACACGATCTATGACAACAAACCTCCGCAAATATTCTTTCAACAACCCTATACGTCAATGCATGATTGCCATATTTAATAAGATTCTCTTTGTCAATCAAGAAATCATGATCTGTATCAAGCTCCCAGAACTTGCAGTATATAACATAAAAGTGCTCATACGAGAAGTACCTACAAGGCACCAATGAAGCATTTACAGTTATAAGATAGAAAAAATATAATAGTAGCTTGTAATAATCCACACCTACTCTCACGGCCAATACAAACCTATATGGTGCATGATGCACATATGCTACATCTTAAAAGATTTTTATAAAAAATTGTCACCATTTCACATCACAAAATTGGAAAAAAAAACATTATCAAGATATTGCACTCCATAGTGGAAACAGCATCATCAAAGTACTCTTCAACGGACAGAATTAAAACCATCCGTTCTAAACAGTAACATAAAAAACATTCAAATATATTCATTCGCATGCCTGGAGATCTGTGAAATTATAGAAAAGCTTTCCTACAACAGAGGCTATAAACTAAAATGAATAGAATAAGCAAATCATCCTCGAGATGGGAGCACACACGACCAGATTAAACATCAGAGATATTAAACAACCAGAATAACTCGAAGCATATTCCATAAAAAAAGAAATTGTGAGAAATAATATTAAATATCTCGTTTTACTTCCTTACCTTAAAACCTTGTTGATGTCCTCCTCCTCATCAGCATGCTGCATTGCAGCAATTAGGTTCCCGCGCTTAAGCTCTCTAAGGGTTAGATGACCATTTCCAGATCTATTCACATAGTAGAATATTCGGTAGATAACAGTTTCAGCTGGTAGGTAAATGAAAGTGTGAAAACTGTTAGCTTTTTGAATAAATAAGTGAATAAAGAAGAGAAAAGCCTATCAAAAATTGTCAAGCACTGCACCAAGCATTTAAAGAAACGCAAACAAACAAAATGCATAAATGTAGAGCCACACTCCCACGCATATATAGATATATATAAATAAACTAGTCTTTCATTGTCCAGCATTGCATGGGATTTCAAAAAGAAAGACTTCAGAACAATGCTTGTAAATTTTTCATTCAACGGCTGAATATAAAATCAATTGTCAATAGATTAGGTAAATGAATATAAAAAGCAACAAAGTTTCTTTGCATTGCTAGAGAATTTGGCTGGTTTGCGAGCGTGAGGAAGCAAACGGGGATTGGAGGTGGAAGGAGGCGAATGGGGTTGGATGGATCGGAACTTGCGGTTTGCTGGAGTTAGACGTCGGGCTGGGTGCAGAGACTAGATAGAACAAGAGGGAAAGTCGGCTGAGGGAAACAAAGGCTCGCAGCCTGAAGGGGATTTGGATTGGAGGGTTTGCGGAAGTGGGAGATCATGGCTTGAGGAAGGGATGTCTGCTGCTTTGCTTGGAGTTCGATGGGTACAGGAGAGGATGCTTGTGGAGTTCGGGTGTGGAGAGGTGATCGAGAGGGCTGAAGCTGGCATTTGGCTGAGGGCTGCAAGGCTTTGAGAGCGTGACGGTAGGTAGTGTTTTCCCAAAAAGGACCGAAGGCTTCGTCTGTTGTCTCTTGAATAATGCGAACAAGAGTTTGAAACTAAGCGAGGGTTGCGGGATTTAAGTTGAAATTGCGGGAGGAAGCGACGTCGGAGCAGAACTGCAGAGGTAAGCGGGATTTCTAGGATTTTAGCAGGACTTTTGGATTACATGGAGGTGATGTGGAGGTTAACAAAATGCCCCCCAACAAATGTGGTATGCGTCAGTGGCGAATCACATTTATTGTAACCCGGTTGACCTTGTTGATCTCCAAATATTTGTTCTGGAAATTCGCACCCGGCCTCCCCTCTTTCGGGAGAGTTTTAACGAATTAGGTTATGGGGCAAATTTTCAGAAGGCAGATTGGTTTGAAATAAGATACTACCCAGAGATTTCACCCTCATTTTGCAAGGACTTTGTGATCTATGTTCTGGTTTCCTATAGGCGCAAACCCCTATAGTTAATTATCTCTCCCGATAACAAGAGAGAACTTTCGATTAAGGCTAGTCGTCAATAGATAATGGATATAAGTATGATTATAAATAAGAGTTTGAAGGATAATGTTGCAAAAATACTAATATAATTAGAGATATAATTATAACTTTAAAGATTATTATTGATATTAAGATTATTAACATTATAAGTGATAAGGCTCCTAAGTAGGTTTGGATATATGTTCAAAATTAAAATTTTAGAATGACTTTGAAGAATTAATATAAAAAATACTTAGAAGAAAGAGTTTTTATTGAAGAAGATTTAAATGGACATGTTGATAGAGAAGTAAAAAATTTTTAAAAAAAATCATTATGGTTATGAGTTTGGAGCAACTAATGAAGGTGGTAAGATCATATTAAATTTTGCACTAGCTTATGATTTTATTTAAGAAAAGAAATGAGAATATCATTACTTATAAGAAATGAGAATATCATTACTTATCAGAATTGATATAGTAAAACTCAAATTAATTATTTTCTTATAAGAAAAATAAGTCGATTAGATTGCAACGATTGTAAACTTATTCGGATGAAATTTTATGTACACAATATCATTTATTAGTTTTGGACTTCAAAATGAAAAGGCTAAAATTTGAAAAATAAAATAAAATGTTGTTATAGGCTTAGATGGGAGCATTTGATGAACATTAACAAAAATATTTTTGAGAGTAACATTGTAGATCTTAAGATTTTATCTGTGCCTGAGTAACCTAGCAATGCGAGAATAAAAAGCTAATGATAATAAAAATATTGTAAAGGATGTGCTCGGAGTATCAAAAGGAAAAGCTAATAATAGTAAAAATAATTGGTGGTAGAATCAAAATGTGCAATAAAAAATTAAAGATAAAAAGCTTTGTTATAAAATTTGGTTTATATGTAAAAACTCTAAAAATTGGAAAAGATATAAAGAAGCTCATAAGGAGTCCAAGAAAGTAATATGCGATGCAAAGATTTTTTCTTTTAATGATTTAAATAATATATTAGATATTAAGAATGATGAAAGATATACGTATAAGTTAGTCAAACAAAGAGATAAAAGTAGTAAAAATTTAGTTCAAGTAAAGTGCATTAATGATGAAGATCAAAAAGTATTTTTATTAGAAGAGTATATTCAAGAAAGGTGGATGAGATGTTTTGCTAAGCTTTTCAATGAAGATTATGAGAATACGATTAATTTTAGTGACCTTAGCACCATAAATGAAAATAGATATTTTTATCGGCATATTATTAAAACCAAATTTAGAGAGGCTTTAAAGAAAAATGAAGTGTGAATAAGCTATTGGACCTGATGATATTCCAATAGAGGTTTGGAAAAGTGTTAGATCGGAACCGGCCCAACGAGGGTCAGCTACACTAGCTCTAGGGCTGGTTTACTCTAAACAGCCAAGCCAGCGCCAGCCCCCTTGTGGGGCCCATTTCTTGAAGAGAAAGGGATGTTTTAGGCATGAATTGATTTAGGGAGGGATTGTTTAGTAATTGGGATCATATTTGTATGATTTAAATAGATAAGATTATTTAGGCTTAAGGTTATCTGGATATTTGTTGAATTTTAGAGAGTTCCTAGGGTTTGTTTAGGCTATAGCAGCCAAGCTGTAGATTGGGAGAGATTGATCCTCCTCTTCAATTGAGGATCCATTATATCTTGTTTAATTTCTTTCATCTTTTATCTTGTTTGGGATGAGATTGTTTATTTCTGATTATTTCTTCCAAATTCTTCTCTAATCTTTTTTTGCAAGGGCTGAAATTCAAATTTGTCAAGGAAAATTCTTGTGCCAACAAGCGTTTCCTATCAAAATGCCTATAGATGAAAGAATTTCTTGGCTTACTAAACTTTTTAATATTATTTTGAAGACTTAAAAAGATATCAAATGAGTGGAGAATGAATGTGTTGATTCTTATTTTAAGAATAAAGGTGATACACAAGATTGTGCAAATTATAGAGGAATTAAGTTAATGTGTCATACTTTTAAACTATGGGAGAGAGGTAAGGACCATAGATTACAATATGATACTAACGTTTATCAAAATCAATTTGAATTCATGCTAGGTAGGTCTACTATGGAAGCTATACATTTATTGAGAGATTTAATGGAGAAGTATAGAGAGAATAAGGAGGATCTACATATGATATTTATTGATTTAGAGAAAGCATATAATAAGTTCGAAGAGAAGTGTTATGAAGAGTTCTAGAAAAGAAAGGGGTTAATTTTTTTTTTTTAAGAAAGGGGTTAACAATGCTTATATTCAAGTCATTAAGAATATATATGCAGGAGCTACTATATTTGTTCAAACACAAGGTGGTTTGACCAAGTATTTTCATATTTTAGTTGGATTACATTAATGATCAGTCTTAAGCCCATATATTTTTTTCTTTAGTCATGAATATGATAGGAAACACTTGGATTTCCAAGTGTTTCACACCAAGAACCAAGTAGATCTAGGATGAAAACTGCTGTCCACACAAGAAAACAGCCCAAAACAGTGGATTCGGAGAGAAAACGAAGGAGAAAATCGTAAGAGAAACAAAGCAAACACTTTTATTTAATGAGAGATGAAAAGCACTTGCAAGATACAACTTTCCTTCAATTCAAGAGGAAGGAAAAACTCTCCAAATCTCTAGCCGTAGCCTAGAGCCCAAGAACACAAACCCTAGATCTCAAAAAGATTCAAATTCAAGATAACCCCCTCTTCCCCCTCTTCCTCCCAATTAAACATGAAAGGAGGATTACAATTTACCTAATTACCCTTCTCATTCAAATATTCCCTCCCAAAATTGAATTTACATTAAGTGGGCCCCCCTGAATGTTTCCGCCCCCCCCCCCCCCCCCCCCCCCCCCCCCCCTCTGGCCTGCTTCTTCCGCCGGCTACAAGCCAAGACCGGTCCAGGGTGGACCGGTCCAGCCGGCCCAGGATGGGCCGGCGTAACATTACCGCCCTCCCAAAGAATCACCTTGTCCTCAAGGTGAAAATCAGGAAACTGCTGTTTCGCCATCTCGTATGGCTCCCACGTGGCCTCGTAGTCAGGAAGGTTCTTCCATTGGATCAACACTTCCTTAGTTTCATCCTCTTTCTGGCGAACACCCCTCAGCTCTAAGGGTTCCATGATCACCTCTAATTCTTCCGTAAGTGTCGGCGGTAGCTCAGGAATGGCGATGTGGTCACCAATGACCCTTCTCAGCTGGGAGACATGAAAAACCGGATGTATAGTCGCTGATGGGGGTAATTTCAGTCGGTATGCTACTGCCCCAATCTTTTCCATCACTTCATAAGGCCCAAAGTACCTTGGAGCTAACTTTTCATTCCTCCTGTTGGCGGCTGTCTTCTGCCTGTATGGACGTAGCTTCAAGAACACCCTATCCCCTGCCTCAAATTGGATATCCTTTCTATGCCCATCAGCCTGCTTCTTCATGATTTGTTGCGCCCTCAGCAAGTGCCTCTTTAATTCTTCTAATACTCGGTCCCTTTCCTCCAAGTACTCCTCTACTGACGAAACAGGAGTACTACTGCTCCCAAAGTGTACCAAGTGTGGGGGATCCCGTCCGTACAACACTTTGAATGGGGTCATTTGTGAAGCCGAGTGAAAGGACGTGTTGTACCAGTACTCAGCCCAGGATAGCCACTTCGCCCATAGTTTTGGTGTCTCTGAAACAAAACATCTGAGATATGTCTCTAAGCTCCTGTTGACTACTTCCGTCTGGCCATCCGTCTATGGGTGGTAGGCTGTACTTCTCTTGAGCACTGTTCCCTGCAATCTGAATAGCTCCTTCCAAAAATGACTGAGGAAAACCTTGTCCCTATCTGATACGATCGCCTCTGGCACCCCATGTAATCTGATCACTTCTCTGATAAAAGTTGATGCTACTGTTGCTGCGGTGTAGGGATGTCGTAGGGGAATGAAGTGGGCATACTTGCTCAGCCTGTCCACCACTACTAAGATCACTGTGAATCCTTCTGAGCGGGGTAACCCATCTATGAAATCCATGGAAATCTCCTCCCATACTCTACCAGGCAGAGCTAATGGCTGTAGTAATCCTCCTGGTGACATCGCTAGGTACTTACTCCTTTGACAGACCTCACATCTGGCTACCATCTCCTCCACATCTTTATGCATCCCCTTCCAGTACAACTCCCCAGCGAGCCTTCTGTATGTCTTCTGTACGCCTGAATGGCCCCCTATCGCACTCCCGTGAAACTCATGGAGTATGTTTGGGATGTGGATCGACGTTCGGGGCATAACAAATCTTCCCTGATACAACAACTTGTCTCCCTCCAAGGAGTATCCCGGGTGGCTACCCGGTTCCTTCAGTACTTCAGTCCTGATCTTTCCCAGACTCTCATCTTTGGCACTCTCTTCTCTGATGGCCTCCCAATCCAGCATCCAAGGCACGGATAGAGCGACTGTCTGTAATTCCTCCATACATCTGGATAAGGCATCTGCCGCCTTGTTCTCCACTCCTGGCCTATACTGAATCTCAAAGTCGTACCCAAGTAACTTGGATAACCACCTCTGATGCTCTTCAGTCACCATTCGTTGTTCTAAAAGAAATTTCAGGCTCCGCTGATCAGTCCTGACAACGAAGTGTCTTCCCAGTAGGTAAGGCCGCCATTTCTGGATGGCCAACACGATGGCCATCAATTCCCTCTCATATACTGATTTCATCCTTGCCCGAGCAGTCAACACCTGGCTGAAATAAGCGATGGGCCTCCTATTCTGCATAAGTACTACACCCAGTCCGTACCCCGATGCATCTGTCTCCACAATAAATGTCTGAGTAAAATCTGGCAAAGCTAGTACTGGCACTGTAGTCATTGCCTTCTTCAGGCTCTCGAAAGCAGAGGTGGCTGCTTCTCCCCATAGGAAACCATCCTTCTTCAACTGTTCTGTAAGTGGCCAGGCTATGGTGCTATACCCCTTCACAAATCTTCTGTAATAACCTGTCAATCCCAGAAATCCCCTCAGCGCCTTCAGACTTTTCGGTAGTGGCCACCTTAGCATCGCCTCAATTTTGGATTGATCAGCTGCCACTCCTTCTTTTGATATCACATGGCCCAAGTACTCTACACTGGCTTGAGCGAAGCAGCATTTCTTCAAATTTGTCTTCAACTGATGCTCCTGTAGAACCGCTAACACCGTTCTTAAATGTTCCCAATGTTCGACCTCTGTCCTGCTGTATATCAGGATGTCGTCAAAGAATACTAACACAAACCGTCTGAGATAAGGCTTGAAAACCTTGTTCATCAGGGCCTGGAAAGTAGCAGGTGCATTGGTGAGGCCAAAGGGCATCACCAAGAACTCATAATGGCCTTCATGAGTTCTAAAAGCTGTTTTGGGAACATCTTCCTTCCTCATTCGAATCTGGTGGTAGCCCGATTTCAAGTCTATCTTGCTGAAGATCACGGTCCCACTTAATTCATCCAAGAGCTCATCGATAACGGGGATAGGAAATTTATCAGGCACAGTCTCCTTATTGAGTGCTCTGTAATCTACACAAAAACGCCAACTGTCATCCTTCTTTTTTACCAACAGAACGGGACTAGAGAAAGGGCTGATGCTGGGTCTGATGATCTTTGCCTCCAGCATCTCTCTAATCAACCGTTCAATTTCATCCTTCTGGAACTGGGGGTAGCGGTAAGGGCGTACACTGACGGGTGATACTCCTTCCCTCAACACTATAGCATGCTCTCGCTCCCTCTGCGGGGGTAATCCCTGAGGTGGCTGAAAAACCTCTTGGAATTGCTGAATCAATGGCTGAACGGAGAGGGGTATATCTCCTCCCTCTTCCACTCCCCCCTCCAAACTATGCAATTCCACCAAGTAGCCTCCTCCCTCCTGCTGAATGGTCCGGAATAGGGATTTGAGAGAAACCCCAGCTTTGGTCAACCCCGCATCCCCCTGAATCGTCCTCCTTCTCTCCCCTATCACGAGTTCCATCCTCAATGTCCCCCAGTTGATCTTCGTCTCTCCCAAAGTACGCAGCCACTTCATCCCTAGGATGACATCCGTGCTCCCCAGTTCTAGGGGAAGGAAGTCTTCCTTTATCTGGATCCCCTGAATCTTTAGCACCACCTCTCTACAGATTCCTTTACCCATTTCCACCTTTCCCGTGCCCATCATCACCCCATAGCCACCTGTGTCCACTAGCTCCATCCCTAGCGACTCCACGATCTGGGTGGAAATGAAATTATGGGTTGCCCCATTATCGATCAACACCACCACCTCTCGGTCAGCTATCTCTCCTCTCACCTTCATAGTGTGACTCGGAGTGAATCCCACCTTCGGATCCAGCCATGACCATCTTCCCCCTCAAAGATGGGCATCTTCAACTTCCTCACCTTCGGATCCCTTCCATTACCCCGGTACTCTCCATAACCTCCCATTCCTCGAAGAGGAGGTGCTCCCCAAGTGTCCCGGTCCCCCCTCCGACGTTGGTACTCGAATCCTTCGTCATAATCCCCTCTTCCCCTTTCAAAATCAGCACCTCGACGCTGAAATTCAGCACCTCGACGCTGATATTCTCCTCTTCTCTCGCCAAAATCTGCACTTCCCTCATATTCTCCCCTCCGGCCTTCAAAATCCACATCTTGACGCTGAAAATCAGCACCTCGACGCTGAAAATCAGCACCTCGACGCTGAAAATCTGCACCTCGACGGTCATTCCCCAGGCTCATCTCCTCTCTAGAAAGTGGCTCTAGAGGTGGCATGTCGTCGTCTCCCTCAAGGATCTCCACAGCCGGATTCCTCCTCCCCCGAGGAGGGTTCGGATTTCCTCCTACGCCATGGTCGCCGACAGTCTCTCTTGCATCCGACGCCGTCGGATTAGTCTTCATCTCAAGTAATTTCTTCATCATCTCTTCCATAGCCGTGAATTTTCCCTCCAACCTTTCGTTATTGGTGGTGATTTGATTTTGAAAATCAAAAAATCTTTCCTCCAAATCGGTTTTTAATTGACCGACTTCGCCTTCCAAGACATCCACCTTCTTTCCGGCCATTGTCCTTCTAACGGGTCCACAAAAACTTCTTCCGGAGACAAGAAACTTGCTGAAATTTCAGAATTTCAGCCGCCGGTGGTCCCGAAACGATGCTCTGATACCAATTTGATAGGAAACACTTGGATTTCCAAGTGTTTCACACCAAGAACCAAGTAGATCTAGGATGAAAACTGCTGTCCACACAAGAAAACAGCCCAAAACAGTGGATTTGGAGAGAAAACGAAGGAGAAAATCATAAGAGAAACAAAGCAAACACTTTTATTTAATGAGAGATGAAAAGCACTTGCAAGATACAACTTTCCTTCAATTCGAGAGGAAGGAAAAACTCTCCAAATCTCTAGCCGTAGCCTAGAGCCCAAGAACACAAACCCTAGATCTCAAAAAGATTCAAATTCAAGATAACCCCCTCTTCCCCCTCTTCCTCCCAATTAAACATGAAAGGAGGATTACAATTTACCTAATTACCCTTCTCATTCAAATATTCCCTCCCAAAATTGAATTTACATTAAGTGGGCCCCCCTTGATGTTTCCGCCCCCCCCCCCCCCCCCCCCCCCCCTGGCCTGCTTCTTCCGCCGGCTATAAGCCAAGACCGGTCCAGGGTGGACCGGTCCAGCCGGCCCAGGATGGGCCGGCGTAACAGAATATTCTTGCTAGAAATTTGCAAGAGGATGTACCCTGATATATGCTTTTGTTGATGATATTCTTCTTATCGATAAGACTAGTGAGGGAGTTAAAGGTAAACTTAAATTATGGAGGTCAACCTTAGAGTATAAAGATTTTTATTTGAGTATATTTAAAATCGAATACATGGAGTGTAATTTTAGTAGCAATAGACCTAGTGGGGGGATTGTGACTTTGCTCGATCAAGTCATTAATAAGAGTACATGCTTTAAATATATTGGGTTTATTGTTCAGAGTAGTTGTGAAATAGATGGGAATATTATTAGTAGAATTCAAGTTGGATGGTTGAAGTGGAGGAATGCATCGGGCTTATTGTGTGATAGAAAAGTACCCCTCAAAGTTAAGAGAAAATTCTATAAGATGATGGTGAGACATGCAATGCTTTATGACATAGAATATTGGCCATTAAAAGAGAAGCATGATATTAAGTTAAGCATTATAGAGATGAGGATGCTCAAGAGGATGAGTGGCATTACTCTTAGAGATATGATACGAAACGAGCATATACATGAAAAGGTTGGAGTATCTCCAATGGAAGATAAGATTAGAGAGAGTCGCCTTAAATGGTTTCATCACATAAAATGGTGGCCTATCGATGACTCAATTAGGAGAGTAGATGTAATAGACTTGGCTTCTGTTAAGAAAGATAGAGATAGACCTAAAAAGATTTGGTTAAAAATATTAAAAATTATCTTTCCTTATTAGATTTAAATGACAATTTGACACATTTTTTTTACTCTTAATAAGACACAATGGAGAAAAAGGATTCATGTAACCGACCCCACATAGGTGGATAAAGGCTTGATGTTGTTGTTGTTGTTCTTGTTGTATCTTTCTTTTTCTCTGGCAATTCTTTGTAATTAACTTTGTTATATTAATATCTTTATCTACTTAATATATTTTGCTTAAAAAAAAGAGTACCGAGTTCAATTTGAATAAAAGTTGATCCAACCAAACCTAAATATTTTGGCAAGCCTAAACATGCAATGGTAAAAATATATAGCATCATGGAAACATGATGCAAATCCATGCTTTCACAAATAACAAAATAGAAAATAAATTGTCTTAAAATAATGAAAAAAATTAGAATTATTTAAGCAAGATATTGGACAATGCAATTGAAAACAAATAGTTGGATAAGACCATAGATGTTGATCATCTTAGACACGCACCAAACAACAAAAACATAATTTCACAAAAATGGAAATTAATATGATGCTTCAGAGTTTAGACTATTACTTACAAAGAGGAGGCTCCGCATGAACAAAGGCCTCTTCATACCGTATCTCTAAATAATGTTTTCCATTCTACTTGCACAACTCAGTGCTCTAAGTTCCCTTTTTCTTACCGTGTGCCTTTTCTCTACCTCAATTTATTATTCGAAGTCAAAAGTAGCAAACATGAACAACGCAGTGTCTTTGAATTGTTGACCTCTAATGGGGCATAGTAAATAGATTCAACGTCTGACACACTCTCGTGAAAATAAAATAGAACCAATTGTGAAAACAATGTAAAATCGGTAAATATATTGCTAGTTATTAAGAAAACTCACCATATCTATCCTGAAACTCAGGAGTACCCTGCAAAAATTCCAATCCAGGATGAGTTGCCAAAAGTTCTCTCAGTATGGGTTTGAAGTCCTCCTGTACCAAATCATTTTAATCCACTTAAAATTATAAAAAGAAAAAAAAAAAGATCATAAAGCCACAAGTGCTTAAACACATTGCTGAGTAAAAGTTTTTAAGTTACAAGACAAAAATTTGCATGCATAAAAGGCTGCAGCAGATCGTTTTAATTAGAACCCAAATAATAGATAAAAGATGTTTAAACCAAAAATAGGTGTAGAAAAACGGAAAAAATGGTAAACTGACCTGAATAAGGTAGCTGCGATCTGAGTGCTTCAAAATATTAAATACTTGAGCTGCTGTATCCATGGTCATCATATTACTATTCATCCAGTAAGCAACAAATGCATCCCTATAGTTATACCAAAATCATGCGGCTTAGAAATGCTACAAATTAAAACACCAAAAACAAAACAAATAATTACAGCAACATCAAGGAAAAAGAGGAGAGCTTGAAAGCAATAACTAAAACAACCTCAAAAATGAAATTAAAAAAAGCTGCTAGCCAACACCAAGATTTTCCATTTTTTTATCAACACAGAACCTCCTATCCCAAAAGTTAGCATAAGGTTGCCTATGATGAATGATGATAACGAAGACATTGATTCACATTATAGCATTCATTACATCATGGAAATATGAATCTTCCTCAATCTGAATACACTAGGTGACGCAACCTGCACATATAGGAAGGACAAAAGGACAGAAGAGCTCACAACCAAAATATTTATACAGAAACAGAACTGAAGTATATTCTGATAGAGTTGCCAACATAGATGAGCCAAACACAATATGTTTCAAGCTATATAGACAAAAAAACTTTAAACCTCCCAAATATTTGACACTGGGAATCCCCTGTAGTTAAACTTATAGTTCAGCGCATCAACTTTCAAGCCAAAAAATGCTTAGAAATTTCGGGTCAAAGATGATTTGCACACCTCTTTACAAATCCAGTGCCTTCAGCATCGATCTTTCTGAAAAGAACACTAGAAAAAAATGTTGGCAGCTTGCAGATTTCTTTTGTAACTGTTTTAAACTCTAGCAGCAGATAAAGGAACATAGATCACCTTCTAGAATGTGGTTCAACATAAATAAAATATAACTAATAAACCAGGTATGCATTGACCGTGAATTTGCAATCCGTCTAATTTTCCAGAGAAAATCTGAGCAATTATTTCCAAGCTCTGCATTTTTAGTTCTTTTGGAAGTGGTCGTCCATTCCGAAAGTAGAACTGTCCAAATTTGACGGAGATGTCAAAATAATATCTAAATACAAAATGATAATATTCACATTAGTCGAATGTCTTCTTATCTTAAGAATTTATCTTTCATGCACTAATAGTTACAGTAGACTAAAGAGGTGTTTCGACTACAAATACTAGAGCATAAGTGTCATCAGAAGCTTATACCTCAGGAATGACTTCTTTCTCTAGTTCGGTAACTAATTTTAATGGAGATCCAAGGGATGACGGTCCAGCACCTAAACCACGTTTCATAAAACGAGGGGATCCAGAACTACTCCTGGGTGAAAGAGGTGGAGCACTGCCAACAGGGAACATAGCAGGCAAGGCATTGCCGGTAGCAGCATTTGTGCCAACACCATTGCTAAAATTCAATGGCACGCCCGCTTTTGCATCGTCCATTAAAGATTTCACCTATATGCCAAGACGAACTTTTCAAATACAGTCAAAAAGACAAACAGCGGGATTTCTGTTATTTCATCAGACATCCCATGAAGAGAAAAGGGAAAAGTAGGAAAATTAATTTACAAACATATAAAGTGAATCCTGATAGGGAAGCCTAATGAAGATTACAGTCTGCCATCGAGCATAGCATATCAGCATATATGAAGATACACCACAAAGAAGCGGCAAAGAAATGTTTGATTGCGGCACCTTGCCCAGTAACTCATAGGTGGATTGACAGAAATCTTTGAAAATCTAATGTAAACCACAGGAAAATATGTGCAATTTGCAAGCAAAAACTAGCACTCAATAGTAAACAAACAAGCAAAGTTACAATTTCAACGTTACATTCAAATTATAGTAGCTCTAGTATCACCCCATAATCTTGGAGCAGACGTGAACCATCATTAAGGAGGAATGCATTATATCCATCTTAGAATAATGATCTGATAGAACTTTAATTCAAGCTAAATAAAAAAGATACATATATTCAATGTTAACAAAGTGCAATAGCATTCAACAGAATAGTTTCCACAAAGCTAGTTAAAGATTTAACCAACATCTGGATGAAGCAACTCTAATGCAATATCAGTCACAACAACAACAACAACAAAATCAAACATTTGTCCCACTACGTGGGGTCAGCTACATGAATCATTTTTCGCCATTGTGTCCTGCTACAAGTCAATTTCTCATTTAAATCTAATAAAGAAAGATCATTTCAAATATTTTTTAACCAAGTATTTTTAGGTCTATCTCTACCTTTCTTAACATAAGTTAAATCTAATACATCAACTTTACAAACCGGGTCATCAGAAGGCCTCCATTTAATGTGACCAAACCATCTAAGGTGACTCTCTCTAACCTTATCTTTCATTGGAGCTGCTCCAACCATTTCACGTATATGCTCATTTTGTATCATATCTCTAAGGGTAAAGCCACTCATCCACCTAAGCATCATCATCTCTGCAACACTTAACTTAGTATTATGCTTCTCTTTTAATGGCCAACATTCGGCACCATAAAGCATTGCAGGTCTCACCACCATCTTATATAATTTTCCCTTAAGTTGGAGGAGGATTTTTCTATCGCACAACAAGCTTGATGCATTCCTCTACTTTAACCATCCAACTTGAATTATGCTAATAAAATCCCCATCTATTTCACCATCACTCTGAACAATAGATCCAATATATCTAAAACGTGTACTCTTATTAATGACTTGATCGTCCAAAGTCACAATCCCCTCACTAGGTCTATCAATACTAAAATTACACTCCATATATTCAGTTTTAGATCTACTCAAGAAAAAACCTTTAGACTCTAAGGTTGACCTCCATAATTCAAATTTACCTTGAACTCCCTCTCTGGTCTTATCAACAAGAAGAATATCATCAGCAAAAAGCATACACCAAGGTACATCCTCTTGCAAATGTCTAGTAAGAACATCCATTACTAAAGCAAAAAGATATAGACTTAAGGCTGATCCTTAATGTTATCCAACCCAAATAGGAAAATACTTGGTCAAACCACCTTGTGTTTGAACACAAGTAATAGCTCATGCATACATATCTTTAATGATTTGAATATAAGCGTTATCAACTCCTTTCTTTTCAAGAACTCTCCATAGCACTTCTCTTGGAACTTTATCATATCCTTTCTCTAAATCAATAAATATCATATGTAGATCCTCCTTATTCTCTCTATATTTCTCCATCAAACATCTCAATAAATGTATGGCTTCCATAGTAGACCTACCTACCCGACATGAATCCAAATTGATTTTGAGTAACATTAGTATCACGCCGCAACCTACGCTCAATAACTCGCTCCCATAGTTTTAAAGTATGACACATTAACATAATTCCTCTATAATTCACACACTCCTGTGCATCATCTTTATTCTTAAAAATAGGAATTAACACAGTCATTCTCCACTAATCTAACATCCTTTTAGTCTTCAAAACAGTATTAAGAAGTTTAGTAAGCCAAGAAATTCCTTCATCTCCTAAGCATTTGCACATCTCTATTCGAATATCATCAGGTCCAATAGTTTTTTCACACTTCATTTTCTTTAAAGCCTCTCTAACATCGGTTTTACTAATACGTTAATAAAAACAAAAATCTTTATTTTCATTTAGGGTGCTAAAGTCACTAAAGTCAATTGTATTTTCACATTCTTCATTAAAAAGTTTAGCAAAATATCTCATCCACCTTTGTTGAATATCATCTTCTAAGAAAAATACTTTTTGATATTCATCCTTCATACACTTCACTTGAACTAAATCCTTACTATTCATATCTCTTTGTTTGGCTAACTTATACATATATCTTTCTCCCTCCTTAGTATATAATTTATTATATAAATCATTAAAAACTAAACTCTTTGCATTGCAAATAGTTTTCTTAAATTCCTTACGAGCCTCTTTATAGCTTTCCCAATTATCAGAATTTTTACATCTACACCAATTTTTATAACAACTTATTTTTTATATTTTCTTATACATTTGGATTACACCACCAACTATTTTTACTTTTAGGAGTTTTATCCTTCAAAATTTCAAGCACATCTTTTGCAATAATCTTAATATCACTAGCCACTTTTTCTTACATAACATTTGCATCCTCATGCACAGACAAAATCTTACTCTCAAAAATACTTTTGTTAATATTATTTAAATGCCCCTATTTAATCCTGAAAAAATATTTTACTTTATTATTTTTATTTTTTGCCCCATTATCTTAAAGTCAAAAACTAATAATCGATATTGGGTATATAAATTTTCACTCATAATAACTTTACAATTTTGGCAATCTAAACAATCAAATTTTCTTATAAGAAAATAATAAATCTGTTTTACTATATCCATTTTTATTAGTGATAAGATTATCATGTCTTTTCTTAAATAAGATATTAGCTATTAAAAAATTATAAGCTAAAGAAAAATCTAATATAATCTTACCACCTTCATTTGTTGTTCCAAACTCATGACCACTATGAATGCTTTTAAAATCATCTACATCTCTACCAACATATCCATTTAAATCTCCTCCAATAAAAACATATTTCTTCAAGAGATATATTTTGTATTAATTCTTCTAAGTCATTCCAAAATTTTAATTTTGAACCCATATCCAAACCTACTTGTTAAGCATACACACTTATAATATTAACAATCTTAGCATCAAAAATAATATTTAAAAATATAATTCTATCTCCAATTCTGTTAATTTTTACAATATTATCTTTGAAACTCTTATCTATAATCATATATACATCACTTCTTGTACGACTCCTACCTAAATACCATATTTATATTCTAAAATATCAATCTCCTTAGGCTTATCTTCAACCCATTTAGTTTTCTGAATGCACAGAATATTTAACTTCCTATAAATCATAATATCTATTAATTCCATTGATTTTCCTATAAGGGAGCCTATATTCCAAGTTTCTATCCTACTTTTAGTTTCATAGGCTAGTTTTTTTGCCCACATACATCCTTGATGTGGGAACCCTTGCCTATTTAACACTGCACCCAAGTGTCAGTGCAACGTCCCTTGCACACTTGTCGTTGTATTCAGGCCATACAGAGCGTCGCTTCCAAAGGACGCTCTAGCATTAACACAATTTTTTAAAGAATTCATGTAATGATTATTCAACAAGTATTACGCTAACTGTCGAAACCTAATGCAACTCTCCACTTTTCTCATCTAGGATTTGGGACCTGACAACAGCAGTGTTAATGCAATATCAGTCAAAATGACAAAATATTTACTAACATCTTAAAAAAATAATTAATCCTCCCCAGCATGTGCTGCTTAAGAATATATATATATATATATACTCATTCATGCTATGTGCAATAATAACTCCAATTAAACATCATAGTGAAGCAAACTGAACTAATAATAAAGTTTTTTTTTTGTACTTGCTAATTACAGCATACATACAACATGATTGAACCATTATAGTAATTCAATTTGATTATAAGTTAATATACAATCTCAAAACAGTCATACACCTACTAATTTGTACTTGCTTAAAAAAATCAAAATAGTCCTCGGACCAATTGTGTGGCCAATTTAGTCCCAAGATCACGTCACCTTAATTTAGTCTCTCGACTGTACAAAAGTGATCCCAATTTAGTCTCAAAGGGATCATTTTGGATCAATTTTGTATGGTCGAGGGATTAAATTAGAGCATTGTGATATTCTTGGACTAAATTGGCATATATGAATAATAAAGGGACTATTTTGAAGTTTACTCCAAAACAAAAATGCCAATGCAAACCTTCTACTGACCCAAAATAAAATCATACTGCAAATGTATTCATTTGAGCTACCATACCATAATAGAGTTCCACCATTACCTCCAACACAATCACACATGATATGCAGTTACGCTACTGTTATATACATCCTCCCTGAAGAAGCTATATGACCAACTCTCTCTTCCCTTACTTCATTTTTGAATACCCGTGCAATGTGAAACTTAAAACCTCAATTTGTTTTATGGATTTCATTCATCAAAAGCATCTTGGTGCTTGGGTCGCACCTTCTCAAGCAATTCATTTTAAAAAGGTGATCATTGTTGGTATTTGGAAAGCCTTCGGTCAGGCAGACATCAAGACAATCACAAAAAATTGCTAATGGTTTTCTTTTTTGTAATATTGATTAGGAAATAAGTGTTAAACTTCAGTTAAATGGTACGAAGGAACATATTTTTACATCATTAGGTAAGCCATCACATATTCTTGCTCTTGCAAAACAGAAAAAAGCATATCATACCTTCCCATCTTAATTTATTCTTTTTCAACTTCTTCTAGAACCTGCTTTTCAAGTTCTTGAATATTTTTCCACAAAGTTTTGAATTGCAGAGAAGCTAACATAATTGAAAATTTCAGACTTCAAAATTTTATCATTTTATAAAGCTTTACCACATATTGACTGAGAAAATTCAATGAATTATGATATTACGGTCAACTTATTATTTTGATTAAAAAACCAAACATTTATTTTACAAAATTGTTATATATTATATATCGTAACATTATAAATACTCACATATTAAACAATTTGAATGATATTTGTTATAATTCTATGTTATATTTCTATCAGTATCTGTTGTAGGAGATATTATTTTATTTTATGCCAGAAAGGACCAAGTCTGATTTTAATTACAAACCCTTTGATAATTTTTTGTGTTTTACTAGGAAATGGAAAGCACATTATGGCTCAATTTTAACTATTAGTGCTTCTAACAATAGTTACTTTCATCTTAATAAAGAAGTTTAGGAATGCAATGTATTGGTATCTGTCAAAAACACCAAATTCGAACTTTTTACATGATATTTTAAAAGGAGATACCTTACCAACATCTTCCAAGTAGCGGCATATGGTACCTACTGTGCGGTTGATTTCAGATGTTATTTTTGGTCCAATTATGTCAGAAGTACCAAAGATTTCAGCATGTACCATGTAACACAGCGCTTGAAAAAAGGAGTATGACTTAACACTAAACATCCATGACTTGAGTATTTAACCAGGTAGTGATTACAAATACCACCAAACAAAAAAAAAAGCAACAAACGCAAACTAAATGACAATGGGAATTAGTATTAACTTGAATATTTGTTAAAAAAAAAATCATTCTCTGGCATCAAAGATTACAACTCCTCTAATTCCAAGGATTCAATTTTAACAGTTCTGCAAATAAATATCAAACAACTGAATGCATGAAACAATTAGAATGAGATTGTGTCACATTCAAAATGAGCTCATCCTCAAGTTTTCTCCATCTCTAAAGGTTGATTATGCACTTCCTACAGATTCTGGTGTAAAGATTCCTCATCAAATAAAATGACACCCTCAACAAACATATTAACACTCTCAATACCAAAAAAAAAAAAAAAAAAAGGAAGCACTACACTAAAAGAAGTGAGTGAAGCCAGACAAATAATAATGTAACCTTCCAGCATCTATTTTTAAAAACACTTGTGTTCCAAAGCAACAACTCATATAAAGTCAAGTTTAAGCAAGTCTACCTCATCTTGAAATTTTGATTTCAGCTCAAATCTAGTTCGAGTTGGTTCAAATTGTTCGGTTGCAAGCCAATTTTCAAGTTGATTCAAGTAGAGACCATTAAATTATTAATACTTTGTTAGATCACTAATGTAGATATATAAGAATTGGTTGCAAGACAAAGTGAAATTAGTATGATTCAATTCATGATTACATATCATATGATATATATGCAGCATTCACATGGTATATAATCAAGAATTGAATCAAACTAATTAAAAGTGAGTTTAAAGTTGCGCATTTTGTATACAATTGTCAGCCCTAGCAACAACTAATGAACACGAAGATTGGGGAGTACACTAAGATTCATACCAGACGGACTGTCTCTGGAAGCGAAAGCCACTGAGAATAAAGCTGCTCCGCAATCTGAGGATTTTCCTTCAAGGCCAGAGGAGAAACCTCCGCGAGATGAAGCAACTCAGGGTCTAAGCAAGCACCATATTTCAATGGCTCCACATCCATCTCACCCATTATCACCGGATATCCACCAGAATTCAGAATCTCAATCCTCAGCACCGTTGAAACACAAACCCTAGATCCTCATAGCAATCCATCAAAATCAAAGTCCCATTCCTACCACAAGCTGAACGCTTTCAATACTTTCAAACAGCCCTAGAAAATCCGCGTCGTCTTTATCGGCGAAAGGATAAGCCTGGTTGACAGAAAGGAAGATGTTTTCTACAGAAATCCAGAACCAAGAGGAGATCGACACCTATAGAGAAGGAGAGGTGGCTTTTGAGGTTTCGAAACCCTTGAGCGGGAGGAAGCGGACGCAGAAAATCATTACCGTAATTTTTGTATATATATGCAATCCCTCTTCGTAATACCAGAACTACATTTTAAAATCCTTTCTTCAAATATTAAATCAATAAAGCCATATAAATAAATTTGGATGTTATTATTCCACATGACAAATTTATAAAATTTAACAAAAATTGTATTTTAATCTTTCTAATATATATATTTGGAACGGGTGTATCTACCGCTGCCACTCCGGAGAGAGCGCTTGGCGACATAAATAATCTCTTGGCAGAACCTAGCAATGCCACCTACCCGCATTGTGCCCACACTGGCTCTGCCCTATTGAAGAGACGAGGTCATAATAGAGGGGATTCTAATCCAGGATGGGGTTTCCCAACCGTGCTCGCCCACCAACCACCCTAAGACTCAGTGGATCTCTCTCTCTCTCTCTCTCTCTCTTTCTATATATATATATATATATATAATTTTATTTTTAGATGTCTTCTTAATATATGTTATGTAAGCTAAAGATAATTAGGTTTATTATGAAAATTAATTATATTTTGATTCATTTAAAACTAAATTAAATTAACCCAACTATATTTCAATTTGACTTAATTTTGTTTGAAAAATTATTTTGGTAACTTTGATTTTTTTGAAATTTACAACTAAAATCAATTAGTCTGATCTATTCATAATCCGTATCACCGAATCAAATCAAATGTTAACCCTTAATTCTTTCATAAGTCAAAAATTCATCTGAAGATATGTATTTATAATATTAAAACATTATAGCTCAAAATTATTAATTCATCATTAAGACTTTGTTTGTGATTATTTTTTATGCTTCTTAAAGCAGTTTTTAGTACAAAATTTTTAATTTTTGTACTAAAAGTTATTTTAAGAAGCAGTAAAAAAGTCGTCCCAAATGAAGCCTAAGTTCCACATCAACAAATTATTTCTCCAACTCTTTGTGCATCCAACTAGCCTTTAATTCCATGAGTTTTCATAGGAAAGAATGAGTTATCATACATAGTATCAATGCCTAACTAATAAATGTTTGCAATACTTGATAGTATTCTCAAGAGTTCAATAACCATATTTTTTCTTGGCATCTCCTATTGTACTCTAAATTGTATTAACAAATTGAGCGACACTATCAATGATCAAAATAATATAGTTATGAGGAATTTGGTCAACATTAAGCCCCTTAATCATCTTTTTTTTTTTTTTTTGTATTGGACAAATGCCATGTAAGGTGATGATATTGCTCTATTTATTATTTTGATAGGATCTTCTTAAATATTCCTATTATTCCAATTACTTTCTTGTTATGCATCTATGTAAATAACTACAAAGCATGAGAGCTTGATACAAATTAATTTGTTGAGTGAGCAAATGGAGTTAGAAAATTGTGTCAAATTTGGCCCACTCTTTAGTAGCATATCATTCACTGTAAATATTCTCTGACTCAATCTAATTTGTAATTGGAATATTCATAATAGCTGCATTTGTTGTAAAAACTTGTAATACAACAAACAAAAAATAATATCCTTATGTTATTTAGATACGAAAGAATACCTAAATAATTCATTTTCCTAGTGGCAATGTCTTATTTTTATTTTCATCCCAAGATACACATGATGACGAGCGTAACTACAAATGTTTATTAGTGGGGCATAAATTAGTAATTTTAAAAATGCCGTTAATATTTTATAAGTGATTTCTTTTACTTTTTCATTTAATATTTAGTAGTTAAATAATATTTGATGTTTTAAAAAATCAATATTTATTTTGAATAAATGATTTAATTATATATTATAGTAGTTGTATTACATAAAATGGTATGATTATCTTATTTCACTTAAATTTTTAGGTATTAATTTTATTATTATTATATATTTTTAGTGATGTAAATTTTATATTTTTCTTATGTAATATTCATGAATAAAATTCTTATTATTCTTTGAAAATATCTTCATAAATGATCAATAAAGCAAAAATAGTTTTATAAAATTTTATGATGACTTAAGTATAATAAAGAAAATAATTTTTACATGGTCATAACTTTTGGTAAAGTGGATGAAGGCTATTTTAAGAAACAAAGAACCCATGTTGTTATCCCTATGAAAGTGTTTTTCTTTTTCATTAGAATTGCTTTGGGCTTTTTTTGATGGGCCAATGGAAGCCCATGCCCTTGGGCCCTAACGCTAGATCCACCACTATGTAGTTATTTGATATTGAAGTTGATTCCTAGGTTGCACATGAACCTCAATTCTAAAATTTTCTTGCATTCTCTTAGCAACACCTTAATATTCACTATTTTTTTTTTATCTTTGAGCACTTTTCATGTTTGAGATCAACATGTCACACCCCATGCTGCCCCTTCAAAATAACACATGGTATAATAAAGAAAATCATATAATTCCTAAAAATTCATAACACAAATCTTTTTAACTATCTTTATGCCTCTTAAAATAGAAATATCCTATTTTCTTCATGCACTTTATATGTATATAATTACAGAAAAACTAATCACCTAAAAGTATTTTCATAACAACAGTTCAAATACCTCTACTTAGGACTCATCTTATACTACCACAAAACCAAACATAATTTTAAAATTTATGTGAGTTTAGTCAACTTTCACCTTATCCCTGCCCTTTATTGTAACAATATTCAGAATAAAATATGGTGAGCAATGAGTTTCAGAAAAATATGTAGTTCTAATACCGTATTCAAATATATAAAACACAATACTTACTTGTGCATCAACAAGTGGAAGTAAGAACTGCATGTAACCATTCAAAAGAAAATACACATAGTATGAGCTTATTTAATAGGCAAAAATAATGTCGTATGTATGAACTATGCTCATCTGAACCAAACTTTCAACTATCCCATAATGCTAGTATCATCACTACATGTCACATACTATCAACATCATCAATCATGTCAAATGTATTCAATCAGTAAGTCATACATCATAATTTATAATCATCCTATCTTTCAGTTCATCAAATAATTTCATTTTTTCAACCTTAGAAACGGTCATATCTACATGGTTAGGTCTAGGTCTATAGCCCATAGACACCTAAGGTTGCATTACCTCTATCTCATGTAAGCTTCATATCATAGCTCGTATGCTTTGTGATGCCTAGAATCTAATTTGAAAGAATTATTTATTTATCTTTTAATAACCAATGCTATCTAATTTCATCTATCAATAATAAACAATAAAAATAAATTCTATAATTTAAAATATCAATGTAGACATATATATTTAATTTTCTAAAATCATATACACTACTCAGGATCTACACAATCATATCACAACCACACTGTCCTGAGTATAAAAGAATATCTAAAATAAAAAGAAACAGAACTTGAAGAATCCAGATCAGTCTCACACTCCTAATCCTTTACCCTTACATGAAAATATTTAACCGCATATGATAAGCTAAAAGGCCCAACAAGTTACCAAAATCTATAATTAAATTCAAAGCACGACAAATGAGCAATATGCATGTCAACAGTCAAATCATAGCTGTTACATTCATATGATCATTAAATCAATGTAGAAACAATTAAATCCATATATAGTAATAATATAATATATAAATAGTAAAACACTACAATATGGAAGTCGGTAAAGCAGTAAATCAATACGAGTGTGAAATTTATAAAGCATTCATCATATCCATAATACTAATCAATATATAAATCAAATAAAGAATCAAATCAAAATATTAGTAAAGATTGTTAAAATCAAATCAATGTAGTAAAATTATATAAGAATGTGCATATGTCATCCAATTATTTTATATTAGTATTAAATCAATATCTTAATCACATGCTCAATATATTATATATATCACGTGCTTAATGAATATATCATGCTAAGTATCAATACAATGAATCATTAGTATTGAATAGTATCAGTATTAAATCGGTAATAATAATAATCAAGTAGTATAACAGCTAAATAATGTAATAATAGTAAATTCGTGACATAATAATAAATCCATATAACAATAAAAATAATGCTTGAAGAACATGCATTTTAGTAGTAATACTAAACAAATAAAAAGTCAAAACTATTACAGAGTTTTTCAGTATTGTATTAGTAAATCGTTGGCTCAATAATCAAAATCATCACTCTTTGCTTGACAGCATAATAATCATCTCCTTATAACTCCTAATTAATGTATCATGTGAATCAGTAAAGGATAACACAAAATCACAGTATTTAAAGAAAAACTCGTAGGCCCACCATCCCGTATAGATTAATTAGTCTCAAACTAATGGGTCAATCAGTCTTTAATTATCATTTACACACACTTGATTGTAATAATACTATAATAATAATCTTAATTATATATCTACATTCATTTTTAATATATTACAACAAATAAAATATAATTGAGCTTAATTTAAAGAATGCCAAAATATCCTAATGGTAGGAAATAAAAATAATACTGAGAGAAAATTCACATTTTCAGAATTTAATCAAATTATCAAATATTGCATAAAATAATATTCTAAAGCTTTAGTTGAATTAAACCACTGTTTTTAGATTTCAAAATAAATTTATGAGTAGATAAAAATCACTATATTTTTAAAATCACCTGGTAAAAATCTCAAATAAATATTAAAAATATTCATAATCTCAATATCTATAATATATAAAAAGTTACGTGATGAAAGTTTTACCAGTATAAAATTATTCATATTTTTATAATAAAAATATAAATTTGATCAAAAAAATATCAAAAACACAAAATATTTAAAATCAGAAATAGATTAAATATTTCTTATAGCGAGACAAAAAAATCTTCCAACGGCATCGACAGGCGAAAAATCACTCTAGGGCTTCAAAATCTCAAGTTTCATTTTCTCTCTCCTCAGTTTTCTCTCAAATTACCTAAAACTTCTCTCTTATGCCGAGATAAAGAGGAGAAAAGGGTTTAAATAAATTCTTAATAGTTTAAGATATTTTATAATAAATAATAATATAATATTTAATTTAATAAAATTTTAAGTATAAAATTCCAATAAATCATTTTAGGACTTCAAAAATTATAAAAAAATATCCAAAAAATATATCATTTTATTTAAAAAATATCAGTGAAATCGATTTGTGAAATGGACAACTGGCGAAGAAGACGCTTTATGATTTGGAGTTATATTAACTATAGGAAAAGAAATATTTGTCAGTCAATATATGGGATATTATAAGCTCCTATGATCGCATTATCTCCATCAGGCATAGGCTTCATATCATATCTATAGGCTCTTGAGGTCAAATTGCCTCTGTCACCCATAGACTTCATATCATAGCTTGTAGGCTCCTGAGGTCACACTTACTCTATCGTCTGTTGGTTCCATATTATAACATGTAGGTTTTTGAGGTCGCAATGCCTCTATCTCCCTTAGGCTTCAAATTAATAGCTTCTAGGCTTTAAATCATACCAAGGTCGCACTGCCCATTATGATCGCATTGCCCCATTTACTTACCACCTAGCTTCTAGGCTTTATATCATACCAAGGTCGCACTGCCCATTATGATTGCATTGCCCCATTTACTTTCCACCTAACATGACACATTCTCTGGCTTTTCAGATCATAGCATTTTCCCTTCCAAGTTATATGACACTCTCTTATATATAGAACCATGAATATGCAAACAATTTAATATAATTGTTAAGTGTATCAGCATATGGACAAGTATGATTGTATAAATATCTATCACAAGATACAATCTAATGGACTTGCACAAGACCAATCATAATATACGACAAATTACATATGATATAGCTACATAAATTATAATTTTGGGCTAATCATAAATGTGTAATGCAGAGACCAATATTACATATAACTAATTAAATTTACTCGTATACAACTATACACAATCAGAGTAGCCAATTATGTTAATAAAATTGCATATCTTACATTATCGTTGCTCGAACTCACAAAATTAGATACCTCATGTGTCACGACCCGACCCGACGGGGACGGATCCCGCCCGAGCCGGATCGTGACGAGAGCTGCTAAACTAAACTTGCTTATCTAGGATCTGGCTTTGGATTAGGTTACTGAACTGATCTTCCAAATTCTTAACTCAACAGAAAAACACAGAACAACAGAGCTACTAAAAACATCAAATGCAGCGGAACAAAACATCTATCTTTTCATTTCCTCAAAAATAATCATCTACAGAACAGTACATGGCTTTCAACAGAAAGAAAGACAGAACAGAAAAGCCATGACTGTACAAAAATCAAAAGTACAAAAGTACCTAATCGGATCAGACACTGAAACTAATCCTGGACTTCCTTGCCCTTCCCAGAACCTGAAAACCACCAGAAAGCAAGGGTGAGCTCAACAGCTCAGCAAAGCAACAAACCACCAATCTAAATTCTCAGAAACCAAAACCAAATTCATCAGACAGAAGTCAGATCAGAAATCGAAACAGAATCGGAAATCAGAACTTATACGGACAGATATCAAATCAGAATCAGAATCGTACAGATCAGATCACAGAACAGAATAAACTCAGCAGAGTCAGAATTATACAGATCATATCGAAACAGAACAAAATCATATCAGAATCACATTTCGGATCAGATATCAGATATTTAATATAGTTAAGTGTGCCCCCGGCACCAGAATAATAGCTGAGTAATTAATAGCTAAACTAAACTGAACAGAATCACTACGGATTCTAACCCTTATGTCTCCCTTGTGCTCACGGCACCAAAAATTCGCTGAATAATTAATAGCTAAGCTAAATGTGCTCACGGCACCTGAATAATAGAATTCACGGATCCGGAATATAACTGATATTTCTCCAACTTGAGCTCATCTAAAATTTCCCGTTTCACTAACTGAATCTCATAGGATCCAGGCCCCTTATAGCTCCCTTTTTATAGCTTATACACATAGCATTTCAATTCAGAAGAAATCCGGACAATTCAGAAATTACCCAAAAATCGGGCAGCACAACGGCAGTATACAGAATTTACACAAAATTTCCTGCAAAGAAAATTTACCGAATTCTCACAGAACATAGATAATCACATTCCAGAACATTTATTCTACTGCACAGAGAATTTACAATTTCACAGAAAAATCCGGTCGACTAAAAACACAGTCGAATCAAAAACACCCGGACAAAAATCTTCAAAATATAGTCAAAACGTGCACACCCGGCACGGCAACGAAATACCAAAACTTACGCGGTAAAAACTGAACCAATCAAAAGATACGGACGAAAAACCGTAACGAAAACGAAATCCGGACAGAAAATACCTCCAACCGCGACGGAACTGAAAATTGAGAAAGACGGAATGTGCCTTACCTCGAGCACAGCAATTTCTTCAACAGTCACTTCGATCGAAAACGGCTCCGCGTCTTCCCGAAATCAACTTTTCCAAAATCCTCTTTTTCTCTCTCCTCAGACGAAAAATCAGATATTTTTATTTTAATTTTTTATCTCTCTTCAAATGAGCTGATTTGCCTTAAATCTTCTTCAGATCGGCCTGGCCGATCGTCCAGATCGGCCTGGACGATCAGACCAAAATCCTATCGTCCAGGGATGATTTTTCAGGACGATGTTTACTATTCATAGGCGATAAAAACCTCTACTCACTGACTTGTGCCATCCACTGATCGTCCCGGGACGATACCTCGATCGGCCTGGACGATACCTACAGGAAATCACTTAGAGCAAATTCTGGGCAAAACTGGAGCTGATTTTCTACTGATCGTCCCAGGACGATCCAAAATCGGCCTGGACGATCCTGGAGCAGATTGTGATATTACAATCTCCCCAACTCAGAAAAATGTCGTCCTCGACATTATCCAATCCAAACGCAGTCAAAACAAGTACGGGTATGACCGTCTCATATCAGACTCCTTTTCCCACGTTGCTTCCCGTGCAGTCCGGTGCTTCCACTGGACTTTAACCATCGGAATCTCTTTATTTCTTAACTTGCGGACGTCGTACGCTAAAATCAATTCTGGCTCTTCCTTGTACGTCAGATTCTCCTGAATCTCAACCTCGTCAGCTGATACCTTCTTCCCAGAGTCGGATACCCACTTCCTCAGAGTGGATACATGAAACACATTATGCACATCAGGCATAGAATCAGAAAGCAATAGGCGATAAGCAGCTTTTCCAATTCTTTCCAAAATCTCAAATGGTCCAACATACCTTGGACTAAGCTTGCTCAGTTGATCAAATCTGCTCACACCTTTCATCGGGCTGACTTTGACATACACAAAGTCACCGACCTGAAACTCAACAAATCTATGCTTCTGATTGTAATACTTCTGCTGACGATCTTGAGCGGCTTTCAATCTTTCTCTTATCAAACTGATCTTTTGAGCAGTTTCATCAGCAAAAGTGGCCCCCAAAGCCTGTCTATCTCCGACCTCCGTCAGAGTCAAAGGAGTACGGCACTTCCTGCCATACAGAGCCTCGTACGGTGCCATACCGATACTGGACTGAAAACTGTTGTTATAGGCAAACTCAATCAGCGGAATATGATCTTCCCAGCTTCCGCTAAAGTCCAGAACACAAAGTCTCAACAGATCTTCCAGTACCTGAATAGTCCTCTCAGACTGTCCGTCGGTCTGAGGATGAAAGGCTGTACTGAAATGCAATTTCGTACCCAAGCCTTGCTGAATGCCTTTCCAAAGTCTGGAAGTAAAACGTCCATCTCGATCAGATACAATCACACGAGGTACACCGTGCAATCTGACTATCTCTTTCACATAAATCTGTGCCAAGCGTTCAGCTGAATCCGTCTGTCTGATCGGAAGAAAATGGGCTGACTTCGTCAATCGATCCACAACTACCCAAATAGCATCGTGTCCTTGTCGTGATCGAGGGAAACCCATAGCAAAATCCATCGTTACCTCCTCCCATTTCCACTCAGGGATAGGCAACGACTGCAACAGTCCACTTGGTCGCTGATGCTCTGCCTTCACCAACTGACAGGCTTCGCATCTCGACACAAACTCCGCCACATCCTTCTTCATCCCAGGCCACCAGAACAAAAGCTTCATATCAGCGTACATCTTACCACTGCCTGGATGAACAATGTAGCCTGAATGATGAGATTCATACAGAATCTCCCGCCTCAAATCTCCAAACACAGGTACCCACAACCTGTTCTTACAGAAAATAGCACCAGAATCAGAAATTCGAAGTTCAGGAGTCTTACCAGATCCAATCTGAGCTAGCAACTTCGAATAATCAGAATCTGACTTCTGGGCTTCTTGAATCCTTGCTTCCAAAGAAGACTGAATACTCATCTGAGCCAACTCCAAATCACTGGAGGAAATCACCTTCAACTGCAATCTTTCCAAATCACGAATCAGAAAGTCATCACAAGTAAGCTGAATACCTGATAATCCAGAAGACTTCCTGCTCAAAGCATCTGCTACCACATTCGCCTTCCCAGGCTGATACTGAATAGTCAGGTCATAGTCCTTGATCAACTCGAGCCACCGCCTCTGTCTCAGATTCAAATCCTTCTGAGTAAAAATGCACTTCAGGCTCTTATGATCAGTAAACATCTCACATGTGACGCCATACAGGTAATGACGCCAAATCTTCAAAGCAAAAACAACTGCAGCTAACTCCAAATCATGTGTCGGGTAATTCTTCTCATGTGGTTTCAACTGTCTCGAAGCATAAGCAATTACCTGACCATGCTGCATCAGAACACATCCCAGTCCTTTCAGTGAAGCATCACTGAACACCTGAAAACCTTCCGTACCTGACGGAAGTGCCAACACTGGAGCTGAAGTCAAACAATCCTTCAATCTCTGAAAACTAGCTTCACACTCCGGTGTCCAAACAAAAGGAATTGACTTCTGAGTCAGTCTCGTCAGAGGAATCGAAATCTGTGAAAATCCTTTCACAAATTTCCTATAATACCCGGCCATGCCTAAGAAACTACGTACCTCAAATACCGTAGTCGGCATTGGCCAATCAGCAACTGCCTGAATCTTCTGGGGATCTACAGAAATACCTTCTCCGCTAATCACATGCCCCAGAAATGAAATGCTCTTCAGCCAGAATTCACACTTGGAGAACTTGGCATACAGCTGATGCCTCCTCAGAGTCTCCAACACAATCCTCAAATGTCTGGCATGCTCATCCTCAGATGCAGAATATACCAGAATATCGTCAATGAAGACGATCACAAACTGATCCAAATACTCCCTGAATACTCGGTTCATCAGATCCATGAAAATCGCAGGCGCATTGGTTACCCCAAAAGGCATAACCAAAAACTCGTAGTGCCCGTACCGAGTACTGAAAGCAGTCTTCACCACATCAGATTCCTTCACCTTCACCTGATAATATCCGGATCTCAAATCAATCTTCGAAAACACCGAAGATCCGGAAAGCTGGTCAAACAAGTCGTCTATCCGAGGCAAAGGATACTTGTTCTTGATCGTGGCCTTGTTCAAATCTCTGTAATCAATACACATACGGAGTGTACCGTCCTTCTTCTTCACAAACAGAATAGGTGCTCCCCAAGGAGAAACACTAGGACGTACAAAACCTCTGTCAACCAGCTCCTGAAGCTGAACTTTCAACTCAGAAAGTTCTTTCGGTGCCATCCTGTACGGAGCTTTCGATATAGGAGCGGTACCCGGAAAAACATCGATAGAGAACTCCACATCTCTATCCGGAGGTAAACCAACCAACTCCTCAGGAAAAACATCCACAAACTCCCGTACCACAGGGATCTCAGAAACAGAACCAACCTCCAGGTTCAGATCCCGCACCGAAGCCAAAAATACTGGATATCCTTTCTTCCACATTCTGCTCACCTCTAACGCAGAAATCAGACTGGAGAGAACACCTCGTAATCCCTGAAATACAACTCTCTCTCCAGCCACAAGCAAACTCACTTGCTTCTTCAGACAGTCAATCTGAGCCTCATACTGACTCAACCAATCCATGCCCAGAATCACATCATACGAAGAAATCGGCAATCGAATCAAACTCGATTTCCACTTCTTGCCAGAAATCTCGATCTCACACAAACAAAACTGTCGAGCAATCAATGGATTCCCAGCCGGCAAAATCACGGACAAAGAAACCGGTAAAACCATCGAATCCAAATGTAAAAGCTCAAAACAATGCTCGGACAGAAAGGAATGACTCGCTCCAGAGTCAAACAAAACACGACAGGGCTGATCAGAAATGTAAACCGTACCTGTCACCACATCCGGAGCATCTCGAGCCTCCTGCTGACTCAAGCTGTAAACTCGTGGCTGAACTGGAACAGGAGCTGAAGCAACAGAACTACTCTGCTCCCTCTGAATCGTAGGTGGTCTCCGTGGTGCAGAACTAGAACCACCACCTCTACCAGTAAATCCCTCAGGGCGTGGAGGAACAGTCCTCGGTCTTCCTGCTGCTGAACCAACAGGTCTGACGAAGCCCTCAGATCGCTGCTCAAATCCCATCTGTGGACATTCTGCAATCCTATGTCCCGGCTGACCACATCTGAAACAAAGACCAGCTATCCTGTAGCACTGGCCATGGTGTCGCCGTCCACAACTCTGGCACACAGGTGCCGTACTGACAGATCCAGAACTAGTCGTACTGGTAGCAGTACCAGACGATCCTCCGCTCCTTCTGGAATCTCCAGATCCAGAACCAGGAACAAATCTCCTCTTCCCAGAGGAACCACTGCCAGAAGTATCACCTCCAAACCTCTTCCTACTCGCAGTTCACCGCTGCTGAGTAGTCGTCATGTCGTTCTCAATCAGACGAGCTCGCTCCACAAGCTCAGAGAAATCAGTAATCCGGAACGGTATCAAAGGCTGCCTCAAAGTGTCTCGTAAGCCTCTCAGAAACCTGTAGCACCTCTCAGCAGACGTGCTAACCAGCTGCGGAGCGTACCTGGCTAATGCAGTAAACTCAGCCTCGTACTGCATCACCGTCTTGCTCCCCTGAACCAGCCTCAGAAAACTCTCCTGCATCTGCTGTCGTGCATAAGGGGGGACAAACCAGTCTCTGAATACCTCAGTGAACTCTTCCCAAGTAATCAAAGAGTTCAATCTACCCTGAAATCTGGCTGCCTGCTGGCCATCCCACCAGTGCTCAGCCTCTCCGTCCAACAGAAAAACTGCTAACGGAACCTTCCTGTCTGCAGGACACTGCATCCCGTCAAAAGTCTTCTCTAATCTCCTCAGCCACTCCTCGGCTGCTCTGGGCTCAACAGCGCCCTCAAACCTCGGAGGCTTCAACCTCAAAAATAACTGCAGGTGTCGATCAATGTCCTCAGATCTAACAGTAGAAGCTCTGCTCTGGGTCTCGCTCATCATCTGAGCAACAAGTGACGCAAACTGTGAAAGCGTATCAGCACCGACCACTGGGGCTGTACTCCCCACTGGTGCTGCCTGATCGTCACTCTGACCGTCTGTCATGTCTGGGTCTGGCTGATCCATACAGAAAAATCCAGAAAATCCGGAAAACTATCACAAAAACAACACAATAAAAAGCCAAACGACCCAAAACTACCTCCCAGACAGACTCACTGATCACTTCCTAAAGCTCTGTTTCACAATTCGACCTGTTTCCAAAACCAGTGCTCTGATACCACAAAAGCTTGTCACGACCCGACCCGACGGGGACGGATCCCGCCCGAGCCGGATCGCGACGAGCGCGCTGCTAAACTAAACTTGCTTATCCAGGATCTGGCTTTGGATTAGGTTACTGAACTGATCTTCCAAATTCTTAACTCAACAGAAAAACACAGAACAACAGAGCTACTAAAAACATCAAATGCAGCGGAACAAAACATCTATCTTTTCATTTCCTCAAAAATAATCATCTACAGAATAGTACATGGCTTTCAACAGAAAGAAAGACAGAACAGAAAAGCCATGACTGTACAAAAATCAAAAGTACAAAAGTACCTAATCGGATCAGACACTGAAACTAATCCTGGACTTCCTTGCCCTTCCCAGAACCTGAAAACCACCAGAAAGCAAGGGTGAGCTCAACAGCTCAGCAAAGCAACAAACCACCAATCTAAATTCTCAGAAACCAAAACCAAATTCATCAGACAGAAGTCAGATCAGAAATCGAAACAGAATCGGAAATCAGAACTTATACGGACAGATATCAAATCAGAATCAGAATCGTACAGATCAGATCACAGAACAGAATAAACTCAGCAGAGTCAGAATTATACAGATCACATCGAAACAGAACAAAATCATATCAGAATCACATTTCGGATCAGATATCAGATATTTAATATAGTTAAGTGTGCCCCCGGCACCAGAATAATAGCTGAGTAATTAATAGCTAAACTAAACTGAACAGAATCACTACGGATTCTAACCCTTATGTCTCCCTTGTGCTCACGGCACCAAAAATTCGCTGAATAATTAATAGCTAAGCTAAATGTGCTCACGGCACCTGAATAATAGAATTCACGGATCCGGAATATAACTGATATTTCTCCAACTTGAGCTCATCTAAAATTTCCCGTTTCACTAACTGAATCTCATAGGATCCAGGCCCCTTATAGCTCCCTTTTTATAGCTTATACACATAGCATTTCAATTCAGAAGAAATCCGGACAATTCAGAAATTACCCAAAAATCGGGCAGCACAACGGCAGTATACAGAATTTACACAAAATTTCCTGCAAAGAAAATTTACCGAATTCGCACAGAACATAGATAATCACATTCCAGAACATTTATTCTACTGCACAGAGAATTTACAATTTCACAGAAAAATCCGGTCGACTAAAAACACAGTCGAATCAAAAACACCCGGACAAAAATCTTCAAAATATAGTCAAAACGTGCACACCCGGCACGGCAACGAAATACCAAAACTTACGCGGTAAAAACTGAACCAATCAAAAGATACGGACGAAAAACCGTAACGAAAACGAAATCCGGACAGAAAATACCGCCAACCGCGACGGAACTGAAAATTGAGAAAGACGGAATGTGCCTTACCTCGAGCACAGCAATTTCTTCAACAGTCACTTCGATCGAAAACGGCTCCGCGTCTTCCCGAAATCAACTTTTCCAAAATCCTCTTTTTCTCTCTCCTCAGACGAAAAATCAGATATTTTTATTTTAATTTTTTCTCTCTCTTCAAATGAGCTGATTTGCCTTAAATCTTCTTCAGATCGGCCTGGCCGATCGTCCAGATCGGCCTGGACGATCAGACCAAAATCCTATCGTCCAGGGAAGATTTTTCAGGACGATGTTTACTATTCATAGGCGATAAAAACCTCTACTCACTGACTTGTGCCATCCACTGATCGTCCCGGGACGATACCTCGATCGGCCTGGACGATACCTACAGGAAATCACTTAGAGCAAATTCTGGGCAAAACTGGAGCTGATTTTCTACTGATCGTCCCAGGACGATCCAAAATCGGCCTGGACGATCCTGGAGCAGATTGTGATATTACATCATGTCTGCGTGTATGTATAGGACAACTAAATCAAATCAAATCATTAATTACTGATTCACACAATCTCCTCTCCAACTCATACAATTAATTCAAGTTCCAACTAACATACCTTTAAATTTTTACCTTGCATATATAATCATAAGTATCAATTTTCCTCATAGTACAATGTTCTAATCAATAAGTGAACCCTTTTAAATTAAAAATGTTAAATACACTAACTATATAATTCATAAAGTAAACTTTATTTTTAAATAGTAGTCTCTTTTTTTTCTTTAACTTTGAAAAATATAAATAAATGGGATTTAATTATCTAATTTCAAATTATTCACAATTTGATCAATAGTTCTTTATGTTGAATTGCACCATTCGACGAGTAGAATACAATGACATTAAAATTGCAGAATTTTGTGGAAGTTAAAAAATTTCGAGTTATTGTTAAATTAATCCGAATGTGGCACACACCTGATCAAATTGGATTTTAGTCAACATCTTCACGATTTTTGTTTATTGAAGATGTGAAAATCAGGAAAAAATTTATTTATAAAAAAACTTGTTGATTTTATTTTCACTAATTTTAATTGTACAAATATGTTTTTCATTTTTTGAAAAAAAAATTAAGATCCATGTAGAATTTCATATTAATTTCTAATAACATCAACATAAATGATAGAATTTGAAAAACAAAATTCTAATAAAAAGAATCTAACGTCCAATTGTTAATTGTACACCCAAATATCATATAAACTCAGTTCAATTCAACTGAATCACAATCGAGAATATTGAGTTTAATCGAATGAAATCCTAGAGCTTCTCACTACAAATTCTCTCTTGTCTCTCTCCTTCTTGTCATTTCTATCTTATCATTCTTATTACTAAGATTTTAGTATCATCCATTGAATTTGATCCCATATCCTAAAAAATGAGGTGAATGTGAATCAATGCCATATAATAGATACCAAGAATTGCAAGCATTATAGAAGAAATAGAGAGAATTTAGTGAACATAGAGTATTAGGATTTTCTCATCAATAAACAACATGTTGAAATGAAGGAAAGGCATGCATGGTTGATTCAAAAAGTTTTGGAGTGTATTCTTAGAGGCATTTCAAGTGCTGAAATTCTTAAAGGCTCTTCATACTTGATTATACAATGTCCTTAAAAGCAATGAATAATTTACTCCTTCTCCTCGAAGAGTTGGCTTTGTTTGGAGACGGCTTTCTTACTATTTTCTAAAGCAGTTTTCTAGTACGAAAATTTAATTTTTTGTACTAAAAAGCTGCTTTAGGAAGCAGTAAGAAAGCCGTTCCAAACCAAGCCTAAGGTTTCGTTTGGGACCGCTTTTTTATTGCTTCAAAATTTTTAATTTTTGTACTAAAATTCCGTTCTAAGAAGCAATAAAAAAGTCGTCCCAAACAAAACTTAAATTATCAAATGCAATTTTTAAGAGAGATCATAGAGTAGCCTCCAACAAAGTTTAAAATTCCTTACATGGACTCCTGTACAAGAAAAGCAAACCCGGCTAATAATGTTTCTTTATTTGAGCTCGTCATTTCTCTACTAAATATCAGTGATGCATTGAAGTGCATTTCATTTTTCACTACTTTAAGAAGTTGCCACTTAGGTGGTTATCTCACCTTCCATTGGGAATAATTACTTCTTTTACACATTTTAAGGCTTCGTTTGGGACAGCTGTTTTACTGCTTCTTAAAGCAAATTTTTAATACAAAAATTTAAAATTTTGTACTAGAAAATTGCTTCAAGAAGCAGTAAAAAAACCATCCCAAACGAAGCCTAAGAGATAATGCATCACTCAATTCACCAATGTGCATAAATAACCATAAAATTTTCAAGCCTTGTTGAAAATGAGGTAATAGAAAAGTTAGTCATTGAAAGACTTCACAGTCGAATTTAAACAAAAGATGTGGGAATTGAAGGATTTGTAGTCTATTTTATGAGAAGGACCTTTCTAATATATGCTTGGCTAGTAGTAGCCAAGGATTTTGTTTGAGTTGCTCGAACTCATCAATAGTCATCTTAATTATGAGGAATACAATAGTAAATGGATTATTTCAACCTCTTATCAACTAATTTCCTATAAACAATAACAAAGAAGTTGTCAACATTTGAAATTTTAAAGAAATATTTGATTAAACAAAAACCATCGTCATTTAGGATTCTCATTAAAAAGGAAAATTGGAGGGTAGAAATTTCGACAAATCTCAATCGTTACGTAGTTGAAAAAGAACCTAAATAGAAGCCACCAAATATCCACCTCTCGCACTTCTAGAAGTTGAAAGATTTTCCTTGAAAGTTACCATTAAGAGTGCTTGAATAATCCACATATGATAACAAAATTAATTTTTAGAGGAATCGGCATGTTTATGAAGCCAATTCATGATTTTTAAACGCTTAGAGAACCCATTTTATGACTAAGGATTTGTTTTGGACAACTTTCTTACTGTTTCTTAAAGCAATTTTTTACATAAAAAAAAAAAATTGTACTTAAAAGTTGCTTTAGAAAGCAGTAATAAAGTCGTCTCAAACGAAGCCTAAAACAACCCAAAATAAGTAGCTTCTTAGAATCCTACAAGATTTGGTGAAAATTTGCATGTTAGGTCAACTATATAAAAACCGATTTCTGGATCATCCACAATGAAAATCCAATAACTTTTGATTGCTGCAGCAGGGAAATACATAGAATCAACGCATGAAATAGAAATTCTTACTTACGAAGTTTGAACGTAGCTTGCGTCCGAACTCCAATCATAACAGGCCACGTCAGCCTGTACACAGCTTGTGTACAAATGACGTGGCGATTTCTGATTGGAGCCCAGACGCCATCCTAAATAGAAAATGGAGCAGGAGTATCAGGCATCAAATCACTAGAATTTCCTTCCAAATAAATGATAGAATCACAGTGTAGTAAAAAGTATAGTCATTAAATTTCAACCTCTTTCTATAAAGAAGAAATCTCATTAGCATCTCTTGGTGTAAAATGGATTATGGATAGAGCGGTGAGCCTTGTGACTATGCTCTTGAAGAATAAACATTGTTATTTGTATTGTAATTAGAAGGCGACCGAAAAAAAAAAAGGCAACTTATGAAAGTTCTCATATTAAAACTGTTTTGCAAAAAATTCCAGCATAAAATTATAACACAAATCAAGGGCAATTTGAAGTTGGCCCCTTTCGCTAATATTTTCTATAGAAGAGGATGTGCCAAAGAAAAACTTGAATGCTTGATCAGAAGTAATATAATGAAAAATTAATCCACATGGACTAAACTGTCGAAGAACAAATTCACCGCCGGGGCTTCATTTGAGATATTTTTCTCACTATTTTTTAAAGCAACTTTTAAGTACAAAAAACTTTTGGACGAGAAATTTTTGTATTGAAAAGTTGTTTTAAAAAACAGAAAGAAAGCTGTTCCAAATGAAACCTTAGACAACTATAAAAACTTGCGACTAGATACGACCACCGTATTCAATTCTTTAATCTTCACCAGAGATTGCCTAATGACTATGCTCTTGAAGAGGAGAAATTATTGTGTGCGCAATCCGAACGTGTTCGGATGTGCGTATCCACTGCTTATTTTGTTGCGTATTTTTTGATACATAATTTTTTTCGTGGCAAAATAAGTAGCAAATAATTAATACTCACTAAATACACAAAAAATACGTACAAAATACGTATAAAAAATTATGTATAAAAAAATACGCAACAAAATAAACAGTGCACGCACATCCGAACACGTTCCAATTGCATACACAATAATTTCTCCTTGAAGAGTTAACATCACAAATTGCTTTTTGATTCTCTGTATTATAATAACTGTAGCCGCTAAATCGACTTCTTAAAAAGCCATTGGAATTCCATCACCAACCCTAACTATTGCAATATCATAAAAATTCCCTTCAATTATATCTATTACTTTGTCTAGAGATCTTGTCAAAGTAACATAAAAAATAGAGATATCTTCTAATTCCAGTTTTATCAATAGTGGTCAACAAGAGGTTGACATTTAGGTCAATTAAGATAAATTTAAACATACATCACATACACAAGACTAGAACCCAAAACCTCTTAATTGATAGCTAAAGCTCCCAACCAACAGATCAAGACGAGCTGCATTATTAGCACTAATGTCAGACTTCTTTATTTTGATCTTTACCTCAAGAAGAGGATAATCTTTTTGGACAAAACTATGAAGAGTAACATCCCCTATACACTGCAAAGTATTCGCCTATAAAAAATTTGGAGAAACATTAATCATAACAATGGTTGAATCTACGCTAATCTTGGCGTCATCTTTATTTTGATCTTTACCTAAACCCTAACTGCCAAATTGTTGATCTATTCAGTAGAACTATTCATTCTATACTATTTTTTTTCTATCTTTCTCTCTCTATTTTCCTTTCTATCTTATCATTCTTATAAAATTCTGATATAATCCAAAAATAAATTTGAATCCAGCACAAACAATTGATGGTCTCATAAGTGCAATCCAAATGTTTTTGCATATGAGCAAACATAACAAACTAAAGTTACACTATACAGATATCAACATACTGTTCTATTTGTATTGATGTATACTATACATAATAATGTTCCTTAGAAAGCATGTATGTATATACATTACCCATCTAATTGCTTCATGGTCTTATAACAGATACAATGCTGATGCAGCTCTTATCATCGGCAACCGTGCCGTTATCTTCGACCGCTTGTTCATACATGAGGCTATCATGTCGATGTGCTGGTTCATACACGAGGCTGTCATGTCGATTCACATCGGTTAAAGAATCAAGTAATATTCAAAAATGTATGAGAAATAAAAATATTGTGACAAAATTCAGCCAAATACTCACTTTACATCAGCCATGGAAGTTGCAATTAATGCATCTGCTATTTTGAGATAGATCAAACTTTTCCAACATATTGATTAAAAAACCTACACAAATGGTGGACTACTTTCAAGTTGGAAATCAAATATACATTTTAGCACTTAGATTACCAAGCTTGCAAGTAATCACTAGTCACACAATATCAGAAACATTATTATTCCATGCAAAATTTAAGTATTAGTTGCTGCCACAAGCAGTGACATATTTGTTGAGATTGACAAACCATGAAAAAGACTTCTTATGTCTCTTAATATGAGAAGTTGATTGTTGCAATCTTCTATTCCTTACAAGACTATGTATTTTATCGGGGTTGCCTTTGCAAAGGACAGAGTTAAGCTTCAAAGATGGTAATCTTTCAAAGCCAAGGAATCGAAGGGAGGAAGAAGCTAATAATGGGATGCAAGCGAAGTGGCGGTTGGACTTGTGCGACCGAGCAGTGATCGAGTTTCTGTATTCTATGTCAGTTGAGCAAGTTGATGACAATAGGCTCATTTTTGTGAGCTCCTTTCCCAACTTTGCTATATCGAGCTTTACGAACACGACAATGGCCTTGCGACATAGAGGACAAGCAATACAACCCGGAGGGCCTTGTATGACAGTTGTTGTTTGGTTGGTGGAGCATAGATATAATGCGCATTTGGTGCAGAACTCATGACCACAACCTATAAAAATCGAAATAATAATGAATAGGAGGAGAAATCAAGCCTAGATAGTATGATAGTTAAGTATTCAATTCTAATGCCTTCACCAGAAGTTATCTAAGAGAAGTGAATTATCAGTGCATAAAAGATTTAAACCTTCTGCATATACTGTGCATTTTCCTTCCAAGCAAACTACACATGGATCCATGCACGCAGGAGACTGGTTGAAATTGTTTCTCCATCCATAATCTCTGCACAAGGTGAAAATACAATCTCAACACTTGATTCATGAACAATATCTAGGAATTGTAAGTCCATTTAGTTTTGACAATTCGATTAAGGAAATGTACAGGAATAGAATGTAAAAGGTATAACAAAATGAGATGAATATAATATGCTTGAGAAGCAAAGGCCTAGTTAAGTCCATTATGAATCTTCATAATTTATGTTCAATCTAATGGTATGGTGATCATAAGACAGAAATAACAAACAATTGCTGAAGTAAAAGATTAAGCAATGTACAGAAGTCATATATGATGATTTTTTCATAGTTGATTCCTGAGACATGCTTGAAATCACCATAAAAACGTTCACAAAAATATTTAACTTAACAAGAAACCCTTATGCACTTGGTTTGATCATTTGACTCCTTCGTGGTTCGATTAACGAAGCTCAAGATCGACTACTTCGTTTGAAAAGAAAAAGAGGCAGAAGACCATTTCACTTGAAGAATTAAAGACCAAGAACATGCGCATTGTTCGCTTTGAACAAGTTTTCTCCTTGACATCTTGAGCATCTATGAGGGCATGAAGGAGAAAATGTGTCTTGACATTCTGCAAGATGACAAGTTTTCTACTTCGTGTCTCATTGCCTTAGTTTTCTCATCCACATGGCTTGCAAATATGAACAGTTTATCATAGCTCCTAACGTAGCCTCAACAAACCAAAAGCACTTCTTTTTCACATGTTCTCTATGATTTTTTGGTAATCTTTACTCCATATCGATTCCATTCTTGTCTCCAATTTTGAATCATTAGATTCTTTTATTTTGCTTTTTTTTTTCTCAACTCCATATGGACTTGATTTTGAGATTATCTACAAAATTATCCAGAACTTCTATATTGACGTGTACTTTCTTTGGAATTATTTTTAAATTGGACGTATTATTGTTATCACATACAATTTTGATATACTTTATGCTATTTGTTATTTATGAGGATTTGATAATCTTAACTTATAGATATAATCAATTTTAATGTGAGAAAGAATCTTACGTGGAAGCTACAAAGTCAAAATCTGAGTCTAAAACTATGCCATACATATTATGATAAACGGCACAATGAAGGTATGTCTTGACCCAAAGAGGATCATGCTCGTTTTATTAGGGTATCCCAAAGGATTAATATGACTAAGTGTAAGAAAGTTCCTTCACATGCAAAAGAAAAAGGATTCATGGGTAGGTCTACTATGGAAGCCATACATTTATTGAGAGGTTTGATGGAGAAGTTAGAGAGAAAAAGGAAGATATTCATATGGTATTCATTGATTTAGAGAAAGCTTATGATAAAGTTCCAAGAGAAGTGCTATGGAGAGTTCTAAAAAAGAAAGGGATTAATAATGCTTATATTCAAGTCTTAGGGATATGTATGCTAGAGCTATTACTTGTGTTCAAACACAAGGTAGTTTGACCAAGTATTTTCCAATTTCAGTTGGATTATATCAAGGATCAGAGCCCATACCTTTTTGCTTTAGTCATGGATGTTCGTACTAGAGATTTACAAGAGGATGTTCCTTGGTGTATGTTTTTTGCTGATGATATTCTTCTTGTTGATAAGACTAAAGAGGGAGTTGAAGGTAAATTTGAATTATGTAGGTCAACCTTAGAGTCTAAATGTTTTCATTTGAGTAGATCTAAAATTAAATACATGGAGTGTAATTTTAGTAGTAATAGATGGGGTTTGTAAGTTTGAGCAATCAAGTCATTAATAAGAGTACACATTTTAGATATATTGGGTCTATTATTTAGAGTGATGGTGAAATAGATGGGGATATTTGATGTGAAACGTACATGCGATGGAGTTACTTTAAGAAATTAACGAGAGCAATTTAAACAAATAATCCCAAAGTAAAATTATCACTTATAGCAAAAGATTGATCCTTGGAATTCGTGGTTTTTAACTTGGTTAGGCAAAGTAGAGCAAGATCAATCAACCAAACAATTCAAGAAACACAAAGAATAATTGTAAAGCTACGATGGTAACAAGAGTCCACGATTTAATAATGAAAACTTTCACCTTTGGAGCCCATACGCTCAACTAGTCTAGGCTTTAGTGGAAGAAGAGTCTCCACCTTAGAATCGAGGTCGCTCCGAGGAAGAAGGAGCCTTGGATCGTCGTTCTTGGATAGGTGGCCGGAGTATGGAATTCTTGACAGCGATTTCTTGAAGGTGTATTCGGCGGCCTGGAATGTCCGGACGGTGTTTGGAGACCTTCTAGCAAGCTGGACAGCAAGAAAACATGTTCCAAATCTTCTTGGACAGCTGCTATAGGGTGCTAGAAGTATTTGGACAGCAATTCTAGATGTCCAATGGTGCTGGACAGCAGGCTGCCTTGGCTGGAATGCTTGAGCACACAACAGATTTTAGGGGGAAGGGAGGAAAACTGTGAGGGGAGAATTGGGACAGGAGCAGCAAGGTGTGTAACGGCTAAGGGTTGAATGGTGGGGAAGTGTATTTAGTGAGGAGACGTGTGGGAGTATCATTTGAAAATCAAATTGAGTTCCAAAGGAGGAGGAGAGAGAGAGATTTAGGAGTTATGAGAGTGGGGCCCAAGTTTAAGTAAGAAATTCAATTAAATCTGAATTTTAATTTCAGATTTAATTGTGGCTTAGGTAACTTCCCACAATTTAAAAATGAGAGGGGGATCAAATTTGAAATTCAAATGAGGATTTAATTTCAATAATGAGCTCTCATAATGAGAGGGAGCCAATTAGAAAAGTGTTTAAACAAGGTTTGAAATTCAAGCACTAGGAATTCAAGATGGGAGAGGCGGCGGGAAAGGGGGCTGCTGGGCTGGCCGGCGGGAGGCCGGCGGCTGGTTGGCCGGCGGCGGCTGATCTGGCCGGCGGAAAAATGGATGCAGGGTGGCCGGCGGCTTTGAGATGCTTGGAGTGGGCGGCGGCAAGAGCAAGGGGAAAAAGAAGAGGGGATTTTCAAGGCTTCGACGACTACGGATTTTACTAACCTCACTTGTGATGAGGACATCGAAGATCAACGGCTACGATCGTGTTTACTTATCTTGATGTATTTTAATTGTTATTTGCACTTTTCCCTTTCTACCCTCGCTTGAGGATTTTGCCTTATGTGGCCCTATGGGCAATTATGTCTTTTATTTTTCCTTCAGGTAATTGGCTATTTAAGCCTTCCCCTTCCTCTTGGAAAGGATGATGAATTATTGATAATGAAATTTTTATGTTCTTGTTGATCTCTTAGTGAGTTCATGAGAGAAGAAGCCCGAGAAGGGTAATTCGCAATACCCGCCAATCTTTGGAAGAGTCCGAGGTTCGCGGTTCTTACGATCTCTGTGTGAGTTCGTTAGTAATCTATTTCTTTCCCGTATATTCTTGTTCTTCTCCTTTCTCCCCTCTTCATCCATCAATTATTCCCCTAGCTCCACCACCCCAACCGACGGCCCTAATCCACCCGTGGCCACCTGTAATATCAGATCTGCTCCAGAATCGTCCGGGCCGATTGTGGATCGTCCCGGGACGATCTGTTGAAAATTTGTTCCAAAATCTGTACAGAAGTTACAGGAAAGATTTCCTGTAGGCATCGTTCGGGCCGATCTTGGATCGTCCCGAGACGATCAGAGCATGGCACAAGTCAGAGAGTAGGGGATTTTATCGTCCAAGAAAATTAATTATCGTCATGAGAAATCGTCCCAGGACGATGTGAATTTGGTCAGATCGGCCAGGACGATCGTGCGATCGGCCGGGCCGATCTCGAGCTTACTTAAGGGAATGAGCTCGTTTTGAAGAGAGAGAAAATCAAAATTAAATATCTGAAATTTTTGAGGAGAGAGAAAGTCGAGAGAAAAGAGGAAAAAGTTGATTTTTGGACAACGTCGGGCCGTTTTTGTCCGTTGAGACAGTTCAAGAAAGTGGTGTACGCAAGGTAAGGCACATTCCGCCTTTCTCAATTTTCAGTACGGTGAAGTTTGAACGATTATTCTGTCCGGATTTCGTTTTCGTTAGCGAATTTCGTCCGTATTTTCCGATTGGTTCAGTTTTTACCGCGTAACTTTTGGTATATCTCTGAGGTGCCGAGTGTGCACGTTTTGGTTATTTTCTGGAGAATTTTTACCGGATAATTTTGACTCGGCTGTGTTTTATTTTGACTGTAATTTCTGATGAAGTCTGAAATTGTCTGGGCAGTAGAACAAAAGTCTTGCAATGTTGTTGTGAATATTCTGTGCTAATTTGGTAATTTGTAAAATTAGGAATTTTTGTGTAAATTCTGTATACTGCCGTTATGATGCCGGATTTTCGTACGATTTCTGAAATTGTCCGGATTTATTCTGAAATAATATGATATGCTTGTGTGCTATGAAAAGGGAGTTATAAGGGGTCAGGGTCCTGTGAGATCCTGTCTGTGTCAGGGAAATCTGAAAAATCTGAAATGAGCTCTGAAATCTGAAAACAATTTCTGTTCCGGATCCGATGATTTCTGGTGCTATAAGCACATCTGTTTTGGTGCCATGAGCACAAAGGGAGGCATAAGGGGCCAGAATCCGAGAGATTCTGTCAGTGTCTGTGAAGGGAGGTATAAGGGGCCAGAATCCGTTGAGATTCTGTCCGTATCATGGAATCTATTCTGATTTTTGATATGTTCTGAATTGATATGATTTCTGATTTCAGTACGATCTAAATTCTGATTCTGATACGATTCTGTTCTGTTCTGATTGTATGATTCTGTTCTGATTCAATTTCTGGAATTATGATTTCTGTGATTTCTGTTCTGTTCTGATTCGATATATGATTATGTTGATCTGATTTACGTATGGATTCTTGTCTGAAGTGTTTGAGGTGGATTCTGAGGATTTGGATTGGAGGTTTGATGTCTTGCTGAGCTGTTGTAGCTCATCCTTGTTTTCTGCGTGGTTTTCAGGTTCTGGGAGAGGGAAGGAAGTCTTGGAGTAGGAGTTCTGAGTTCAGAGTCTGATCTGTTATAGGTATTTTGTACTTTTGATTTTTGGTACAGTTATGGCTTTTCTGTTATGTCTTTCTTTCTGTCTAAAAGCCATGATCTGTATTTGTATATGATTCTCTTTCTGATGAATGAAAAGATAGATGATCTGTTCCGCTGCATTGGATTTTTATAGTAGCTCTGTGTCTGTTTCTGTGTGTAAATATTTGGAAGAAAGTTCTGAAACAAATTCCAAAGCCAGATCCTGGAATCGGTTCAGTCAGTTGAGTTTGGCCACGACCCGATGCGAGCGGGATCCGTCCCGATCGGGTTGGGTCGTGACACCACCGACCACCTCACCACATCCACCCGTTCCCAAGCCTCTCCAACATCGGCTTTCTCCCCCTTTTCCCCCCACTTGTTCGAATTTTGAAAATTCAAAATTTATTGAGTTCAAAATTTTTCCAAATTTGTCAAAGCCAAATATGAAAAGTTTTCAAATTCAAATCAATTTGAAATTCAAAAAAGTGGATCTCATAATCAAGTCTTCTAATGCAAACAAGCAAATTTGGAAGGTTCGTATTTTGCTCCCAATCCCCTTTCCTCTCCCTCTTGATGCAGCCGGCCTCACTAGACTTCCCCCTCCATTAATTGTCACATTAACCCCTCCCCCATTTGAAATTAAAATGTAATTTCAAATAAAACTCCCTCCCAAATTTCAAATCCTGAAATTTATTTCAGGATTTATCTTGAAACTCCTCCCCTTCCTCTCTTGAAACCGCCGGCCTCCTCCTCCTTAGCTCCTCCATTAACTCCCTAATAAATGCCTTAATTCTCTTTGAATTGAAATTCAAATTTCAAGTTAATTCCTCCCCAACCTAATCAAAACTGAAATTAAAACTTCAGTTTTTTTTTATTAATCCTCTCCCCTCTCTAAGCCACCGACCTTGCTTTGGATTAAGTCCATTAAATGCCACTTTATGGCATTGATCACATGAGTTGGGAATTCAAATTCAAAACCTAACTCCTAACAGCTGCAGTAAATTGCTGTCCAGCAATTTTCTAAGTGGAAATTGATGTCCGGGAAGTTTCCAACCAGCCATAGTGTTGCCAGAACCTGCTCCTGTTGGCTGACCAGAAATTCCATCGCAGCCCAGAGGTTTCCAGCAAGTTTCCTTTGCTGTCCAACAATTTGGGAGCTCCTGTTTGATGTCCAGGAGTGCCCAATTCAACAAGAAAACTGTCCAATAATACCTCCTTGCTGCTGTCCAGTTGCTCTCCAGAATTTTGAAGCCCAGAAAATTGCTATCCAGCATCCTTGAGAACCAAAATTGCCGTCCGGAATCTGCTCCAGGCCACCTACTTCCGATCCAACCAACAAAGCACCACCGGAACGTTGGATAACTTCATTCCTTGGGTGAAACTCTTCTCCTAACGCTCTTATCTTTCTAGTTTACTTTTCGTTTATAGTTATTAATGGATTCATGAAGATCATGTCAATTATTCGCCGCTAGAACCTAGTAATAGGAAGAGTTGTGTGAGGGATCTTTCATAGACTAATCTATTTGTTAGTATGAGAATTTATTGTTGGAACGATCCATGTATGCAATGTCGGATTAAGTTGGTTATCTTTTTGAACTTAACTTTTATTCATGTAATTTAACTTAAGCTAAGTGCCTTTTAATATTTATCTTATCGTTTAATTCCGCATAAGAACTTGCCTATTATGGCCTCTAAATCTAAGCGTGCAAACTTTCATTAAGAAAATCATTTTCGCATGGGTTAGTTTCACATCATCTTGGTATCAGAGCATGGCTAGCATGCTTTGCTCATGCTAGATGCATCCTAGGAGTCTACTTTAGCTTGCCTTTAGTCGTTTGCATGCATAACATCATCTAGGTAGTTTTATTTACTGTTTTGCCTTGGATGTCCAGTAATTTCTTTGTCCAACATAAGCATTGCTCCCTGTTTAAGTGCTGCCTTCAAACCTACATTGTTACTAATTGCTTAGGACAATTACACCCTTGAGTATAGCTGCTGTCCACACTGTTTCAGCTGCTGTTAAGCATCCGTTAGTGAACCTAAAGTCCTTGTTTAGGTGATGTCCACTCCCTCGGACCCTTCCAAACACCTAGACAGCTTCAACAACGGCTGAACATTGCTGTCCAGAAAATTTCTGCAACATTTAGAGAGCTTTAGGTGACCCCAACCTAGTGTTTAGGTGCTGTCCACACCCTAAAAGTCATCCTAAACACATAGGCAACTTCCCCAACTGCTGTAGATTGCTGTCCACTATATTCCTGCACCTATTAGCATCCGTTTGGAAGAGTTCTAGGTAGTATTCATTTGTTGTCCACGTTCCAGAGTCCAACCTACTTGCCTAGATCACATAAATCAGTCTTGTAGCTGGCTGTCCTGAGTTCTTCCTGCACCATACAACCACTCGTAATGGTGTTTTCTCCTGGGAAAGTGTTGTCCCTTACACCCATTCTTCATTAAGAATCACTTAACACTTTTCAATGGACCCGATAAGACTCCAAAAGAGTTTAGATGACATCGTTAACCTAGTGGGCAATATGACTAGAATTATGACGGAGAAACCCGTTGACTATCCCCACTCTAAATATAGGCCCCACTCAGCTTATCACCTGAGATCTGAGCCTAGGCCTCCACGACCTCACTTAGAGTCACCCTATTGTCTGCCAACCTTTGATGGTTCCTCGGACCCTTACTACTTTAGGGAATGGGCTAGACAACTAGATGACTATTTTGAATCATGTCATATCCCTGAATCCCACCAGATTAGCATTGCTAAATCTCACCTCAAAGGTCAGGCTCTTACATTTTGGGCAAGATTGGAAGATCATAAAGAGTCTCGCGGTGAGTACCTTAATTGGAAAGACATGAGACGAGAACTTAATTTGAAATACCGACCCTCTACTAGTGACCGTCATCTAGAGCATCACCCTGCCTCTTTTGTTGGGACAAGTCGTGGACATTACTATGGTCGAGACCACCCACCCATCAGTAACATCAGGGTTGCTGCCCCACCCTGTAGGTCTTCACCTAACCATGATGGCCGACCCTCTATTGGGCCTTCTGTTGGTTTGATCCCACATAACTCCCCACTTGGACCGATTTCTGGCCATCCCCGTCAACCTTTAGCCTCTCCAATCCTTGACCCTGAAAGTGTAATTTTAATAGAGAAATGCTTTAAAAAGAAAAGGTCCCCTGAACCTGAAGCTGAGTGCATCCATTTCGTGGATCCTAATGATATCAATGATAATGAAGCATTCTTTGAGGATGAGATTGAAGTGATTACATTAGACTCCATACATGATGTAAATCCTAAATTAGGAGATCTAGAATCCTCAAATTTTGATATCTTAGTCCATCCTGATCCTAATCTCATAATGGATATCCCTTTGGATAAGGTCTGCTGGGAAGATATTAATTTGATCTCGAACGACACTGATCTGACCTTGAACCCTGTGGAATTAAATTTGGAAGATCTTGATTTAGTTGTAACACCTACTGAGATGACTCTGGATAATTCTGATTTAATTTTGGATAATTCTGATTTAATTCTGGAAAATTCTGATGGCGACTTAGATAATCTCGAGTTGGAAGTCAATCTAATTTATCACCTGATATAAGTAAAACGGAACCCATGGATCTTAGGGTTGCAACCAAACTTGAGTCTCTTTCGGAAGACAGTACTTTGAGTCTGAAAGTTTTTTAGCATGATTTGAGCAATGAGCCCCCTCTTGTTTCATTAGAGTCTAACTTTAGAGCTGCTCAATTGTATTTATATTTGGCCGAGTGTGTCATTCTTGATTCTTACATTTTGCCCGTTATAACCTCGTCCTACCAGGATAAGGACCACTTCTATCCTAGTTGGATGAATTCATTAGATGACACTACCCCCACTAGGAGACTGCTGTCGACCCTTACTGAAAACCCCTATAGAAGTGCCCTGGTAGCTAAGAGTGTTTTCATTTCTCCCCCGACACTAGTTCCCTTAGGCCGAACACTTTAAAACCCCTCTTTTTGTGACTCGTCCACTTTTCTAGCTTTGTGTTCGTGTGAGTTAGTTTGTTGATGCGTGTGTAGTCTGTTGTCTTCCAAAATTTTCTTTGTTTAAAAGTTATGTGTGAATCCATATTTCATTCATATTGCATATCAAGTCTCTTGTACCACCTCATGTTCATCTTGTTGAGTCTTGAATTTTGAACATATGAATTCGCATATCACATGTCACATTTACATTACGTCTACATGACTTTCTTAAGAAAATTGCACGCCTAATTGAATATAGCCATAATAAGTATAAACTTTATGCTGATTCTAAACGACAAGTTAAATCTATTAAAGTTGATAACTCAGTAATGGTGCGGATTCGTCCGGGAAATTACATGCATAGAAGTGCAGATCATTTAGATTAGTCAATAAAATCAAGAACAACGCTTGCGTGGTGGATCTGCTTGCAGAGTTCAACATTCATTCCTTTTCTAACATAACAGATTTAGTAGACTTTGAAGGTCCAGAGATAAACCCCCAAATCCAATTCAAATTAAGCCTTGTGTGACCCCACCTTGTGAGAACCCCAAAGCCTACCTCCACTCCCAAAATTATTTCCAAAATTCCCATAGCGGAGAAGGTTGACATGATTCATAGTGATGATATTATTTCCATAAAAGAGGGTGAACAAAGAAGATACGCGACTAGGTAAAGAGGTGAACCAAAGTCAGAGGGTACGTGATCAGAGTGCGAGGAGCCACAACATATAAACCCAGATGCACGAGGAGTTTTCGAAACACCAACTCGACGGAGTCGAGTTTTTCTCCCACCTGGGGAGAATGATGAGGACATCGAAGATCAACGGCTACGATCGTGTTTACTTATCTTGATGTATTTTATTTGTTATTTGCACTTTTCCCTTTCTACCCTTGCTTGAGGATTTTGCCTTATGTGGCCCTAGGGACAATTATGTCTTTTATTTTTCCTTCATGTAATTGGCTATTTAAGCCTTCCCCTTCCTCTTGGAAAGGATGATGAATTATTGATAATGAAATTTTTATGTTCTTGTTGATCTCTTAGTGAGTTCATGAGAGAAGAAGCCCGAGGAGGGTAATTCGCAATACCCGCCAATCTTTGGAAGAGTCCGAGGTTCGCGGTTCTTACGATCTCTGTGTGAGTTCGTTAGTTATCTATTTCTTTCCCGTATATTCTTGTTCTTCTCCTTTCTCCCCTCTTCATCCATCAATTATTCCCCTAGCTCCACCTCCCCAACCGACGGCCCTAATCCACCCGTGGCCACTGACCACCTCACCACCTCCACCCGTTCCCAAGCCTCTCCAACATCGGCTTTCTCCCCCTTTCCCCCCCACTTGTTCGAATTTTGAAAATTCAAAATTTATTGAGTTCAAAATTTTTCCAAATTTGTCAAAGCCAAATATGAAAAGTTTTCAAATTCAAATCAATTTGAAATTCGAATCAAAGTGGATCTCATAATCAAGCCTTCTAATGCAAACAAGCAAATTTGGAAGATTCGTATTTTGCTCCCAATCCCCTTTCCTCTCCCTCTTGATGCCGCCGGCCTCACTAGACTTCCCCCTCCATTAATTGTCACATTAACCCCTCCCCCATTTGAAATTAAAATGTAATTTCAAATAAAACTCCCTCCCAAATTTCAAATCCTGAAATTTATTTCAGGATTTATCTTGAAACTCCTCCCCTTCCTCTCTTGAAACCGCCAGCCTCCTCCTTAGCTCCTCCATAACTCCCTAATAAATGCCTTAATTCTCTTTGAATTGAAATTCAAATTTCAAGTCAATTCCTCCCCAACCTAATCAAAACTTCAGTTTTTTTTTTTTTTTTTGATTAATCCTCTCCCCTCTCTAAGCCACCGGCCTTGCTTGGGATTAAGTCCATTAAATGCCACTTTATGGTATTGATCACATGAGTTGGGAATTCAAATTCAAAACCTAACTCCTAATAGCTGCAGTAAATTGCTGTCCAGCAATTTTCTAAGTGGAAATTGCTGTCCGGGAAGTTTCCAACCAGCCATAGTGTTGCCAGAACCTGCTCCTGTTGGCTGACCAGAAATCCCATCGCAGCCCAGAGGTTTCCAGCAAGTTTCCTTTGCTGTCCAACAATTTGGGAGCTCCCATTTGATGTCTAGGAGTGCCCAATTCAACAAGAAAACTGTCCAAGAATACCTCCTTGCTGCTGTCCAGTTGCTGCCCAGAATTTTGAAGCCCAGAAAACTGCTATCCAGCATCCTTGAGAACCAAAATTGCCGTCCGGAATCTGCTCCAGGCCACCTACTTCCGATCCAACCAACAAAGCACCACCGGAACGTTGTATAACTTCATTCCTTGGGTGAAACTCTTCTCCTAACGCTCTTATCTTTCTAGTTTACTTTTCGTTTATGATTATTAATGGATTCATGAAGATCATGTCAATTATTCGCCGCTAGAACCTAGTAATAGGAATAGTTGTGTGAGGGATCTTTCATAGACTAATCTTATTGTTAGTATGAGAATTTATTGTTGGAACGATCCATGTATGCAATGTCGGATTAAGTTGGCTATCTTTTTGAACTTAACTTTTATTCATGTAATTTAACTTAAGCTAAGTGCCTTTTAATATTTATCTTATCGTTTAATTCCGCATAAGAACTTGCCTATTATGGCCTCTAAATCTAAGCGTGCAAACTGTCATTAAGAAAATCATTTTCGCATGGGATAGTTTCACATCAACTTGTCTCCACTTTGAACTTCCGCAAGATTAGATAGTTCGAAAACTAGAACTCACTAAGAGATCTAATTTTCTCCGGCGAACTCACTAAGAGATCGTGGGGGAATGAACTCACAAAGAGAACAAAGAGCAAATTTCATTTCATCAAAAACTAAACTCTTACATGAGAAAAGGCCATATAAATAGGCCTCAAAATGACAAAGAAAGCAAAGTACTAAAATGCCCCTTGGGCTACAATAGCTACCAAATACTCATAAGGGTAAAAATGGAAAAACATAAAATAAAAATAAACTACTACATAAAATGATGAAAATACAAATCATGATCGTGGCCGTCGATCTCCGGTATCTCCTGAAGGTACATGTGTCGAAATCGCTGCTGATGTCCCCATCAATATTATTAGTAGAATCCAAGTTGGATGGAGGAAGTGGAGGAATGCATCGGGCTTGTTGTGTGATAGAAAATTACCACTCAAACTTAATGGTCAATTCTGCAAGATAGTGGTTAAACCTACAATGCTTTATGACGAAGAATGTTGACCATTAAAAGAGAAGCATAATATTAAGTTAAGTGTTGCAGAAGCGAGAATGCTCAGGTAGATGAATGGCTTTACTTTTAGAGAGGATATGAAAAGAGCATATACGTGAAAAGGTTAGAGTAGCTCCAGTGGAAGATAAGATTAGAGAGAGAGTCGCCTTAGATGGTTTGGTCACATAAAACATCAGCCTTCCGATGACCTGGTTAGGAGAGTAGATGTATTAGATTTAACTTATGTTAAGAAAGATAAAGACAGACCTAAAAAGAATTGGTTAGAAAATATTAAAAATGACCTTTCTTTATTAGATCTAAATGAGAATTTGACTCTTAACTGAACACAATGGAGAAAAAGGATTCATGTAGCCGACCCCACATAGTGGGATAAAGGCTTATTGTTGATTTTGTATTTAATTTTTTGGCATTGTGAATGTATCTTAAGTTAATTCTTGATCTAATAGGTTAAATGCTTATATGGATAAGAAGATGCGCCTATATTAGACACCATGTGGATCCCATGCATATATCTAAAGGTTGGAGGATATTGGAATGATTAATCAAGTAAAGAGCACTATATGGAAAGTGATGGAGTAAAATGACTTTATATATCCAATTTTATATCTAATCATAGACATGTTCTTCATATGATGAATAAGTACACAAGCGCACATGATTAGTGAGGCCATATATTAGTCATTTTGCTACTTCTTTACTCACTCCTACATGTATATATATAGAAAAAAAGGCTTATGTTTATCTTTGAACAATAACAACAAGGCTTTGTCACTATGTGGAATCGGCTACATGAATCATTTTCTCCATTGTGACCTATTAAGCATGTGCTTATCTTTGAGAATTGGAATATATTCAGATTTAGTGTTGATTTTAAATGAAAATAAAGCTAGGAAGTTCATCCTCAAAATAACATTTTGAAATGGTGTGACCTATGTTTTAAAGGTTACAAGCCCATTAGTGAAGATGTATAGGCTTCAGTCATGGCATATTGGTTATATTAATGATGTAATGGATAAGGTGAAGAATGCAATTAATGGTGCATTTGGAGAAGATGAAAAGAAGTATAATCAAGCCTTTCGTAACATTTATGATACAAAATAAGAGAAGATGGTAATTGATTTCCTTTGAGCTTGTTTTATGAAACATAATATTTTATGTTGTTAAACTAAAGATGAGGAAATTATACTTTATGCATTACACTTAAAATATTAAACTACATATGAGGGAATTATAAGCGCATAACATATATGTTACAATATATACAAGCCAGAATTAAAAAAAAATACCACTTTGCTTATGCATTGAAGTAAAAAGAACCCTTATACATCACATTGTATTTTATAATTTAAAAATATTGAACTTAAAATTGAGTAAGAGTTAAAACTCAAATAAAAGGTTGAATTTGAGCGTGAAAGAAATTATTAATCTAAGAGTCAATTAGTAATTGAACTTAAAATTGAAAGTCAACATAAGCCCATATTTGAATCTGAATTATAATTTAAACCTAATCTTGATTGTAAGTTTGAAACTCTACGTTAAATTGAATTTACTCCTGAATGTGAACCAAAATTTTAAATAAAACTTGAAATATGCTTCTATTATGAATCATAGAGTCTATAAAGCAGTGAATCTAATCCTTAATGTGAAGCTAAACAAATCATGGATAATATATCTGATGAGTAACAATATCAAATTGATAAAGTTATTTTAGATTGAAAATTATGTTCAATATTACCTCTGTTATACTATAAATTGTAATTGACCACTAAGTTGTGATTGAAAACTCAAATTATTAAATCGATATTTTCAGGTAAATCCTCTATGGATTAAATGGCTAATCGTCCAGGTTTTGTATACAGAAAAAGAGGGTCAACTGAAAATAGGTAAGAACTATTTTATCATATGTTTAGATTGAAAATTATGTAAGCGGCTCTTCAATTACATTTGGATATTAGTCTATTGAATAATTAATATTATTGAAAAGAAAACTGTTATATGAATCCATTTGGATATTAGCTAGGAATTTTTCTTAGTGGGGGCTCAAACTAACAATTTCAAAAATGTCATACACATTTTTTATCCATGCTTGGAGCCAGGGTTAGTGGTTCAATTTTTCTTTTTAGTTTAATATTAAAAAAATAAAATACATGCTTACCAGTAATAGAGTCACCTACAATTCCTCCCTCCAACTCTTGATGATTTAGATATTAAGTTCAAGAAGTTTGTTTATAGAATAATTTGTTAACATCAAAAAAATATTCCTAGGTTTATGAAACATTGAATTATTCTAATAAATTTAACAAATTTGAAGTTTGTTTGCATTTAAAACACTTGTTAAAATTCCCCTCATCATATACTAATTTAGATATAATGTGAAAATTTTGTAACCGGATGTTTTGTCCAAAAAAAAAAAAGGTAAGAATGAATCTTAAAATCCTTAGATTTGCTTTAAGATTAGTGCAATACAAATTACCAATGTATTGTACTCATCTCAAAAAAAATCCTCTGATATTGAGACACTATTCAAATCAAATATTTTATTAAAAGATAATATCTTGATATAATTTTTTTCTAGATATTATAGTCATGAAATGAATTTATAGAATATTCCGTTCATATGGATAAACTAAATTTATTATTATAAAACTTATCAAAAGAATAATTTGTTGTTAAAATAATTAAATAAATAGTCCATCTTCTAAGGTTTTCTAAGTGCGTGAAGAACATCATAACAAAAATATACCGTCAATAATTTTTTAATTTTCTTTCAAACTTCAAAGCTCCTGAAAAATATGAATAAAAAATTAAAAATACAAAGCACAAGTCAGAGTCACTGGACGGCAAGGTTATCATTTTCAAAGAGGAAGTAAAGAGCCACCTTGAGGACCTAAAGGAGAGAGAGGTAAGCATGGAAATCGTCTCATGGTTAGCCAAGTGGGGCTTCAAGACCATGGACAGCGTCGATGACCTTGAGGTTGCCGGAAATAGGTCCACGATGCGATAGATGCATGTAGTTATGCTAACCTGTTAGGTTTTACAGAAAAAAAAAATATTCTCTAATGGGTTGGGCTTAGGGGTGTCAATATTTGACACGACCCGAAAACCCGACTCGAACCCGACACGGAAATTTTGGGTAACCGAACCGGGTCAGGTTCGGGTTAGAGTTTTCGACTTGTTTTAAAAATCGGGTTGGGTTCGGGTTGACCTGGAAACCCGAAAATGACCCGGTTCGACCCGCTTACTGAGCTGCCCCGTTGCACGGACCGAGCTGCCCTGCTGCGCTGACCGAGCTGCCCTGCTGCGCTGACCGCTTGACGCCTGCCCGCCCCCGCGTGATCGCTGCCCGCTGTCGCTTCGCGTCATTTCTACTGGCCTCGCGTCGCATCCCGCCGCGTGAATCATGATTGCGTCGCATCCCCCGTGTGACAACTTGACCCGCTGCCGCTGGACGCCGGACGTCGCTGCCGCCGGACGCTGCTGCCGCGCTGAAGGCTCGCCGATGCCACGAAGCTGCTCCCGGCCTTACCGTGTCCGCGGGTCGGGTTCAGGTTGACCCGAATAGTGCTCCGTCATTTCCGGGTTCGACCCGAACCCGACCCGTGACCTGAAATTGACACCCCAAGTTGGGCTAGTGGGGGCATAGGTCTCCAGTACCCCATTGTAGCTCCGTCCATGTGCTTATCAGATTCAATGTTTCAATAAATGTCCATTTCTCTCATTAGTCCAACCATTGGTTTGGAAATTCACTATTATTTTGCTGATGTTGTTATTGCTTCCTTATGTGTTCAACTGTTGATTGCTCCGTTGTAGCTGGGATGGATGTTTCCTAATTTATAGTTTTAGTGTTGTAGTTTTGTCGTTGATTAGGTGTTTCCTTCTGTGTTATTTGGTTGCTTGATTCATGTGTCTTACTGTGCTCCTCTTATCTTATTTTCTTGTTTTCTTTAATTCCTGATTTTCTTTACTATAGATGGGTTTCGGCTGCTTTGTTTCCAAAAGTTATTGGATTTTCATTGTGGATGATCCAGAAATCGGTTTCTATATCGTTGAATCGGAACATGCAAATTTTAACCAAATCTTGTAGGATTCTAAGAAGATACTTAGTTTGGGCTGTTTTAGTTATAAAATGGGTTCTCTGAGCGTTTAAAAATCACGAATTGGCTTAATAAAAATGCAGATTCCTCTCAAAATTAAAATTGTTATCATGTGGATTATTAGAGCACTTGATGAAACTTTGAAGGAAAATCTTTCAACTTCTATCAGTGTGAGAGGTGGATCTTTGGTGCCTTCTATTTAGGTATTTCTTCATCTACGTACTTTGTTATTGATTTTTGTGCAACAATTGAGATTTGTCAAAATTCCTATCCTCCAATTTTCATTTTTAATGATCCTAAATGACAATGGTTTTTGTTCAGCCAAAGATTTTTTTTAAATTTCAAATTTTGGCAACTTCTTTATTATTGTTTAGAGAAAATTAGACATGTTTTCAAATTTTGCATGAAAAAGGGGCCAATTATGCATAAACTAAAGTTAGTGGACTGTGAATTTTGATCTTTGATGCATTCCGTTCTGAGACAAAATCCTTAAAGAAACAAGTACATGCAGGAAACATATTGAGCAGAATAAAGAAGAGTGCACTGGTTATTGACATTGACTAGAAAACAAAATACATTGATGAACCAGAGATTAAAATTTGAGCTAACCGGGCAATTTTAAAAATGCTCATTAGTGGCAATGAGAGGCATGGCGAAGGAAGAACCCGTATCCGGCATTGATTTTCATCGCTTAGAATATTCTCAAGCCAATTTCTCCGCCATGAACGAGCCACCATCAATGGTGTTGCACTGCAGCAAAATTACAAGAGCATCAGAGTAATGCACTACACATTTAAGAAAATAATATAAGAGCCTTGTTTAAAAATTAAAATATTTCTTATTATATTACATGTTTAATCTCATGGTGAATTTGTTATGGCAGACCTCAATAATTCAAAATCATATCTTTAATGAGGAAGATTGAAGAAAGAAGTAGCATTTAGAAACCACCCTATAAACATTCCACCTCAGTCATTTCCAACACTCAACAGACAGAGAAAACACATTCTATTGAGAAAGAATAGAAGGTAATGAAAAAAATTCTACAGCAACACTGAAACTAAATATGCAAGATGAGTAGACCGATAGAGAAAGAAGTTCATGAAAACAAAAAGGGAAAAAATAGCTAGAAAGACGTAAGATGTGACAACTGAATACAAGTAAAAACAAGAAGAAAATGAATGGCTTGAATATATAATTATTTTGAATAACTATTTTTATAGAATTTGATTTGGAGAAGATGAGAAGGAATATATGTGTGCTATGTACGTGGAAATTGTGGTCAATGGAGTCCATTTAAGTGAATCTAGAAGTTATTCGGGATGAGGACACTCGTCCACAAAATTTTAAGACAATGATACTTTTGGCCAACTCTGAGGAAGGATGCAGAGGAGATTTCAAGGAGATGCCCACAATGTCAGAAATTTACCCTTATGTAGTTGCAACTAGTTCACCAGCTTCAATTAATCAGTAACTCCTGCACATTCATCATATGGGGCATTGATAACTTGGCCACCCTCCCACTATCCAATGACCAAAGGAAGTTCTTATTCGTTATGGTGACTATTTCAACAAATGAATTGAAGCCAAAGCACTCTCTAATATCACCTCCAAAACTTTCAGGAATTTCTTAAAGTCAAATGCAAAACTTGTAGATAAGGGCTACCTCTCACCATTATAACTGACAATAAGCCACAGTTCTCAAAGAAAGTATCAAGGATTTCTATTAGTCACAAAATATCCGTCTTAAGTTTTCTTTAGTGCATCACCAACAAACCAACAGCTAGATAGAAGTGGCGAATAAGCAAATAGTGAACCTTTTCAAGAAAAAAGTGAAAGGAGCCAAGAATACTTGGGTAGAGGTATTGTCCTCAATTTTATGGGTACTAAGAATAGCTCCATCCTTGATGACAGGTCAGAAATTATTTTCTCTTTCCCTCGACACAGAGGTCTTACTCCGAGTGGCAAACTGCATAGTTAGCAAGTGGTAGCAGCCGCCATCTTTAGCAAGGGAGAATGGAAAGAAAAGAATCAAGAAGATCTAGAAGCAGTAGACGAGCTCAAAGCAGAAGTCACACTCATCCAGGAAGAAGTTAAAAGGAATATGACTAAGTATTACAACACCAATGTCAAAGAACAGTCCTTTCACATTGGTGACAAAGCTCTTAAGAAGGTAGGCGCCACAGCTCGCCACTTAGTGCTAGGTACTTATAGGTTCCAAAAGAGTCAAGTGAATTGAAGAACTAAATGTATACTCATATATGTCATCTCAGAGGTCTCAAAGGTACTTATAGGTTCCAAAAGAGGAACCGACCTAACATACCCTAGCAGTGAAGCTCTGCAAAAATGGTTGCCCTTATTCCAAGCTACATGACAATTAAAGGGCTTGATCTAACTAAGCAAAGCAACCTACGAAGATCACCGCTAAGTGAAATTTCAAGGGTTCACAGATGATTCCCCAGACTTGGTGGAGTCATCTCCTTAGCAGAAGTCTCCCTCCCAAAGCATCTTGTCAATAGACAAGCCACTAATGGAATTTATCAATCCAGCCACATGGAAGGTTTGCTCCAAGGAAGACACAAATATGCTTTCTCATGTTCGGCCAATTATGAAGTTTGCAACCCCCACAGTGCAAGTGGACTAGTCCTTCACACTGGAATAATACAAGAGCTTTGCCCAGAAGATTGCCAATACAGCCAAATGACTCCTCTTCGTTAGTCCTTTCGGCTCAACCCATCAAAGTACTCGCCTTCATTGACCCGCCCACTTAGGGAACTCATTCTGAAGCTGAAAACTAAGCCTTGGGAGAATAATCTCGCTAAGTATCTATTAGATCATAACATGTGCTCAAAGTAGTCCATACTGAGTCTCATTTGTTATTGCACTTTTTAGCTTTTTTGTGTAGCTTTTTATATAGCCTTTGGATCCTCATAAATAAAGGGTGAAGAGGCATGTTTTGAATTTTTTTTTAATATTTTTAAAATACTATCGAGCTAGCGGAGCATTTACCTCTCAGCTTTCCTCTTAAACTTTCATAATCTTCTTCTTTATTTTTCATATTCTTCACAAGCACTCAGGTTCTTATCTCTTAATTTTGCTAGCTAATATGTTCGAATATCATCCACGGACAAATTTGAATTCAACAACCTTATTTTTGTTTTTTATTTCGACGCCATGCAATGCGATAACCTTATACGATCTGTGTCAATCAAAATGCGAATAAATCCATGATTCAAGACATGCATAAAAGGGAAATAATTTAGAGCTCACACATAGAGGTCAACCTATCCTGTTTGCATGTTTTTTAAATTTATTTAAGAATCCAGCGATCAAGTTTCTTATTTCAAGATTCAAGATGCATTCTTGATTCATGTATCAAAGTACATATATCATTTGCATATAACCAGGTGTTGTTTCAAGAAGTTTATGAAGGTAGTATCATTGAAAAACAACTTGATTTAAATCAACATAGATACTAAAAGTTGTTGGGTATCATGCATACTCAAAATTTACACAATAAAATCTCAAGAAACACAACTTCCATGTTCATATACAAGATTAAAAATTAAATTTATTACCGGTTAGCATTCTTAGCAGACAAGTTGGCTCCTCTGGCAATGAGAACCTGCAAACCTTTAGTTGCTTAAAATATCAAATCAGAGTTTGACATGATAGGAAAAAGAACAAAAATCAAATGGCATACTTGGCAGCAAGCAGCATTTCCACCACAAGCAGCATAATGAAGAGGAGTGCTACCTGCTCCTGTCAAACAAAAACATCGAGGGGTTCATTAAATTGCAAAATGAGCAGTTGCAATTGCAATGTAATCACGACAATAAACTCCAACAGGGCTAGGGTTCTAATTGTAGCCTGGAGCCTCCATGCTGTCGAAGTTCCTTAGGTCAACCAAGGCTCACTGTTTACAAAAAAAGGACAAAAGAAAAACACCCTTAACGTTCAGTCATTTGGGAAGCTAATTGGATAAGGTAACCATAGTTGCTAACATGAAAGTCCTCACATCACAATCAAAGCTCTGGTTACCTTAACTGGTAAACCCAAACAATGAAACTATGGGAACTTAATAGGGTTAAATACTCCTTTCCTAAACGACTGCACTTTACACACTATCAATAGCAAGTCTTCTGAATGTTGAGCTAAGAAACCTCCTTAATCAAAAGTACTCTTCAATCAAGAGAAACAATTAATGGCGAGGGGTTGGCCTACAGATAATCTTGAACTCTACAAACAAATAAATCCTGAACTAGTATCAAAAGAAATCAAGTTAATTATATATCCGATCTAACTTAGAAAAAAAATTCTTTAGCTTTTACATGAGGGTTCATGAGTTGTCTTCCCTAAGTAATCAATCATACAATGAAATTATAGGATACCATAATGAAACCCTGGATTGGAAAAATCGCATTGTTATCAAAGAAATGCCTTAACCAAGTAGATTCACTATGGCAATCTTTTTTATAGTAAGATAATTAATGGAAAGTATAAAACTTTTTTATTGAACTTAAGAAGGCATCAAGTATTGTACAAATTAACTTGTGCACGCTAAAAAAAAGGCATCTTAAATTTAAGTTGAAATTATTAAAATTCTGTATGATATATCATTGACAAAAACTATAGTAGTTCATAGAGTGAAAAAGTTCCCAATCACAATAAAATTACACGAATAGTCAAAATTAAGTTTTTATACTTCATATAAGTCAAGGAGATGCTTAAAAAGGATATTCAAGCTGAGGCAACATTGATATTCAGTCGATGAGACCTTTTATGAAATATGCAAAGATTTAAAATAATAGAAGAAATTTTAAGAAAACAAGGAGCATAAAATTAGCATAAATAATTTGAGAATATGATATACAATACATGAAATCAATTATTATTAATCAATGTTACCCAAAGATTAAGTGATACATGGGCGTGATCAATTCGAACATCTTAGATCTATTATAGAGAAGAATAGATATATTAACAAGGATATGATTTCTAGCGTTAGAGTTATGTAGTTGAATATGAAAAGTATCTCACAAATATTGTCTATTTAGAGAATATGATTAATGCTTTAAGGAAAATATATGAGAAAAACATACTTTTTGAAAGCTATTGAAGGTAGTATAGACGTCACCTTTTGAAAAAGCCAGATAACAACTTTCTTATAGTTATCTAACTCTAGCATATTTTGTTGCAAAAACTTGCTTCTCATTACATAAATTTCTCAATATATATATATATATATAACAGAAGCGTGAAAGCTGATTGGAAAGAAAATTAATAAACAAGCTGCCCCAAATGAGCCCACCAGATGCATGTTAAATAAATGAATGATAGATTAATAGTAAATCCATTTTAAAAAATGATGAGAATATTACCTTCTACAGATAAGGTATTAGAAATAGACATGTAATTTAGAAAAGCATAATGAAGGGCAAAATATACACCAAGTAGACGAGTAAATAAAATCAATAAGAAAGGATGGAAACAGAAAGAAAGTAGACCAAAGTTAATGTAAATTGAAGTTTCTAAAAAATCAGCGCAAAATAAATTTGACATCTCATGTAACATGCAACATACAACATGCAACGGAAATATGAGGAGAAAGAGGATTCATAAAGCTAATCCCAAATAATTGGAATATAGTTGATGATGGTAATCGGCTTGAAATAGAACTAAGGATATGTAACATAGTGCCAAAAAAGTCTAAGATTGATGATGATGAAAATAATTTGCTTGGTTTAGTGGCACTACCTTTGACCTCTAAAGAGGTCTGAGGTTAGAATCCCTCCAACATGAATGAAAGGAAAAAAAGAAAGTTGTACAAAAGCACCAAAAATCTTAAGCACATAACTTTTCAGGAAAGGATAAAATAAGAACAGTAACATATAGACAGAAGGAAAATAGAAGAATCACCAATTAGATCAATTATGGCACCATCATTTAGTGTGACCTCAGAGACACTGGCTCCCAAATCTAATAGTAATTGAACACTTTCAGCATGCCCATTTAGTGCTGCCAAGTGAAGTGCAGTGATGCCTCCATCAGCCCTTCCATTAATTACTTTAGACAGTTCACTAACAGAAAATGTAAATGTAAGAAGTATATAAAATCAATAAATATATAAAAATCGGGATGGTAGATCAGACTTTCAGCTTACTAGAGATCAAAGTTATCTGTAACAGATGCTTCAATGGATCCACTCATTATATGCCAAAACTCAACTATACTTGGCACATAATCAGCAAGGAGGAGACGGATGCAACGAGTGTGACCGTTTAAAGATGCAAGATGCAAGGCCGTCCCACCATGGAGATAATCCTTCTTCATAATCTAAAATTTGATGTCGAGAAAACATGTTATAGAAACTAAAGTGTGGAACAACTACTAAACAAAAATGTGTTAAAAAGAATCACATAAAGAGCTCACATTTGCTTTAAACAGCATAAGAGTCTGTACAACCTCCCAGTGACCATATTGACAAGCCAACATTAAACCAGTCTGTGTATTAAAAAAGAGTTATGAGTACAGTTGTAACAGCTTATGGTACCCCTAATCTATATGTAAAGTATACATATATCTTTCTTTAATCATGACTAGAATTATCAAATTGATTGTCAAAAATAGTTATAAACCAAAAAGATTTTGGAACTATTTTGTTGAAATTGAAGTAGAAACAAAATAATCCAAACTGCTACAAAGTATGCCACTTTTTTTGTATCTATTTTGCATTAGTTTTATGAAGGAAATGTTCTAAAATCTGGTAAGATGTAAAGCATAGGCCGATGCTTTTCGTCAAACCAAACACCCAAAACATTATTCTACTTGCATTGCTTTTACTTGAAAATTAATTTGCCCCAACCAAACATTAGCCATAAAAGATGGCCCAATCATACTGAACTCACCAGACCTCGAGCATTCCGCAGATTGACACCAACTCCAGATTCAAGTAGTAGAGCAACAACCTAAGATATGGATCACATAATCAACATCATAAGTGGCTAAACAAAATTTCAATTTCATCAGGGAATGAATCCAAACAACAGTCTAAGGGCTCATTTGGTTGATTTAAGAAAAACAAACGATTTTGAAAATGATGAAATCTGATAGATTCGCCACTGGTTGGGTATACTTAGAAACTTACAACAATTTTGAGCTTCATAAACTCACTTAAAATCCTTCCAAATGTAATGATCTCTTTACCACAACAAAATCATCAATTTCTAGAACATGTATTCTATATACAAACAACCAAATAAGCCCTAAGACAGTAACGATTCCTGTGTCGAACAGTGATTTCAACTTACCTCATGGTGACCTTGAGCTGCAGAGAAATGGAGGGGAGAATTCCTGAAACCAAAAGTCGAGTAACTTGCAAGACGAGGATTATGATCTAATAAAGCTTTGGCTTCCTGCAGATCTCCATCTTTACTTGCAGACACCAGCCGCTCACCAGACGCCGAGCACCCAAGGGAATGACCAATAAAACTTAAATTTATCATGATCACGAAACCCTAGACGTCTTACCTAAAATTATCCAAAAAAAAGATTCCACCGTTCGACCAAAAGCCTCCAACTTTATCAAATAAGTAATACATCATGATCAAAATCTCCCAAATGAGAGCATAAATCATCCTCAAGACTTCAAATTTACATTATAAAAAGACCCCTTCGAAGAATGCAACGAGGAAAATATTGGGTAAAGGTCCCATTCAATCACTATCAGCATAGAAACCTAGAGCTTTCAAACGAACTGAGAGCAGAAGTCAACAATGACAGAATATGGGAAGAAAATATAGATCTACATCAAAGAAAAGAGAACCCAGACTGAAAAACAACAACTCATACAAAGAAAAAGCCATCTTTCACCTCAAATCATGGTGCAGAGGCCAAAGCTGAGAAAATAGAGCACAAGAACAAAAATGATGATGGAGAGGTCACAAATGGACATATGGAAGAAGTTAAAGAAACATTATTGAAGCTGAATTGCTGCATTTAGTACAAGTCTTGGAAGAAAGTGGTTGATTTTGTACAGAAGGATTACCGACAACGATGAATTATAGAAAAAAAAAAAAACTCTTACTGGACTGAAGTAATAAGGAGCATCAAGTTCTGTAAGAAGTACGCGCACTGATGGCTGATGTAGTTTTTTCTCACAGGACCAAAGCAATCAGGATCATCATGCTCTGTTAGAAGTACGCGCACTAATCTAAATGAACGGTTTCAAAATTTTTAAAAATTTATTTGTGAAACATTTTTTGTGTTTTTCAAAAAAAAATGAAATTAGAAACAATTTTTTTTTTTAAAGAAGGAGAGTTGAATGCCTAAGCACTAACCCACACACACTTATGCCAACATGTTAATTTTTAAAGAAATGTGATCAAAGTTAATCAATTTTATAATTACTACAACTTATTAAATATAATGAGATAGAGAGAATATATTCTACTATTATTCATATGGAATGATATAATAACTTATCTTTACATATGTTTTATACTCTTATTTGTACTTATAATTTTAAAATTTGGAATTTAAAATGATTAAAAATAAAAAATAGTCGATCACTTGTCTATTCATAATTTTAAATAGATGAAGATACTTAGATGGATGAATGATTTTACAATTGGGGACAAAATGTCAAATAAGTATATATGTGAAAAGGTTGGAGTAGCTCCAGTGACAAATACGATTAGAAAGAGTCGCCTTAGATTGTTTGGTCACATAAAATGTCGTTCTTCCGATGATCTAGTTAGAAAGTAGATGTATTAGATCTGACCAATGTTAAGAAATGTAGAGATAAAAATAAGCAAACTTGGTTAGAAAGTATTAAAAGTAAATTTTTATTAGATTTAAATGGGAATTTGACTAGGGGTGTCAATAAATGATGCAACCCGAAAAATTCGTGTTTGGGTTGACCTTTTAATAAATGGGTCAAGTTCGGGTCTTGCATTTTGATCTATTTATTAAACGTGCTAGGTTTGGGTTGACCCACCAACCCAATTTTGTCTCGAAAATAACCCATTTAATTTTTTTTTTCCTTAAATTCTTGTATTTATTGGTAAACTCTTATTATTTTTTATCAATTAACCTAAAATTCATGAATAACAAATTAATATATATATATATATATATATATATATATATATATATATATATATATATATATATATATATATATATATATATATATATATATATATATATATTAAATTTAAAATGGGTTATTAGGTCAAGTTCAGTTTTGACCCGTTTAATAAACGGGTCATGTTAGGTTGATTGAATTGGGAGCGGTTCAATTTCGAGTCAGACCTAAATCTAGCCCGTTGATCCTTTTTGACAATTCTGAATATGAATCTTAGTAGGACGCACATGAGAACATTAACACATGTAGTTGAGCCTGGGTAGTGGGATAAAGACATGATGTTGTTGTTGTTGTTATTGTATGTCTATTCATAATTTTAAATATTATTTATTTAAAATTGGTGAATATATAGATTGTACATTAGCAATCATTAGTAGAATTACATGTCATCAATGCTTCATCTAATATTTATATATCAGTAATGTCTTACCTATCTATAATTTCAAGTACTAATTAGTATATAATATTTTAGAATTGATACGTCATGCAAAAATTATCTTGATCGGGCACGAATCTCGAGGCAAAAATCAAGTTGGAAACTTCAAAAATTAAATTCGGGAGCACCTGAACTCCGATTTCAGCAAACTTACAGTCAAACTGAGCGTCTCGGAAATACAAACCCAACGACACCAAATTCGACCCGATCCAAGCCCAAATGGGTCCAAATCAAGGACCCGAAGCATCATTGGAAGGTTCAAATCGCAATTTGAGTTACCAAACAGTCTTTGATTTTAACGAGCTTATACTCGAATCGAGCGGCTCGACGAGAAGAATTCAACGAGCCTAAGATTGCTGAATTCCGACATCATTAAGGCCTCCAAATATCCAACGAACGGTGCATAATCGAATGGTTCAATATCGACCGTCCATTCAAACCACTCCCAATTAGCCCCTGATCTTACACCTATTTACAAGCCATGCCACTCCATAAAAACTATAAATAGAGCCCTCATTCTTCACAAGAGGGGGGAAAGTGAAGAGAGAGAAGAAGAAGGGAAGAAGAAGAGAAAGGGGAAAAGGAGAATCCTCTCCTCCAAGACCACCGTCGGAGTTCGTCCTGCCGCCCGAACACGCTGGGATTCTGCGTGATATTCGGGAGAACGCAGAAATTCTGCCAAACTTTCACGTGATGCTGAAATTCTTCCCAATTTATAATAGAGTTCCCTCCTGGCGCCGAAACTCCGCCCAAGTGAAGCCGACGTTCTCCTCTGCCACCAACATACGTCAGACTTCTACCTAACGTCGGACCTTCACTCTTCGCCAAGTTTCTACCCGACACCGGACTTCTACCGGTTATCAGACTTCGCTGGACGTCTATGCGAAGATGGACTTCATTCCATTGTTGTACTTCTACCTGACGTTGTCCTTCTGATCTTCGTTGTCAGACTACAGTCCTTCCGACCTCCGTCGCCAGCTGACTACGGTCCTCCTGACTTATGTCGCCCGCCGACTACAGTCTTTTCGACATCCGTCGCCCGTCGACTACGGTCCTCCTGACTTATGTCGCCCGCCGACTACAGTCTTTCTGACCTCCGTCGCCTGCTGACTACGGTCCTCCTGACTTATGTCGCCCGCCGACTACAGTTCTTCTGACCTCTGTCGCCCGCCAACTACGGTTCTGCTGACTTACATCGCCCGCCGACTACAGTCCTCCTGACTTACGTCGCCCGTCGACTACAGTTCTTCCGATCTTCGTCGCTAGCCAACTACGGTTCTCCTGACTTACGTCGACCACCGACTACAAGCCTTTCGACCTCCGTCGCCCACCGACTACGGTCCTCCCGACCAAACGAACATGCCAATAGTGATTGTTTGTATTCATATCATGTAATGTACTATGTAAAATGTACATCAAGCTAAGGCCTTCTCCCAAGGAAGGGCCTCATTTGTAATCAACTGCAATACTAGTGGATTCATTCAAACTGGGCTAGGCCCGTGGGTTTTCCCCCTTTTCAGGGGTTTTCCACGTAAAAATTCTGATGTCTCATAAATGCTAGACCCTCTCTCTTATCTGATTGTGTGCCAGATTTTCGTACTACGCTAAGACGATAAGCTTTATATTTCTCTATCACCGCGAATACTCCTAGACGCAACAAGAATGCTTTTATATTTTAATAGTTCTATGTTAATATGATAATTTTGAGTAAAGTAGAAAGGCATCTGGCAAATAATATATAGCTCAGATTATTATTATTATTATTTTTGATAAACGAGCATAGATAAAAATATTCTCATAAAAAATGTCATCTTAAGCACAAGATAATTATTAATAATAAATAGAAGACAGTTTGTATAAATTAAATGATATTTCTACAAAATTAATTTTTTTTTCTATATAAATTTCATGATAGTTGTATAGAAACTAGAAGATAATATTTTTTATTATAACACAATAGACAATTCATTGTTTTTTTATAAGTTCTAATTCAATTATCTTATTATTAATATTAAAAATATCTTGTAATTAATGGAGAGATACCTTACACTCCTTACCAATTTTTTTGATGAGGAGATCATGAACTATTATTTTCTTTGCATAGAATATGAGTTGGTTTTATATTTGAAAAATATTAATTTTTTTTTTATTGTGTGGTGATATTAGAAGCTCAATAGCAAGACTAACAATGTCTCACATAACATATAAGAAAGAGAATATTTAAAAAGAAGAAGAAAAGATAAATTATTCTCTAACTAGAGAAGTTCAAAGATTTATATTGCTAGTACAAAATATCCCTAAAAGATCTTTTATATGAAAATTTGCCTCTTGGGCCATATATTTATAGGGTTTTAGGCACTACATTAAAATCTACATTGATGTAGCATAAAGATTTCTAGACCAACTACAAGGAGTTTGACCAATAAAAAGACTGGACATATTCAAAAGCATCTCAATTCCTGGCCTAATTAATCCATAAGTCAAGAATATGGCCAACTAGGGCTTGACCAAAGAAAAGTTGCAATAACTGAACATCCCATCTTTTATACTCCATAATTAGATCACTGACCTTCAAATTTTCAATAATCTCCATTTCTATCAAACCATACATATTCATGATTCAATTAATCAATAAAATAATATAGGCTACATATGTCAAAGTAAGCAAATAATTATATACACCAATGTGAAGTGTCAATGAGGAACCTGAACTATACAACACATTGTCAATGTGGAACCAAAAGAATAACAACAACTCCTTATTACATAAACCCATCACTACAACAAAACATAACAAGAAACCAAGCTAGAACATGTCCAACATGTCAACAATATTATAATTCCCAACATGTCAATAATAGACTCCTATAAAAATTGAACTCAGAGATAGAGAGACTCACAGTCTAGAAAAAGCAAGAATACATGATAATAACTACATTTTCTACTCTTAGAAGAAATAGATCCCAAGCGAGACAACTCCTTGTCAAAGTGAGCCTTCGACACATGTGGTTTGTTTCATGGTTGCACTTGTCTAACAACAACCATCGAGAATTGAAATGAAGCAGGGGAAACTAATCAAGATCTTTGCCATGAGAAGCAGGTTGATGACTGCTAGGCCCAGGTTGCAGCTGCACAAGAGTGACAGCATGTTGAGGATTTGATCAACTGAGCTCATTCGGATCCTCTTCTGGATCTATATAATGCTCCGACGACTATAGCACGTGATCACAAGCGGTGGGAAGCATACACAAGGAGGGAGTATACTAATTAGGCTCACAAGCCTATGCATATGATGTGTCATAGTCATCCAGCACATTAACCTAGAAGATAAAAGCATTGAGGACATAGTTAGCCGAAGGGTGACAACTATGACCAAGGAGAAAGAGTGAATGCGAAAAGTTCAAGCTGATATACCACACAGCAAAACTAGATGCAGGTGAAACTGAGGGCAGTTAGGGAATAATAACTTCAAAAGAAGGTTCAGGAGGTTGAGGAGAGTGAGGAGGCTAAGGAGAGTAAGGAGATTGAGGACGATTAGATTTACTATATGTTGAGATCATTTTGATGATCTCGATCTTTTTTCATACAAATTTAGAGCATATGTTTGTTCCAAATATTTATTTATTTTGGTATAATTGCTTGTTAAAATTGTTAATTTTGAGTTATATAGGTATGATATAATATGTTACTTTTATATGCTATGATTTATTATTTGTATCCATAAGAAGAAAAGGTTGAAAGTCTTTTTCTTTTTGAATTTTTTTGTTATAGATTTCCATCAGATTTCCCACAAATTTGCCATTAGAAAGTTTGATATGATGAAGAAGAAAAATTCCAGTGAAAAAATGCAGCTGGAACTTCTAACGGATTTTCTCACGGGAAATTTCCATTGTTTTTTGAATTTCCAATGGTTTTTTATCATCGGTTAATTGAGCATTTTTTTATCGGTAATCCGTCGGAACCCTATTTCCTGCGTGGGTTTTAGCGACGAAAATGATTCCATCCAAAATTCATTAGAAATAATAATTTCTAACTAATTTTTCCGTAAAAAATAGCTCATTTTCCAGTAGTGTCATAACTAACTAGCATTCAAGAAATATGTTTGTTTGAGAATACTTTCAACAATTTCTACTCCCATTTGTGCCAAATTAAAACATCTTCTCATTTAATATTAACTAGAATTTGATTGGCATCTCCTTATAATGCTTATAATACTTCATCATGAAAACTACAAATGGTACACTCATAAGAGTACCAATATATTTATCCAATTTCTAAACATTACTTTTTCTATTTTTATTATTGTTCTTAATTCACTCAAGTGCAAAATGGAATTAGATTAATGATCTATGTGCAAGCAATAAGGGGTTGTATAATTAATGATCGATGTTGTGTTGTTAGATTGTTTTAGTTTTCATTTTAGATTTTGATTTGCTTTATTGTACTAAATCTTGTTTTTATCTGAAGGTGTGCTATGAAAGTGATTATAATTTAATTTTGCATATTTAGATTATAGGCATAGGCCGAATTAACCATATAAAATTTATTATTTTTTTGCTTTATAAATTTTTTACAAGTTCTTGCATTTTTATTATTTGCAACTTATTTAAGTTGATATTATTTATTTTAAAATTTCAATATACCAATTCACCTCTCTTTTGATGTATCATAACCAAAATTACTTTAATCATCCCTGCTCTACAAAATCTCATATGTATCTTCATTTCTCTTAAAAGTTGGAAAGACATCAACATTGATGCTAAAAATATAGTAGATATTCGAAGTTTTTTACAACCACTCTAACAACTATAGATTTTCAAGGAATCAATTCCACCAAAATTTGAAAGTCCCTAGTTGAGTATATATACATAGGGTGTGTAGATCTTTTTGAACATCTTAAATCTTTGGAGGAATTCTTTCTTTATTATAAACAATGCAAGAAAATATGGTGTTTTTTTTTTTTAAAGAAAATATGGTGCTTGATATAGCACTCAAGGTGTCTTCAAGAAGGTTGTATTATTACTTCAGCTTCATTTGGGATGACTTTCTTACCGCTTCTTAAATCAATTTTTTAGTACAAAATTTTTGTACTAGAAAGATGCTTTAAGAAGTAGTAAAAAAGCCGTCCCAAACGAAGCCTTCATCCCACAAATATATCTCCTTATGAATATCTTTTTTTTTTTTTTTTGAGTTATAGCATAAATTTTCACCTCCTAAGCAAAGCCCTACATGAGGTCTTGATAGGTACCCATTGGGTACCCATATTTTAGTCGGACAAGCTTCGCCCACCTATGGTGACTTTCGAGATGCCGTATCCATCTATACCCACCCACTTTTCATACTTTTTGAACGCAATCTACCACAAACTAATTGTCTTAAGGTTTGTTGCTCTTTGTTTTGATTGCAAACTTTCAAGCCGCATATTAGAATTTACCGTAATCGTAACGTGGTTAAATGATGCACACTACATAGTGAGGATTATATTAATATAAGATATACAATGATTAGCAATGTAAATCGATTTATCCCTCAATGTTGAGTACTCACCCATACCCACCCACAAGATCATTGGTCTGCCCATACCCACCCAATGGGTATGGGTGGGTATATGGGTGGGTGTGGGTATGGATACCCAATGCAGGGCTATGCTCCTAAGAGGCCTTTAGAAACATCTTAAACTCTCTTTTTATCAGGCAAAAAAAGAAACATCTTTTGAGATTAATTAAGTTGTTCACTTCAACTACATGTCCCTTGAATTCATTGATATTGATATATTTATGACAAAAGTTGCTCTTCCATCTAAAAAATTATCATTTCAATTCTGGCAGAAAGGGTAGTCATCTTATTTAAAAAATTTTGGAGGGTTTCTTTGATCCTATTCCAAAATATTTTATGCCTTCACATGTAATGGATGATAGATATTGACCATGCCTATGTCAACCTACTTGACCAATCTAAATCAAATTTGGACAATGCAGTTGGCAATGATCGCTCTTGATGACACTGCATACAACCACCCTAAAAAAAAATGTATAAAAGGGGTAATTTTGGAATTCTGCTCCTTCAAAAATAAAATTTTGCCTTCATATGACCCATCTCGTATTGTTTGCCTATCCATTTGAAGTTTCAAACATTTTCTCTTCGCGAATAAATGATAAAAATTTACTCTTATAAATTTGATAGCATTATGTTGATTAACATTTTAAAATTTTTTTTTATTATTATTACTATTTAGTATTTAATGTTATTATTATTATTATTTTCTTTTATTTTAATTTAATTATTATTGTTGTTGTCATCTAATTAATTAAAATTTTACCTATCCTGAAAAAAAGAAGCTGGATCCACCCCTAGCTGCATATAATAGATTTAAGCTTCATTTGAGACATCTTTCATATTGTTTTATAAAGCAAATTTTCAGTACAATTTTTTTGAAAAAAGAAAATTTTGTACTAGAAAGTTGTCCCAAATGAAGCCTTATACATCATCAAATGCAATAACTTTCACATATTGATGGTGGAAAATGAAAGTTTTGACACGAAGATCACTACAATAACGAATGGATGCCATGTTATTTTGAGCTTGTCTACTCAATAATTAATCCAAATTGAGTTGAACAAGACATTGATTAGGTCCTTATGAGTTGTATTATGATACATGCTTCAAATAAAAAATTATGTTTGATTAAAGATTTCAATGATACCCTAAATCCCAACAGTTATTAAGAAAAAAAAAAACTTATGAGATAAATAAAAAATATCAAATTTATTCTTCTAAACTTATTCAAATTATATTTCATTTTTTGTGAACCACAGCTCTCACACAGTGTATCACAAAACATGTAAAATGCCTTCAAAAGTGAACACAAAATTCAAAGAACTTTTTCACCTTTGTCCTAATTATTTTGTGTGGAGACCGGATGTAGAACGTTATCCAGAAACCAACCAGAATGCACGCACAGGGGTGACATGGTGCATTCTGGTTGGTCTCCGGACAACATTCGACATCCGGACATAATAATTAATCCTTATTTTGACATATTAAGAGTTATGAGATTCAAAGGAACACTTGACAATTTTTTAAGTGAAATTTTCTCTTTGCATGCTCCTAACTACTACAGAAGAAATTAAGATTTTTTTTTTTTGATATTTTCTCTGACCTGATCAACTCATTTGCTCCCACCAAATAAAAATAATAGTAAAAAATAATTAATAGGTTCATAAATTTCTTCGTAAAAAGTATAAACGAGTTGAGTCAAGCTTAAATCACATTGACTCGATCTTCTCACTAGGCTGAGAGCTTCGAACTGAGCTCACCAAAAAGCTCGAGCTTGAGTTATCAACTTGCTAAACCTCAAGCAGGTTCACATGCAAGAGCTCGACAAGTGGTTTATCAAGCTCCACAGTATTAGAAAAAAAAAATATTAAAAATATTAATTTATTCAAAAATATCCTTAATAATTTTATATATATTCAGGTTCATGCGTATGATCCCCTATAAATGAGTTGGCACAATGAGCACACGAGATGATTCATAAGCAGCTTGAACTCGAGCTTCTTTATGACTTGAGCTTTGCTCATGGGCTCATTAAGGATTTATTTGGGACGGTTTTCTAGTATAAAATTTTTTTGAATTTTTTTTTTGACTAAAAAACTGCTTTAGAAAGCACCAAAAAAGTCACTGTTTAAGACAACTTTCTTACTGCTTCTTAAAACAACTTTCTAGAATAAAACTTTAATTTTTGTACTAAAAATTGCTTTAAGAAGCAATATGAAAGTTGTCCCAAACGAAACCTTGATCTAGCTCACAAACTCATTAATGAGCTGAGTGTAAGCTGGCTTGTGAGAATCCTCAACACAAGTCTATCAAGTTCACAGTAGTTACATAATCATAATTTAATTGATAAATTTTTAATTATATATTTGAAATAGTGATACGCCAACAGCTTGCATGACAACTGATGTGGCAGCTTTTATTTTTTAAGTCAGTAGATTAATACTCAATATCTTGGACTTAGTTTTCTTTCTTCTTATAGAGCTGTGTTTCACTAAAAAATTAGGTATTTCAATAAATATTTATTAAAAAAGAATTGATAAGCTTACACATCAAACGATATGAAAATATCTTTCTTTTTTTATAATAGTTTTTTTTTTTGGAAAACATCTTAATTTTTATGTGATAATGTGAAACACTTTGTAACGATAAAATTGACTTTATATGGCCAATAATGTCTGAATTTGGAGAAAAATATCAATAGTTTGTTTTATTGAAGAATATGTTCAAAAGTTCATTTTCGGCTAAATTATTGCCCCATCTTATATGCACAGACGGCATATTAAAGTCCTTTGTGAATAATTTGATTCAAATTGTTTCAAATTCAAATATGACTCGAACCTGATTCGAACAACTAGTTTGACCTTATTCGAACCATAAATTAGTATAACTCTCTTTTGCCTCCCATATAGTCACTTCCATTAACAAGCTAGCTAGTTCTCATCATAAAAATTCTCTTCTCCTTAAGCCCCATCAGTCCCATGAGTGAGCCCTCAATGAGCTCCCATCGTAAAAGCCTTCTACTCACATGTCATCAGTCATGTTGTCAGTGAGCTTGGAGCTACCCCCTATTACAAAACACTTCTTATCACACACCATCAGTCTCATCGACAAGTCCGCAAGGATCTCCCATTGCAAAAACATTCTCATCACATACCCTTATTCCCGTTGGTAAGCCCCCATCAACCTTCCATCGTGAAAGCTTCCTTCTCATGCATCCCTAGTCTCATTAACATACACCACAAGCTCCCATCATGGAATCCTCTTCTCCTTACACAAGTCGTTGATCCCATCAATGAGCCCCAACGCAATCCAATGAATCCCTTCCCCTCACAAGTTGTAGTCCTCTTCTCGTGCTATACGTGGTCGATCATGCCAAATCCCTATATTCGAACTAGGCTCAAATTCAAATCAATTTGAATGAATTTCAAGGACAAACAAACTTTAGATCATATTTCCTTAAAAAAAAATTATAAGTAGTTACTTTTCTCTAATTTCATGCATTATGTGACATAAAAATTTTAAATTTTCCTATATATTTAGGTATATGGAAACAAGAAGTAATATGTGAAATACAAATAATTAAATATTGGCTTATTAATTTATGAACATGTCTCCAATTGCTAATAATTAACGTTTGTCATCACACGCTTCCATCGGTTGCATGTAATAACAGGCAAGAAATTATTCCACTGAACTTTTTTTATTTTCAGTGTTTGTCAGTTAATTCCATTCTTGTTTAAACTGAATGCCTCATTTCCAAAGTTTAATCCTTCCAAACAACATGTCTGAAGCGTAAATAAGTTATTTTTTTAGGGCTTAGAAATCATAAATTTGAGTAATGTAATCAGTAAATTTGTAATTCAAAAATAAAATTACTTGCATCAATTCTTTCTCAGATGAAAACAACAACAACATATTTTTATAGGAAAAAAGAACAAAATGGTCCATTGACTCTGTATGAATAATCAAAATGATCTCCAACTATATTAAATGATCATTTTGGTCCTCAAATCTTTAAAAATGAATCAAAATGAGACTATTTTGATTCTTCTTTAAAGAGTTGAGGGATCAAACTGATCATTTAATATATTTAAGGACTATTTTGATCCTTCATAATGAGTCAAGAGACTATTTTGATCATTTTGTCTATTTTTATATTAATTTCTGTTAGGAACAATTGATGTAAATTTTTTTTTTCTCTTGAAACTGTATTGACAGTAACTTCTGGCTTGAATACTCTCTTTCTTTTCTCAATTAACAACTCCATTTGTCTCATTAAATCTATTTCCTATCTCATCAACTCTCTTCTACAAGGACTCCATATCCCTCCCCTTCTTCAACCACTCTATAACCACATGAAGTTTCCACATCAAAGCTTTGATGCCACCAAATTCCCTATGAAATTTTCTCATAATCTCTTCAATCTGCAACAAATTTGACATTTTTGATGTATTAACATCACAGCACAACTATATCTGGTAAGTTTACATCTTCTTCTCATTCTAACACAAACCTTATGTTTTCCTTTAATCAAAAAACGTATCTTCTCCTCGCCATAATCATCCTTTCCATCATCTTCTTCATATGTGGCATCCTCCATCTTCTCATAAAATACTTCCTCAAACCAATCAATTCAGAATCAGAAGAAATTGCAAGTGCCACTGCCTTCCAAGGCCAGCTACAGCAGCTCTTTCACCTCCATGATGAAGGTGTAGACCAATCCTTCATCGACTCTCTTCCAATTTTCCTCTACAAATCTATCATAGGCCTCAAGGACCCCTTTGATTGTGTAGTTTGCCTTTGCGAGTTTGAGCTTGATGATAAGCTAAGGCTACTTCCAAATTGTAGCCATGCTTTTCATATTGAATGCATTGATACTTGGCTATTATCACATTCAACATGTCCTCTTTGTAGGAAGAGCTTGCTTCATGAATATTCAAGCGAAAGCTCAAGTGATCCTAGTTTAAACGTTGAAGATGATTTCGCGCAATCTCGACATCTAAGAGTGAAAGATGATTTAAATTTAAAAGAACATACGCAATCTATGGAGCTCCCGCTAATGCGGGATCTAATGAGGGATTATTATACACAATCTCATCCCAGTATTTGCAAAGAGACGGTTTCCCCGGATCGAACCGATAAAGTAGAGAATGAGTTGAATCTCCAATATGTTAAGCTTGGAAAGTTCAGAAATGTGGAAGTTAGTGAGGAAGGGACAAGTAGAAATAATGGTGATTTGAAAGAGAGATGTTTCTCCATGGGTGCAATTGAGTATGTGATGAATGAGAGCACTGTGCTTCAAGTGGCTATCAAGACATTGAAGAAACATCCTAATAGGATTAATGATGGTGACAGTGCAAGAATTAGTGATAAATGCAGTAAGGAGATCTTCTCTATTTCAAAGATTTCGATGGGATCGAGAAGAGAGAAAGACATTTATGGTGACTTTTCAAGGAGAGCTTTTTCCTTCAGATTGCCAAAGCAGATTAGTGATTTTGGATTAGATGTGGAAGCTGGAAGAAAGGGACAGAAGACTAAGCCAGTCAGCCGTGGATGACTTGAATTGGACTGTTGAGCTATAGTAGCTTTTGTAGATTAACAGGTTCTGAGAAAAAAGATGAAACGAGAGATTTGTTCAGTTGTTCTTATAGAAGTTCATAAATTTTCAGCATTTCTTCTTATTGAGTTCTTTCCTTTCATTCTGAATTTGTTAGTTCAGATGAAATAAATAAAAAATTATTTTTACATACATGATTTGAGTTCAGCTTTTTGTCTGATTCTTCAATTTTTGCTTTTATTATATTTGTTGTTCAGTGCTTGTTTCTAGTTGATTTACACGACAAAACTCATGTGATAAACACTTATGGTCCCCATGAATTTAAGAAGAATAAGGTGCTGTCAATTTCATCATCATAAGTCTTATCCTTATTACAACTATATACTTTAGGCTTTATAAATTCTCATTTTGTGTTTGCTAAGTGCTGCATTTGGTATAAACTTAGAGTTTGTTTGGGACGGCTGCAACTTTTTATAAAACTGGTTATAAAGCTACTATGAAGAAAGTAATTTTTTTGAAAGCTGCTGTAGATAGTAGCTTCGTAGCACAAAAAATTCTTGAAAACAGTAAAAGTATAGTAGCCAAACAAAAATTGTGGTTGTTGTCTTACAAATAAAGCAGTAAGAAAGCTGTCTCAAACGAAGCCATAGAATCATTAAGAGGATGGATAGTATTAAAAAAAAGTGATCTTAAGTCAATAATTAATTGTCATTCAATTTTTTTTTAAACTAAGAAAATTGTAGGTTGTAATTTGCAAAATATTTGGGAAATTTATTTTGATTATTAGAAAATCAGATTGAAATCATGCTGAAAGTTTTGCGTTGTTAAAGAATAACCACTGCAAATTAAAAAAAAAAAAGTCTATCATGTGCACATGCATCAATGCTAATGATACATAAAAAAAATCTTTAATATTGAAACTCTTAATGATGCCATTAATGAGGATTATTTTTTAAAAATATTTTTTTAATTAAATCTCTTAACCTAATCTAACCTAACTTAACCTAACCACTCTTTCATATAGTCATAACTCTCCCATTTCAAGCCTTTGGCATCCTTTTAAGACAAATTAAGAATTGAATAGCTTTTGCTGTTTACTTTTAGTTGTTTTACACCCAAGCATTTGAAAAAGGAAGTGATCATATTCTTACATGAGCATTATTTGTATGACTTGTTTATTTATTTTGTATATTATATATAAGCAAGGGTGGATTTAAAAATTGCATAAGGTAGCACATATTCTTTAGAGAGAGAGCGAGGATTGTTTACCCATGTACAAGTTTTATAATATAAATTTTTTTATGAGTTGTACATGCTTATATTCAAGTATTTTGAAGGAAGTTCTTCCATCCTTTGTGTTGCACACATGTATGTATAGACATATAAACCCAATTTGTGGGTTAAAAAATATGGCGCAAGTGTATATGTCAGCTTCTTCTATAATTTTGATTGTATGTAGATGTGTACAATATTATAAGCTTACATTACATGAAAATCATTAAAATTTTTGTGGCTTTATTAGTGGAAAAAATTTGTTGGTTATTCCAAAAAATTTCTACTAAGCTTTCCTTCAATTCTTAGTGCCACTGAATTTCCTTTAGAATTATGCTGATGTTAATAATTAATACAACTAAAATGAAAAAAAAATTATTGGTAATTCAAGAAAGTTTTTTATTTTTTAATTATTCATGAAAAATTTTATCTATTAGAAACCAAAATAAATTATCTGACTCAATGTGAGCTTCTCATTTTTATGATCTTTTCTTGGCTCTTCCTCTTCTCTATAGGCATACTTCGATTTCTTTCTTGCAACATTTAGCTACCATTCCTCACTCTTCTCCTCCCTTACTCCTAGTGATTTTCTTCACACCTCATAATACCCATGCCTATTATTGCTAATTGTACCAATTATTCATTGTGCTCTCCACTTGAGGCAATCTCCCTCCATGCTCCCCACTCATTCATCCAACATCTAAGTAAAGCCACTAATGCTTCAAACCCTATAATCATAATTTAGTAAGAGGTAACTATTTCATGAGTTAGTTTAGAATGATATTGAGCGGCACGATATAAGAGTTTAGAGAGGATGCCAGATTATTAGGGCAATATAATTTGTGATTCTATGGGTCATTGATGGATTATTTATGGGATGTGATTTATTTGCGGAATAACGAGATGAACATGGATGAAAGGTAGTGATAGAGAAATTATGGTCAAATGCTTAGTGTGAGAGGAGAGAAAACTATGGGAGGAATTAAAGAGTAGAAGCCTAGAGGGTATCTCTTAGAGTTTGAGTGCATATTGTGAGGCTAGGAGCTTGGGTTGTTCCTTGTATTGATACGGGATGTGGGTGAAAGTGTAGATGTATCTATGATTAGGCATGAATATTTATGATTTTCTTATGTGCTTCATGCACACTACACATGCATATCATTATGACTCTAAATAATCATGACCTCCATGTTATCATGCATCTTGTATCTTATAGATTTATAATAGCACACTCACATTTATGATTTAAAAAATCCTTGAATCATTAGATATGCACTGTACAACCATTACACAAATATTATTCGTGCCTCTTGGCATTTGCTAATTATGTGCATATTACACATGCACATACAATCTCTTATGTTTATTTGAAAGCTCTCAGTTCTCAGCCTCACCACCATCAAAATCACTTCTCTACACCATTACTTCTCCACCACATTCTCCTACAACCTTTCAATCACCTAGAAAATCACTGACTTTCCACTATCCCAATGCCCATAAATAAATCTCTCCCAAGTCCACCTCTTGGCCACCACACCTTGTGCCCTTCCCTCCTCACCTTAAACACATCCCTTTAAGCTAAAAAGTTCACCAACACATCTCCATTTCAAATACAATAAACATTAACAAACTCCAAACATCAAGCCCATCAAGAAGAGCTCAATTATATTGTCAAATAGACCTTTCGTTAATTAGAAGATGATAACAAAACCCCTAAAAACTATCTATGGGGTGATGAATAAAACTATGTTGTTATGAAAAAACATCTTCCTTAGATGAAAATTTCTAGGCAATAAAATCTTGTATATGAATTTGTATTTAATCAGAAACAAAGTGAAGTAGCGCAACCTTATTAAACTAAAGTGGTGCTTTAGTTGTATGAAAGGGAAGGGTTGATATATAAACTTTGGTTTCTTCATTGTCTTCTTCAGTGCCACTATTTTATATTCAAATTGATATTCAATGAAAGTTCTAAATAGAAACTAGGATTTATATACTAAACGATACTACAATTTTACAGAAAATCTCACCTTTAATAAATTAAAATTTTGCCTTTCATTTTATGTGGACTTAATTGAAATTTGTGTCAATTAGCTAGTTATCTATCAAACTCAAATAAAGTTTGTGTCCATTATTAACTTTTAACACAGATAATGCAAAAATATCTATGCCTAACAATTTCTAAAAAATCATAAGTAATATGGTTGATACTTGGTGGGTATAAATGCAAATGGCAGTTATTCCTTCACCCAATTTGTGCACCTTTTTCTTTTCTAGGGCAAAAGCTTGTCTTCACCATTGCTTTAAGAAAATCACATCACAATGTAATATTACCATTAACTAAAACTTTTATCTATCCTCTACTTATCTTAAGAAAATTACATCACCATTAATAAATAAGAACGGTTAACTTTACACTTATTAAAAATTTCTTGAAGAATAGACTATTCTCTCTCTCTCGCTCAAGAAATAATGTTCTTTTAATCAAATCAATACATCCCTAAAACTGCAACTTACATCAGTTTATTTATTAAACAACACCAAGGTTTTGTTTGGGACATCTTTCTTACTGCTTCTTAAATTAACTTTTTAATAAATTTTTTTAATTTTTTACCTAAAAAATTGATTTAAGAAGCAGCAAGAAAGTTATACCAAACGAAGCCTGAGTTTTCAGATATATTACTATTATTATTGAAGAGTAATGCTACACTTCAAAATTTAAGTATACTAAAATTATTTTCCATTTTTATAGGATCAATTAAATAGGAGAAAAAGACATCCATTTTTTATTTAAAAAGAACTTTATTGGATCATTTCATGTAATTTCTTTTTTGAATGATACATAATTTTGATAAGGCTGAATTTGAACTTTATATCTCAATAATTTTTTAAAAAATTTTGATTAAGGCTTCGTTTGGGACGGCTTTTTTATTGATTTCTAAAACGGAGTTTTAGTACAAATTTTTTTTATTTTGTACTAAAACTCTGTTTTAAAAAGCAGTAAAAAAGCCGTCCCAAACGAAGCCTAAATTATTTGTTATTAATCATAATCTAATTTTTTTTATTATAATAACCCTCTTTATTCAAATGTTTACCCTAACCCTAAAAAAAAACATTTAATATAAATGGCTTCACAAGAGTACAAGTCGCATGTGATGTGGGCCAATTTTTTTATTTTTTCAAATCATAATATAATATTACAACTAGTTTAATTACTCTCCAAATTAAAGAAATCAAATATAAATTGCGTTTTTTTATTTAAATAATATGTTAAAAATAAAAAAAAAATGTAAGGCATTTTTATTTGAGAAATATACACTTGAGCAATTAAAATAAAATGAACACCATTTTTTTTTTTGTATGGGAAAATTATTTGAGTAATAAATTTTTGTTCAATAATTTCAATACTATATTTTTAGCATAAAATTTTTTTTTTTTTTCGAAACAAAAGTGAACCAAATTAGTTCGCAAACTAGCTCGAGCAAACCAACTCAAGCTCAACAACTTGAGCGGCTGAGCCTACTCAAACTCATATATTATACATATTTAAACTCAAGCTCAAGCCTAACTCAAATCATAATCTTGTCAAGCCACTTGATCAATTTAAAATATATTTAAAACTAATTTTAAATTAATATTACATAATATATTTCAACGTTTTTAAATTATTTCCATACTAAAAAAATTCGAAAAAAAATAAAATTTTAATTTAAAAATAAAAAATCTAGCCGACAAACTACAACAAAGCCAATGTTAAGCCTAAAATGTTTTAAATGAGTAGACTTCAAACACTTATAAAAAAAGTTCAACTAAATTAGCCAAATAATTAACAGACTACTTATTAATAAATAGTAAATATTACTAGCCAATAAAATAGCCGTTAACATATTACACTTCTAATTATTTTATTATTTCATCAGTATAATTTCATAAAGATTCAGATTTAGCAATTTTTAGTAAAAAATATTCTTAAAAATAGCTTTAAAAACAGCGTCCAAAAGCTGTCCCAAACGACAAAAATATGTGTGATTGTCTCCAGCTGACATGTTGACATCAGGAATATTTCAATAATTTCTGCTCTTCAAAGTTATAATTCTACTACTCTGTAACATTTCAGATGGTCCATATTCTTTTAAATACCAGCCATGCAAAGTACCAATACAATAGATTTAAAGACAGGATACAGGAAGGTCTAACAAGGCTGCCAAGCTGTGGAACTATTTAACAATAATAATAAGAGAGAGAGGTTTGTGGTCAAGGAACTGGCAACAATCATATTTAATTCTGGCAAGTCTCATAATTGAATGATAAAATAAATTATGAAATGAAGAAATAAGCAGTATAATGTTACTGTAGCAGCTTGGTGGGTTCTGGAAGCATTCACATTACAAATAATTAGATATTTGTTCTACTTAAATGTGGAGACAAGACAATGATTTCCATTACAAGTTTTGCACTAGGAAAATCGATCACTACCGGCGGTTATAAACCGCCGGAATAAACAGTGTAAGAAATGAAAACCAGCGGCCATTTTTTGGAGGCTGAAACAGATGGAAAATAATGAACCCAAAACCACGGGTAAATCGCCGATAAATTCTGACGCAAAAAACCATCGGGGACCGCCAGAAAAATTTCAATTAAAAACGGCGTCTAAGCTGCCGGTAAAAGTCATCACCTAAAGAAAATACAAGGCGTATTACCGGCGGTCAACTGACGGCCGAAAATTCCGACGGTTTAGTGTTTAATACCGGCAGTGGAACCGCCGGATCATATCGGCGGTCAAACTTCCGGTAGTTCCGGCGATCATTTAACCGCCGGAAATACTGCCGGTTTTCAGCAAATTTTCTATAGTGTTGGGCTATCACAATCAGGAACATAGAAACTAGGGGTTGGAAGCAAGCACCACTGTTAAGTGGATCATAAGTATTTCCAGTGAAGAGTTAAATAAACAATTTTGTTTCTCTCTCTACTGGTCTGCTTCAGGTATTGGAAACTTGAAGACTGAGTAATTATGCTTCAAGCTAAGGATGAAAGTGGAGTAGATAATAACACATTAACACCACTAGAGGCTGACTAGTAAGTGTATTACAAGTTTGTGGTGTGAAGAGGGATTATCTTAACTACTTGTTTCTTTATCTAGTGGTATTCTTCAGGAATCAGAATGTTGAAAACTGAGCAAACAAAAATGTCGTATGTTTCTCTCCCTCTCTACTGGTCTTCTCCGGGAATCAGAGTGTTGAAAACTGAGCAAACACATTTGTAATTTGAATTCATCCTAATGATTTGTTTAACTGTCTACTGGTCTTCTTCATGGAGTAGAATAATAAAAAATGAGGGAATTCGAAGCAAACCACAAAACACCATGGAATCCCACTATTATGTTATCATAAGCTTATCCTGCGAAGAGCTTTGTCTAAAGCACTTGTTTCTCTCTAGTAGTATTCTTCAGGTATTTGAATTCTGAAAACTGAGTAATGATGGTTCAAGCTTTTCTCTCCTTGCAAACTGTAGACACTGCCCAATGCACCAGCAATTGGATTTGGAAAGGCATAAAAAATTCGCCTAATCCTTTGATGAACGAGTGCCATGGCACACCTGCAAAAGATTTCGATCCGGTAAAATAAGATAAAAAATTGAAATAAATCATAGATTTTCTATTATAGACAACAGAAGAATCAATGATGTATTAACTAAAGACTGCAAGAAGTGGAGCGGGGTTAGCAGTTGGTCGGTTAGTTATCGAGCTTGTGGATTGGTTTTGGGGTTGGCTGGTGGAAGTTCGATACGGATTTGGGCGGGAGTCAAAATGTTTAGCGTGGGAATGGGTCTTGGACTCCTCTAGGTCAAGTACTAGACTGCAGGCCGCCTCTAGCGTGTCTATTCCTCTCGCGAAAAGCTCAGTTCGGAGATCTTCCCTAAGGCCAGCTCTAAACATGGATAGGACTTGTGTAGGGGTAGCAGATTCTTCGCCATTGCAGGGGATCAGGAAATTATCGAATGCGGAGATGTAATCTTTGACGGGTTTGCTTCCCTGAGACAACCTATTCCATTTATCTAGGAGCTTGGGGTTGTAGGATGGCGGAAGGTATTTTCTCCTAAGCTCTTGCTTCATAGTTTTCCAATCGGTGATAGGGTGTTCGCCTCGAGCCTCACGCATATTTTCCAAGTTGGTCCAGTACAGGTTGGCTCGACCAGTGAGTTTCATTTCAGCGAACCTAACCTTCCTAGCTTCCGAAATGTTGTACCATTTGACATAACTATCCATTGCTTTGAGCCACTCTAAGAAAACTTGAGGGTCAAGGGTTCCATCGTATGTCGGGGCATCGATTCTAATGTTCTTAAGTAACTGAGCATCATTATCTCTCCAAGGGGCCTCATTTCCTAAGGCATCTTGATTGGGCCTAGGGTTATGACGGTAGTGATCTCGTTGTAGTCCATGATCGGTCCGGGTGTCATCACCATAAGGTGATTGCGGCCTAGGAGTGTAAATGGCGGGGTTTCCTATGCGCTCTATGTTATCCAGTCGATCACTTGTTTGACGCCTAAAGTCTGCTCAGTCTGTCTGGGTGTTGCGGATTTGCTGTGTAACAGTTCCCAATTGGCCCACTATGAGGTCTAGAGTTGCTTGGATATGTTCCGGATCCATGGGTGGAGGTTAGGGGTTGATAGGGGAAGTACCGGGATGGAGGAAAGCACTTAAACACTAAGGTAAAATGCTCCTAAGGCCTCTATATGATGCTGAAATGTTGGGGACAGCAACCTACCACAAGGACTTAAGTTGGCTAAGTGTTATGGGCAGGTTTTGAAGGTTGGACAGCAACTTAGGATAGCTTTAGGGTCACCTAAATGGCCCTAAATAGTGCAGGAAAAATTCTGGACAGCAATGTTTTCAAGTGTGGCAAGTGACCTAAGCAATTGGGTGAGTTGTAATGACAAAGAAAACACTTAGGTGATGAAATATGCTTGCTTAATATGATAACAACATGCAGATTTTTACTGGACAGCAACGTAAAACAGGAATTTCTATTAAGTAAGCAATGGTATACATGCAAATGAACTACACAAATGGCAAACTAGATTCCTAGGAACTTCTAGCACATGTAAAGCATGCTAGCCATGCTCTGATACCAAAATGATGTGATGCGAGCGTGGAGTTACACAAGATTATAAAAGAAAATTTACTATTAGCTTAACCTTTATAAAACCATGCATCCATTCAAAGTTGGTTACAAGAGTTCTCCGTGATCAATTTTCTTAGGCAAAGAATTACATGGAAATTAACCAAAACAATTTAATCAAATACAAAGGGGAAAGTAATGTTAAAAGCTTATAACTTGAATCCAAATATTAATAACGAGTTGTTCACCTTGAGACCTTTCTCTCTTTCCTACGAATCTAGGTTGAGCGGAGGAAGATCATCCACACTAGAAATAAGGTCGCCACGAGGAGGGAGAAGCCGAGGAACGTCATTGTTGGAAAGGTCCTCGGAGGTGGAGGTGGCATGGAAGGATGACCGTGGATGATCCATTCATAGTCTGAAAATTGGTCGTCGACGGCGTCCACAAGGGTGGGGAGGATTCGATTCAAATAATTCTCGATGCTATCGTCAAAGCCAAATCCAACGTCGAAGAAAGGAGATCGAAGGACAAGGATGGCTCCGTAGATGTCGTATTCGAGTCCGTGATCAATGGCGGGATCCGCCATGCAACATGGACTTGAAGATGAGAGGTCACGAAGAAACCCAAGATAGAAGGTGGGGGCGGCTTGGAGAGGAGGGGAGGCCGGCGGTAGAGAGAGAGAGAGAGAGAGAGAGAGAGAGAGAGAGAGAGGTGTTGGGGTTTATTTTAGAAAACTGAAACTAATTTCAGTTTTAGAGAGTTGGGAGAGAAATTATTTGAAATCCAATTTTGAATTCCCAAATTAAGGGGGAGGATTATTGCTCATTCAATGGGGAGAGCCATTAGAGGCCGGCGGCATCAATGAGGGGGCTAGGGTTTGTGGAGAAACTGAAATTAATTTCAGTTTTAAGAGAGATTTGAGGGAATTTTATTGAAATTAATTTCATAATTTCAAATGAGGGAAGGAGCACTGAATGCTTTCAATGCAAACTCCCTAAGAAGGGGGCCAGCGGCTTTATGTGGGAGGAGGAGTGTTGACCTCCACGTTATATCCAAAGAAGAAGAAAAAAAATGAGGACTCAAAATCATTCCTTGACCGTCGGATCCTCAAAATCTTGCCGAAATCGAGCCGATTCGGCGCCGTTCGAGTCGCTTCCCCGCAAATCCCGCAACTACGACCTCGTTCGCTGCTCCTTGCACATCGTTAAATACCGAGCAGATGAAGCCTTCGGGAGGAGCTCTCTCACACGACACTTCTGAAATCCATCGATACCTCTCGCTCTCTGCTCTTCCACGCTCGGCTCTTCCTTCCCGAACTCCCTTCCTCCTCCGACTCCACACACACAGAGCCGAAACTCTGTTCCGCTCCCACCTCTTGCAACCCCCATCCCGACCGACTCCTCCCGATCTCACCCTAGTTGCAAGCCGCAGAGAGAGAGAGAGAGAGAGAGAGAGAGAGAGAGTCCTTACCTCCACCGAGCCTCCAAGCCCTTCTCCGCCTCCTCCTCGACATTCTCTTCCTGTCAGATTCGAAAGTTGGGCATTTTGATCTGGAGCAAGAATAAGAGCTCACTTGCTCTAAAGGTAACTTTGTCCCTCTCCTGTGCTTATTCGGCCAAATCCCTAGTATGCCGAACTAAAGAGAGAGAGAGGGAGGAGGAGAGATTAATTGGTTTTAATTAAGTTAATATTAATTGATTTTAATTAAAACTAATATTAATTAGTTTTAATTAGAATTAATGGTTATTAATTTTAATTAATTATAATTATTATAATTATTTAGAATTAATGTTAAATTAATTTTAATTAAATATTATTTTAATTAATCATAATTAATTTTAATTAACTATAATTATTAAATTTAATTATAATTGTTATAGTTAATTATGATTAATCTTAAGTAATTAATCATAATTAATTTTAACTAATTATGGTTAACTTTAATTGAAGTTGATATTAATTAAATATGATTAATTATTATATTTTTAAATTAAGATTAATTAAAATTAATTATTTATAATTAATTAAGGTCATTTATAATTAATTATTTTAATTAATTATAATAACTTATAATTAATTATAATTGGTAAAGCGCATATAAAATGCTTCCCCCTTGAGCCAACACCGCTCCCGTCGGTCGTTAAGGTATAACACTCCTAAACCCTAAAACTTTGCAAACCCATTCCCGGTGCTTGCAACGCGGCGAACAACCACCTATGCACGTTTTTCTCTAGCGTGGTAGGAGGGAATTCGTTGCGATGCTTACGATGGGACGGGTAATCAAAACCCCATTTTCGGCGTTAGTGTCGGACCGGAAAACCAACTCATGCATGCTTTTCTCTAGCATGGTGAGAAGGGAACCCGGTGCGACGCCTACGACGAGGAGGGGTCAAATATAAATTGCTTATTTTAAACTGGTGCCCGAAAACCCATTCACGCCTTTCTCTGGCGTGGTGGGGAATAAAAATTATTACGGCCGCGATGTCCTCGTTTGAGGGCACCTACCGTGCACGCTTTTCTCTAGCGTGGCGGGAGGCCCAGTTTTCTGTAGTTTTCCCCTAAACGGGGGAGACGCCAGAAGGCTGCCGAAATTTCAGGTAAACACAAGATTGTACTTGGGACAATATGAGGCTTTACTTGGACATTATTTGGACATTGTTTGGACCATAAATGAACTAAATCTAAATGAACAAAATGCTTAAGTCAATCTTGAATGGTCACTAAACTTGAACTTACAAATGAACTAAAACGAAGACTTGAGTTAGAATATGATCTTGAACTCAAGAGACTACAAAGGACTTGACTTGAACAATTTGAGCAAGGACATAGAACTTGTACTCAAACAAGAGCAGAGGACTTATGCACAAGGATAGAACTTGATGGACTTATTTGAACGATCCTCCTCTCGAATTGAGGATCACTTGTATCTTGCTTTGTGTTTATTTGGCTTTAATTCCATTATTACAATCTATCGTTTTGGGATTGATTTCATCCCGACTTTTGCATTATTCTCGCTGTTTTTACCAATTATCACTAGGGTTGCTTGCAAACTCAAGTATTTCCTCTTGGATTACTTGCGAACTCAAGTATTTCCTATCAGTCCACAAGCCTAATTAAGAGGGGGTTTAAGAGGAAAATTTCAAATAGATGGGGGTTGTTTGGTAATTAAGGGAAATTAATGTTTGTTTAAGAGGGAATTACTTCTTGGGTTTGTTATCATCTCTATTTTTGCTGAAAATTGTGGTTCTTAGTTTTTGTTTGAGCTCTAGTGGCGTCTAGAGATTTGGGAGAGAAGGATCTTCCTCTCCAATAGAATATCCATTGTATCTTGTATTATTCTTCTACTATTATCAATTAAAAATAGTTTATTTCTCATTATTCTTCCAAGTTCTTCTCAAATCTATTTTTGCTAAGTGCTGAAATTTGAATTTAGCCGGGGGATCTCTTGATTTCTACAAGCATTTCCTATAAATTAGTATCAAAGCAACGATCTGTGATACCTAAGCTCGGGAGGAAAGTGAAATATTGGAAGGAGAGATGGGACAACTAAAATTAGATTTTGAGAAGAAGAGTTCAAATTTTGAAAATCAATTTTCAGTGTCCATGGAAAGATGGAAGGGAAGTTTGTTGTCGTGGAAGAAATGTTAAGAAAGCTGCTCGAGGCCCAACCCAAAACGACGGCATCAGAGGCAAAGGGATCCATCGATGAACAAGTGGTGGAAATACTAATCCACTAAGGAGAGGAGAAAACTAAGAGGTGGAAGATGGGATGCCTCCCCTAGAGCCCGTTTCTAAGGAGGAGATGAGTAGTGGATATGAAAGGATGGGTGCTGACTTTGTAAGATGAGAGGTTGATTTTGAGCATAGGGATGAGGATTGGGACATGAGAGATGATTTTGAAGAGGGGTTTGGATACGAGCGTGTAAGAGAGGATTGGGACACTTGGGGAGCACCACCCCTTTCTAGAAAGGGAGGTTATGGAGGATTCAGGGGAAACAGAGGCAATCTGAGAGTGAGGAAGCTGAAGATGTCTATCTGTAAGGGAAAGGATGCATGTGGGTGGATCTACAAGGTGGAAAGGTATTTCGCCATCAACGTATTGACGGAGGAGGAGAGACTGACGACAACTGACCAATGTTTGCAAGGGAAGGACTTGACCTAGTTTTAGTGAAGGGACATGAGACAACCCATACAGAGCTAGAGGAAATTCAAGGATTATTTGTTTGAATGTTTCTGAACCGGCAAAGGGATTCTACGAGTTTTTTTCTCTCCGCCACAAGATGGTTCGGTGGTAGAGTACTGGGAGAGGTTCCAATACCTTGCTAGCCGACTGGACCGACTTTTCGAGACGGTGTTAGAGGGGAAATTCACGAAAGGCCTGAAACCATAGATTAGTGTGATGGTTAGAGTGATGAGGCCTCGTGACTTGGAGAGGGAGCTAGCACAGTTAGTGGAGGACCAAAAGTACCTGGAGCAGGGGGGGGGGGGGGGAAGAGGCAGTAAAAGCACGGCAAATCCGAACGATTCTCTCCGTGCAATGTCCGCATAAAATAATTTCTCAAAGAACCAAGTAATTAAACTTTAGAAACCCTAAACAAAAAAATAATAAAAAAACCAATAAATTCGTTTCAGTTGAAAATGTCTAAAGATGCATAACACCCAGATCAGGAGTCATTTTTGAAAAAGGGCATCTCACAAGAATCATTCACATTTTGAATGCAATTACTTATTTTGGCTGAAAAAAATAAGCAAGTCAAGTCATTTTTTTTTAAACCATCTGAAGTGAATCAGCTCACTACTTTTGATTTATGCGCAGTGCCATCCACGTGTAGATTAAAAAGTTAATAGCATTATACTCAGATTACAGGTAGTGCCATCCAAGTGCAGATGAAAAAGTTAATTGCATTATACTCACATTACGCAAGGCTCCCATAGGATGTAGATGTCGAAACCAGTACAAAGATAAGGTCTCAATACTTCAGAAGGCAAATTTTCAGGGGACACATCCTCAGCAATCACACCCACATTCTGAAATAAGGGCAACAAAATGAAACAACATAATTGAATATATGATAAAAATAAACATTCGATTCAGGAGTAAAAATCATAGGCACTTCAAACTACAAATATAAGGTTTGGGGAATATTAAATGAGAATATAACACTATTCTCTAATCTAATATGCTATTGGTGTCTGCAAAAAACAATAGCATAAAAGGAAAAAAGGTTTTGAAGGATAAAATATATGCTCACTTCTGACAATTGGATCTTCTGTCGTTTTATCGGATTGTTCTCAGAACAATCACAGACACCACCATTTCGAACAGGCAGATTGTTTTGATAATCTAAGCAAGGAAATAACTGTCTATCCCTAGCAGCAGCATTTTCAATAGAAACAAGAGTAGCATGCCTCAAAGGATGCCACGAAAAGTTTCCATCACATTTCTCTTTCCCATTATCAGATCTTGTTTCAGTCCATCGCCAAGGATACATGCAGGAAACTCTGCTAGAGTCACAAGGCAACAACTTTGACTTTGAGTCTTCTGGTATGTTTTCCAAAGAATCTCCACCATGCTGAAAGGAGAAAGTGGTGGCTGATTGCTCACTGCCGTTAATACAGTTTGATATGGATTCATTTGTAGGAAGTCTAAAAAATGTCTGGTCATTACCACTTGCAATAATTTTCCCACCCAAAGGATCAACAATGACAGCTGCATTTACCACCTGATATAATAAACATTAATACTTGCTTAGGATCAGTAGAACTTGCCAAAAAATACATTATAGTAATTATATACCATGTCACATTCGGTTTCCATTTTACAAAAATTAAGTGGAACTAAAAAAAAGCAACGGGCATTGGACCTGAGTCCTTGCCTCTTCAGGAGGTTGTAAAATATGAATGGAAGTTATATATTTGAGTTCTGGTTCCAGCAGTTTTCCAATGACGGGTATGGATTGATGTGCGCCAACTTCTTGATAATTATTATTTCTTATCTTTCAGAAACTTTAGTATCATAAAAGTGAGCCACAATAAGCAGTAGTGCAAAAAGAAATCTGGATCATTATCTTCTTCTGGAAATTAAATTGTTGACCTTCGTATAATACCCGAAGGAAGACAAAAACAATGACAAAAAAAATATACCTGTAAACCGCCGGATCCACGAAGTCGTGCCGAAATCCCGCTGCAAACGGCACCGCTCCGGTCAATTTCCCGTAACTCCTGCAGAAATCTCGCGATCTCGCCTCGGTCGTTGCTCGGATCGCGTCTATAAAATGAAGCAGAGCCCTGCCTTCAGTCGCTGCTCTTCCCCATTCGCTACCTTCTCCACTGCCGAAGCTTTCTCCACGCGAAATCCCTCAGCCGTCCCGACCTCCCGACCTCTCTCAGCCTCGACCGAGCTCCTCTTGCAGACTGCCTGTGCCGACCGCAAGCACAGAGAGAGAGAGAGAGAGAGAGAGAGAGAGAGAGAGAGAGAGAGAAGAGAGAGACTTACCTCCTCTCCCCGAGCATAAGCCGACTGAACTCCTCCATACCTAGCCGTCCCTTCTTCCTTGCCGTGAGACCACTGCAGCATCGACCTCCCCCTTTCGATCGGACCCGAAGTTAGGACATTATGATCGGAAGCAACACGAGAGCTCGTTTGTTGTGAAGGTAACTTTCTCTCCATCGCGCGCTTCTTCGACCCGATCCCGTGAAACCAGAGGAAGGAGAGGGAAAGGGGGATTTACTTATCTTTATTATTATTATTATTATTATTATTTTTTAAATTGTAATTAAATATATTAATTATATTTAATGATTATCAATAACTATTAATTATAATTAAGTATAATTATTTGTAATTAATTATCTTTAATTGTAGTTAATTATTATTAATTAACTATAATTAATTAAAATTAATTATGATTAATTATTTTAATTATAACTAACCATCATTATTAATCATTAATTATAATTAAAAAAAATTATGGTTAATTATTATTATTAATAATTAACTGTAATTAATAAAAAAATAATTTGTATTAATTATTTTAATTATTATTAGTAATCATTAATTATAATTGATTGAGATTAATTAAAATTAATTATTTTAAATTATAGCTAATTATTAATAATTAGCTATAATTAAGTAAATAATTAATTATAATTAATTACTTTAATTATATTTAATTATTATTAATAAACATTAATTATAATTATAAAAGAAAAATGTTTCTCCTTGAGCCAACGCCGACGACCGCTGGTATAACCTTTCGAAACCCTAAAACTCCGAGATCCCGCTTTCGATGCTTGCAACGCGACTAAACGACCACCTATACACGCTTTTCTCTAGCGTGGTGGGAGGAAGTTCGTCGCGGTGTTTTCAACGAATCGGGTGATCACCTAAAATCCTGTTCTCGACGTGCGTGTTGAACCGGCAAACCGCCTATACACGCTTTTCTCTAGCGTGGTGGGATGGGAACCCGGTGCGACGCATATGACGAGATCGGGATATTCATAAGTACCCGCTCGCGAGGAAACAACTGCTTTTCATTCATAACTACCCGCTCGCGGGGAAACAACTGTTTCTCTTTTGCAATAGGTACCGAAGACCCATACACGCCTTTCTCTGGCGTGGTGGGGACAAAAACTTTACACGGCCGCGGTGTCCTTGAAAGAGGGCACCTACCGTACATGCTTTTCTCTAGCGTGGCGGGAGGCCCAGTTTTCCGTAGTTTTCCCCTAAACGGGGGAGACGCCGGGAGGCTGCCGAAATTTCGGGTGGATATACAACTGCATTCGGACCTGTTTGGATTCAAAGGAGCGAGAATTTGGATTTAAATAACAAGTGGACTTACATTTGATCAAAATCTAAATGATTAATCAATGTCAAAACCAAACAAAATAAAGTCAAGCTGTAACCAAAAAAATCCAAATGAACTTACAAAAAGGATTCAGGGAACTTGAACTCAAGCAATCATGACTTGAACAATTTGGATTTACAATGAACTTACAAGAAGGATTCAGGGAACTTGAACTCAAGCAATCATGACTTGAACAATTTGGATTTGCAATGAGCTTGCAAGGACGCAGGGGACTTGAACACGAACTGAACTTGATTGATCTCACTTTGAACTTGAACCTGGACTCTATAAGACCACAGGGGACCTTGATTTGAACATGAGCTTGGACAATAGAACAAATGACTCTACTTGGGCTTGGACTCAAGCCAGAACTTAAAGGAAATATGGATAAAATCAAATCCTATGACATGATGTGATGCTCTTAAAAGATAACACAACTTATTTGCAAAAAAATGAATCGATAAGAGCTCTACCCATACACTATGATCTCTTTTAGTGACAACAAAAGACCTACTACGCATACAACAATTCATTTACAAGAAGCTATAGGAGTCTTATGAATATTTGTGGATGATTGTGGAAGACAATGAACCTATAACATTCGAACTATTGCAAGCAAACACACCAAGCTATAGAGGAGCTTTATTGCATATAAAGAGTTACCCATGGATGATAGTAGAAGTGCGTGGTAATATACTCATGATTGAGGTATTGAAGGGCACACAAATAGATGTGACATACCACCTTTAAGCAGGACACAACACATCAATGAAATAAATAAGTCTATCAGGTTCATCATGGGAATCTTCCATAAATGCAATATATATCCAAACTACAAGTGGAAGGGATGACACATGATGGTTATTAGGAATATGCCACGAATACATTGAAGTCTCTCAAACTCGCCCACAATCAATCATGCAAGCAAATACAGTTCTCCCCATAAGTAGAAACTTCAATGATGTTGTCAAAGACCTATATATCATCTACACTAAATGCTACATACAAAAAAGAATGTGGAGGAACAGTAGCAAATGCAAAAGCCTACGATCGGTTTTAGAAGACTTATATGTAAAGAGAGCTGACCACGAATAAAGGGACCATGTCTATAACAAATGCAACTCTCCGTACAAACAAAAGCAGGAGATTCGTTAGTGCATATCAATCCGCCTACTGAAAGCAACAAATAATGCACGACAGTCTACCTGTACAAAGCAGCAAACAACTGATCCAGAAGCTGCTACTCTACGCCACCGGATCTGCAACATCCGTACAAGCAGACAGAAGGCGTCTATAAATATTCCAAAAATACCCCCTGCACGTGCACTATAAATTGTATACACATAGGTACACTAAAGGGGGAAATATATTCTCAACCCGTATGGGCCCCGGCGAGCGTGTTATTGGTACACACGTGACGTCTAGGGATGCTGCGCGGGTTGACAAGTGAATTTTAGTTAAAACCCGATCCTCCTATATGGGTCAATAGGAGTCGACAAGGTTCGAACTCTCAAACAAATATACGGTTGCTACGACCGGTATATTTGTCTTAATACATTCATATTAGGCCTTTAAGGCCTATAACAAAGAGAATTCACTGATGAGGGCATAAAGCCTACGTAATCCAATCCTCTGTCGATAGTCCGACAGAGTTGACAAGGTTTAATCCATAAAGATAAATGACCCCACAACACCCCGATGATGGCCGTGTTGATTGCTTATCTCAACCGGAGGGGTCCACAATATATTTCAAAAATGCCCTCAAACCTATACAAAATTCAAATATTTTTCAAGTGACCTCAAGGTCACCCCAATGATGGCCGTGTTGAATGTTAATCTCAACCGGAGGGGTTCACAAATACTTTCAAACTCCACCCAAAATATCCACCAAAAATGCCAAAATCCAAACTCCAAAATCCCAAAATCCAAAAAATATTTAAAAATGAAATAAATCCATCAACGCACTTAAAGCAAAATCCATCCACCCTCCGCAACAGTTTGTCGAGGTGGACAAATTAAAATCAACTTCAGCTCACAAAGAGCGAAATGCCTAGTCGAAAATATCACTAGGATTTCATTCTCAAATAATCTTTTGCTAGTAAGGACGTGGTACGTGTCCTCTAACCGGTAGTTTCGCCGCCAAATGGCACTGCAGGTAAACGGTTATGACCCGGGGCCCTCTGAACCGAGTGATTTTGCCCCAAATGGCACCACAGATAGCGGTTATGGCCAGAGCCAATACGCACCTTAATGGCGTTAAATCCTTGAGATATGAATCAATATGGTATGATCGATAGGGCACAAAGCCTTCTGTTAGCTAAGGTGGATTCAAATTTGTCCCCTTAGACAAACATTCACCCCCGGTCTACAAGGTACCCTTGGACGAAGCAACCCATGGCTGCCGACAAGGATCCTTCTGTCAGGTTGGGTTGACTACCTCCTCTGACTAAGTAGACCAGGGACCATGATGGCCCGGGACGACGGAACCATGGGATCTTGATCGGGTCTATCATCCATTCCCCCACCATCCGCTTTAAGTGTAGGATGGTGCAATTTCTATTTTAAATATCAAAATTTTCAATCTCCAAAATTTCCAAACTTTCCAAACATTTCCAAATCCAGTTCTCAAAATCCAACCTATGCTGCTACTATATGCCAGATAACATGTATATTCTACGTATCTGATTGACGACTAGCCTTAATCGAAAGTTCTCTCTCGTGATCGGGAGGGGTAATTAACTATAGGGGCTTGCGCCTATAGGAAACCAGAACTCAGATCATAAAGTCCTCACAAAATGAGGGCGAAATCTCTGGGTAGTGTCTTATCTACAAACCCATATGCCTTCCAAAATTTACCCCGGAACTTAATTCGTTAAAACTCCCTCGCCGAATAAGAAAAGCGAGCGGAGGCCGAGGCCGAATTTTCAGAGCCCACATAAATATACAAGTGTAGAACTTTCCATTAGAAACCTACAAGTTAATAAATCATTTGTTGGAAAATCGAGGGTTTTCATTAGAGTAGATCTAAAATTGAATATATGGAGTGTAATTTTAGTAGTAATAGATCTAATGGGGATTGTGACTTTGGACGATTAAGTCATTAATAAGAGTACACATTTTAGATATCTCAGGTATATTATCTAGAGTGATGGAGACATACATTGGGATATTATTAATAGAATTCAAGTTGGATGGTTGAAGTGGAGGAATACATTGGACCTATTGTGTGATAGAAAAGTGCCCCTCAAACTTGAGGGAAAATTCTATAAAACGGTGGTGAGACCAGCAATGCTTTATGGTGCAGAATGTTGGCCATTAAAAGAGAAGCATACAATTAAGTCAAGTGTTGCAGAGATGAGGATGCTCAGGTAGATGAGTATCTTTACTCTTAGAGATAGAATGTGAAACAAGCATATACATGAAAAGGTTGGAGCAACTCCAATGGCAGATAAGATTAGAGAGAGTCGCCTTCGATGGTTTGGTCACATAAAACATTAGCCTTCTGATGATCCGATTAGGAGAATATATGTATTAGATTTGACCTAAGCTAAGAGAGGTATAGGTAACCCTAAAAAGACTTTGTTAGAAAATATTATAAATGACATTTTTTAATTAGATATAAATGAGAATTTGACTCTTCAAATGACACAAAGGAGAAAAAAGATTCATTTAGCCGACCTCACGTAGTGGAATAAAGGCTTGATGTTGTTCTTGTTGTTGTAACCGAGGGTTTTCATTTCACACTTGGTCAGACTAAATAACTAGTCTGGTAAGCAAGGCAATACCATTAACAAAAGAAGTTTTTTTTTTTTTTTCAGCAGCTATATGAAATGAATATCACAATAATATGAAGAGTCTCTAAAATGAGATTGAGATTTCTCCAAAAAGGGAAAAAATTACTAATCTCTGTAAGCAATCAACCATGAGGTGTAATTTAATAAAACTGTCTAATTTCACTTAGCTACATTATTTCATGACCTACATTATTTCATGACCGACTTTCTCACTAATTTTATCAAGTTTTGTTTGTAAGCAAAGACAGTAATGAAATGATACAGATTGAAATACAAAGATTCGATTCTCATTAGATCAATCCAGCTTCTCTAAATATTGTAGGAACAAGGTAAAATTCCAAGCATTCAATTCTAGCAATATAAGCTGCTTCATTTAGTTATATGATTCCAAAAACAAAATGTAGTTTTCACTGGCACCCTGTAAATCAAGGTGATTTTAATAAAGAGATGAAAAAAAGGGTCTCTTATCTAGGGTGTATTTATTTTGAAACTTACTTTTATTTTCTCCAATAAATTTACAATAAATTACTTAGGTTTTCTCACTGAATCAATTGTCAAAAAGCAACATAAAAGGCCCATGTGACTTTTCTTCTCCAATATGGTACCCAACACATGACTATTTTGGCTCTTTTCTGTTGGTTTTTAGGAGGAAAAATATTCATGTCAGGAATCAAATTAGAGGGAGAAAATAGTGTCAAAATAAGTACACTAAAAAATGTCATGATATTTTGGTCATTTTATTTTTAATACAAAAAACAAACGCTCAGGGCAATATATCCCATTACTGGAGAAATCTGTTAGTCCTGTTCAAATTTACAAAAGGCGGACCGGTGGCGTCCGCCCCCTTTAATGCTTCCGTCCATTTTGAGCAATGGGGAGAAAGGGTTTTGGGAGGCTAGTTTGAGAAGGAAATTTTGAATGTGAGATGTTTGAAATTAGGAAATGAATTGTATTAGTAAGGGGGCTGGTTGGAGGGAGTTTTCTCATGCTTGAATATTTGTGTTCTCTTGAGTTCTTGGGTGTTTGGGCTCTAGATTGCTTTTCTAGAAATTTGGGAGAGAACGATCCTCCTCTTGAATTGAGGATCACTTGTATCTTGCTTTGTCTTTGTTTGACTTGATTTTCTCATTGAAATATATCGTTTGGGGGCTATTTTTCCGCCCATATTTTGCATTATTCTCGCTGTTTTCACCAATTAGTGATAGGTTTGCTTGTGAACTCAAGTATTTCCCTTGGGGATTCTTGCGAACTCAAGTATTTCATATCAAATTTGTATCAGAGCATCATCCTGGGACCATCGGCGGCTGAATTTTTGAAATCTTTGTGGGTTTTTTGCATCTGGTAGAAGCTCTTTTGATATCCTTGTGAAGAAAGATGGCCGAAAAGAAGGTCGAAGTGTTGGAAGGCGAAATTGGGCAATTAAAATCGGATTTGGAGGGAAAAATCTTTGATTTTAAAAATCAAATCTCCTCCAACAATGAAAGGTTGGAAGGGAAGTTCACTTTCATGGAAGAGATGTTAAAGAAACCATTAGAGGTGAAGACCAATCCGACGACATCGTAATGCATGCAAGGGGGGGGGGGGTTCAAAAACAAAATGAATATTTTGGTTTTAACTTATTTTGGGCTTGCTAACTCGTTAATATTTTGAGCTAAAAGTTAGCTCATTATGAGCTATTTTTTAGTTCATTTATGGAACTAAAGAATTAACTCATTGATTCTTGAACTTGTCTTTTCTCCTTCCCCCTTTTCTCTTGCCCTTTCATGTTTCTTTGTCTCTTGGGCTGCTGCAGTTTTTCAGCTGGTTTTCCTCCCAGGGGTTGATGCTGACCATTTGGTTTTGCTGCCTTCTTTACTACCCGTGGCCCCCTCTTTACCGTGAAATGAATGTGACTGAAATCCGTGACTTCCCTGCTTGGAAATGTGGCTTTATTCCCTATTTTTGTTGCTGTGCTGTTTGGGATTTATAAATGGTGGTTGTTGGTCTTTCATTACCTTCATTTATGAAGTATTTGAAGAATTTTTGGGGCTGTTTTTGGACAGAATTTGGACAGCTTTTTGGGGACTGGTTGGTGGCTGTTTGTGAGGATTTCCATGAGCCTTTTCACTGTTTTCTATGCAATCTTCCTACAGAATTCCTTCAGTCTTTTAGTCTTCTTTTTAGTGACTTATGGCCTTTTAATTTCCCTATTTTAATTGCTTTAAATATTGCTTTTAGGTGGCTGTTTGTATTCCTTCTTTGTGCCTATAAATAGAGTTGTTTTGTGGCTGTTTTAGATAGTTTATGTGAGTTATTTTTGGAATAGAAACCTACGGGTTTGTTGTTTGGAAAAGCTTGCGAGCTTTGTCCAACTATCCTCCTTCCTTCCTTCTTTGAGAAAGCTTGCAAGCTTGTCTCCACTTCGTCTTGGCTTCTAACTTCTTCTTATATCCGCAAGTGTCACCTCACCTGTATCCTTCTTCTCTTGCAAAGCAAGTTTAGGATGTTTTGTTTTGAAGTCAAAGTTTGTAAGAGTCCTTGTTTGTAAGTCATTTTATAATATTAAAGTTATGTTTTGTTTTGTTAGTTATATTTTGTCAAGTTTTGAGTATTTATGTCTCTTTATTGTTTCTAGAAAGGTTTTCTTTTATTATAAAAAATTTGGGTCCCTCCCCAAATTTTTGATTGCATCACATCGGAAGATAGGGAGACCACCGGTGGCCATGGTAGGAGGGAATTCGAACCCGTTTAGGGGGAGGAAAAATCAGGAAGTGGAGATCCTAGAGGGGGAGGACGACATGCCACCTCTGGAATCACTTTCTAGAGAGGAGATGAGCATGGGTTACGAAAAGAGGGGTGCTGATTTTGTGGGAAGAATGGGGGATTTCCACCACTGAGGTGCTGATTTTGAAAGAAGGAGAGGGGAAGTTTATGAGGACTATTGTTATGATCGTCGGAGGGAAGATCGTGACAGCTGGGGAGCACCTCCCGTTCGTGGCATGGGAGAATGTGGAGGATCCAGGGGCAATTGGGGTGACCCGAAGGTTAGAAAGCTGAAGATGCACATCTTAGAGGGCGAGGATGGACATGGTTGGATCTACAAGGTGGAACGTTACTTTTTCATCAACGGGCTGATAGAGGAAGAGAACCTGACAGCGGTAGGACTATGCTTAGAGGGAAAGAGACTGGCTTGGTACCAATGGCAGGACATGAGGCGACCCATCAGGAGCTAGAGAGAGTTCAAGGCATGCTTACTGGAACATTTCTGAACCGGAAGGGAAGGGGACTTCTATGAGAAGTTCTTTGCCTTGACGCAGGAAGGGATAGTGGCAGAATACCATGATCGGTTTGAGTACCTAGCTAGCCGACTGGACCATCTATCTGAGACTGTGCTTGAGGGGAACTTCATGAAAGGTCTCAAACCGGAGCTCAGAGCAGTTGTTATTGTGATGTGACCGCGCGACTTGGGGGAGACCATGGAGTTGGCACAGCTGGTGGAGGACCAGAAGCATCTGGAGAGGGGTTCGTGGTAGTAGTTCCGGGGGATCCTACAGGATGACTACGACTTTTTTAGCTCGCAAAGGAGCTGTACCGGGAGGATCACGGGAAGTACCGAGGGAGAAGTTTGGAGGAGGGCCTGGAGGACATTTTAAGAAGCTGGCAGAGAAGGTGATCTATGAGAAGCGGGCTAAGGGGTTGTGTTTCAGGTGTGATGAGAAGTACATGCCAGGACATAGGTGTAAGGACCGAACTCTTCAGGTTCTCGCCGTTTGTGATGACGAGGAAACTGAAGAGGGGGTGGAAGCAGGTTAGAGATGGAAGAGGAGGAGAAGTTGCATTTGGATGTGGCAGAAGTTTCCCTAAACCCAATAGTGGGATTTACGCCAAATCACACTATGAAGGTGAAGGGAGAGATAGCTGATAGGGATGTGGTAGTGTTGATAGATAGTGGTGCAACCCACAATTTCATCTCCACCCAAATTGTTGATCAATTGGGGATGAAACTAGTGGACACAGGAGGGTACGGGGTGATGATGGGCACCAAAAAGGTAGAAATGGGCAGATGAGTTTGTAGGGGAGTAGTGTTGACCATTCAGGGGAAACAAGTGAGAGAGGATTTTCTTCCCTTGGAATTAGGGAGTACATATGTCATCTTAGGGATGAAATGACTACAAACCTTGGGGTAGATCATAGTGAATTGGGGAGCACTGAGAATGGAATTAGTGGTGGGGGGAAGGAGAATGGTGATATAGGAGATGTCAGGCTGTCTAGAGCGGGAGTCTCTCTCAAGTCCATGATCATAACCATACAGGAGGTTGGAGGTGGATATTTGGTAGAACTGCAACGATTGGAGAGGGACAGTGTGGGGGGAGAGGGGGATATTCCTCTTATAGTATAACCGGTCATACACCAGTTCAGTGAGATGTTCCAGCCACCTCAAGGGTTACCACCACTCAGAGAACAGGAGCATGAAATTCTTCTAAAGGAGGGAGTGTCATCGATTAATGTACGACCCTACCGCTACCCCAGATTCAGAATGATGAAATTGAGAAGCTGATTAGGGAGATGTTGGAGGCTGGGATCATCAGACCAAGTGTAAGTCCTTTCTCTAGCTCGGTGTTACTAGTCAAAAAGAACGATGAGAGTTTGAGGTTTTGTGTGGATTACAGGACGTTAAATAAGGAAATTGTACCAAATAAATTTCCAATTCTGGTGAGCTTTTGGATGAACTATATGGAGCAGTGATGTTCTCCAAACTGGATTTGAAGTCGGGATACCATCAAATCCGGATGAGGGAGAAAGACATATCAAAGATAGCGTTCCAGACACAAGAGGGGTATTATGAGTTTCTGGTTATGCCATTTGGGCTGAACAACGCCCCTGCTACTTTCCAGTCATTGATGAATAAGGTGTTAAGACAATATCTCCGAACGTTTGTGCTGGTATTTTTTGATGACATCTTGGTGTACAGCAGAACTGAGGAGGAGCATCTGAAGCATTTAAAGTTGGTATTGGGAGTTCTACAGGAGCATCAGCTGAGGGCCAACCTAAAGAAGTGTTGTTTTGCCCAAACCAGTGTGGAGTACTTGGGTCATATCATATCTAAGGAAGGGGTGGCGGCTGATCAGTCAAAGGTGGAGGCTATGTTGAGATGACCCTTACCTAAGAATCTGTAAAAGTTGAGAGGATTCTTAGGGCTGACAAGATACTACAGGAGATTCGTTAAGGGGTACAGTACTATAACATGGCCACTGACAGAGCAGTTGAAGAAATATGGATTCCAATGGGGCGAGGCAGCCACAACAGCATTTGAGAAACTAAAGAAGGCTATGACCACAGTACCCATCTTAGCTCTATCATACTTCACCCAGGCCTTCATAGTGGAGACAGATGCGTCAGGATACGGATTAGGGGTAGTACTCATGCAAGATAGGCGACCCATTACCTACTTCAGCCAAGTGTTGGCAGCCAGAGCTAGGCTGAAATCAATCTATAAGAGGGAGTTGATGGCTATCGTTTTAGTCATCCAGAAGGGGCGACCCTACCTGTTAGGTAGGCATTTCATTGTCAGAACAGATCAGAGGAGCCTGAAATACTTGTTGTAACAGCGGATGGTGACTGAAGAGCATCAGAGATGGCTGTCAAAATTGTTGGGGTATGATTTTGAAATCCAGTACAGACCAGGAGGAGAGAACAAGGAGGCAGATGCGTTGTCCAGATGTATGGGAGAACTACAGACAGTGGCAGTGTCTGTTCCTTTGATGCTGGATTGGGAGTCCATTAAGGAGGAGAGCTCTAGGGATGAGGAGTTTGGGAAGATCAAGATGGCATTATTGAGGGAAGGTGGTAGCCACCCATGGTACTCAGTAGAGGGGTACAGACTATTGTATCAATAGATGTTCGTGATGCCCAGGACCTTCATCCACATCCCAAACGTACTCAAGGAATTTTATGGAAGTGTGGTTGGGGGTCATTCAGGGGTGCATAAGACCTACAGTAGATTAGTGGCCGAGCTTTACTGGAAGGGAATGCATAGAGATGTGGAGGAGATGGTGGTAAGGTGTTAGATCTGTCAGAGGAACAAATACCTGGCTATGTCACCAGGGGGACTACTACAACCATTGGCATTACCAGGACGGGTACGGGAGAAGATATCTATGGACTTCATAGATGGGCTGCCCCATTCAGAAGGCTTCACGGTGATTCTGGTGGTGGTGGATAGATTGAGCAAGTACGCTCATTTTATTTCCCTCAGACATCCTTACTCTGCGGTGACAGTGGCTTCAGCTTTCATCAGAGAGGTGGTAAGATTGCCTAAGGTACCGTAGGCAATCGTGTAAGATAAAGATAAGGTGTTCCTCAGTCACTTTTGGAGAGAATTATTCAGGTTGCAGGGGACAGTCCTGAAGAGGAGCACCGCTTACCACCCACAAACAGATGGCCAAACGGAAGCGGTCAATAGAAGCTTGGAGATCTACTTGAGATGCTTTGTGTCTGAGACACCCAAGCTGTGGGTCAAGTGGCTATCATGGGCGGAGTATAGGTACAACAGCTCATTTCACTCGGCTTCATAGATGACTCCATTCAAGGTGTTGTACAGAAGGGACCCTCCCCATTTAGTGCACTTTGGGAGTAGCAGTACTCCAGTTTCTTCAGTGGAGGAGTACTTGGAGGAGAGAGATCGAGTGTTAGAGGAATTGCACTACTGAGAGCTCAACAAATTATGAAGAAACAAGCTGATGGGCATAGGAAGGACATCCAGTTTGAAGTAGGAGAGAGAGTGTTCTTAAAGCTACGACCATATCGACAAAAAATAGTTGCCAATATGAGAAATGAAAAGCTCGCTCCAAGGTACTTTGGACACTATGTAATATTGGACAAAATTAGAGCAGTAGCATATCGACTGCAACTACCACCCATGACGACTATTCATTCGGTTTTTCATGTGCCGCAGCTAAGAAGAGCCATTGGAGATTACACAGCCAGCTCGGAGTTATCGATAACACTTACTGAGGACTTGGAGGTGATTCTGTAACCCTTAGAATTGATGGGGGTTCTCCAAAAAGAAGATGGAGCTAAAAAAGTGTTAATCAAGTGGAAGAATCTGCTTGACTATGATGCCACGAGGGAACCATACGAGAGGGTGAAAAATCAGTTTCCTAGTTTTCACCATGAGGACAAGGTGATTCTTTGGGAGGGCGTTATTGTTAGGCTTGTTCAAATTTAGATAAGGCGGACTGGTGGGGTCCGTCCCCTTTAATGATGTCGCCCATTTAGAGCAATGGGGAGAAAGGATTTTGGGAGGCTAGTTTGAGAGGAAAAATTTGAATGTGAGATGTTTGAAATTAGGAAATGAATTGTATTAGTAAGGGGGCTGGTTGGAGGGAGTTTCCTCATGCTTGAATATTTGTGTTCTCTTGAGTTCTTGGGTATTTGGGCTCTAGATTGCTTTTCTAGAGATTTGGGAGAGAACGATCCTCCTCTCGAATTGAGGACCACTTGTATCTTGCTTTGTCTTTGTTTGGCTTGATTTTCTCATTGCAATCCATCATTTGGGGGCTGTTTTTCTGCCCAAATTTTGCATTATTCTCGCTGCTTTCACCAATTGGTGATAGGTTTGCTTGCGAACTCAAGTATTTCCCTTGAGGATTCTTGCGAACTCAAGTATTTCCTATCAAAATCATTCATAAATACTAGTAACAATAAATACTTGAGTAAAAATATTTACAGTGATGTGGAATGTCAGCTGATTAAGGAGAATAACAAAACTGTGGGTGTTACAAAGGTAAGAAGATGATGAGAATTCATTTACATACCTTACCATTAGGAGTTCTCATCAACCTCATGGCAAACTTCATGTACTTGACAATCAATTGTGATTCCTCTTCAGCAAATCCGGTAAGCTCATAAGGACTAGCATTTCAAAAAATATAGATATCTCATTCAATAACATGTAGAAAGCTATATTTTAGTAATCTATGACTTGCACTTGATGGCAAGATGGATAATCGAAAAGAAATATTTATATTAACAGTCTATTTTACAAAGTTTCTTATATAACTAAAGTACCAGCACAAGCTTGAAAATGAATTAATTCCATTCTTAAACAATCGAGGTCACTTGCAATTTCAAATGGAAAAATTCAATTTTACTAAAATTAAATAAGCAGAAAGATGCTTGCAAGTAGCAAAGTGAATAAATAAACAGCCAAAAAAACCCATATGTAGCTAGGACATAATGATACATGTTTGCTTCTTTATTGTTAAAGTTGGATTTAGGTCCCCAAAATTCTTCATTCACGTTGGTACGGAAAACCATGGCAACATTCATCCCCAATACTACAATAAATATCCCCTTCTCTGAGCTGTGAAATGCATTCGCCACTCCCCCACCCACCAACCCATCCACCATCTCCGTTTTTTTAAGTCATGGGTATTACACCAAATACCCCTACTACACGTGCATCAAATAAGGAAGAATTTTGTAAATCAAGCCAACCTCAAACCAAAAAACCTATATTTATGTAAATTCATAGGAAGTATCAAGTCATGCTTATCACAAAAAGTGAAGCCATGTTTCATTTAAGAATCTTATTTGATGGATTAATAGTCTCATGTGAGGTATTTGGGTCCAATCAACAATAAATAATAATAGCCCTAAAATTCTCTTTGACCAACAACCATCTCCACAGCTACACCCATGCAAACTAGGTGGCATCTTCACCACTAATGATGCAACAAAGCCAATAATTAATAAATTGATATGAGCATTAACTAAGCACATTGCAATTAGCTATCACTATATATGTGTGCACTCAACTGGTCAAGCTCCCTTCTAGCCTCTTTTTCCTTTTCTCTTACCTTCCTGGATATTTTTCCTTTTTTTATTCTTCCTCTCATAAAGAGCTCAAGAGACCTTGACGTTCACTTCCTATGTCCATCAAACTTGCATAACCTATCTATTCCTATGGATCTACAAAATAGATCCACTCCCAGGAGTGCAAATGACCACAAATTAAGACGCTTGCTACAAAAGCAATAAACTTACAATCTACATTTTGAACACTACCGTTGATATCATCAATAAAGTTATTTCTTAAACTAGGCCATCGCTGGAGTTAAAAAAAAAAAAAATTCATGCTCATGGAAAGAGAAATTTAGTGGATGCTGTGACAAGCAAGTCCATATTGGGGCTATCTTCAAGAAACGTATAGCTATTTTGGAATGGAGCTAGGAGGGATAATGTTAAAGGAGCAAGCCCTTCTTGTTTACAAAATCTATAGAAGCGGGGCATGTTTCTCTTTCCAGAATCACTTATATAGCATTATCTACTTCAACACTCAAAATTGACCTTCAAATTTCCCTCTATACTTTTCACTATCAAACTTCCTTATATATTTTTCACTATCTTAAGCTCCTACTCTAGGTCAAATACAAAGTGCCCAGTCAAAGTTCCCCCTATCAATTCCCCTTTCCCTCTACTCATTGTTATTTGATAGGAAGTGGATGTAATTTCAGCAAAACCAGAGAACGACACAAGAAATTTAGAAAGAAGAACACACAAAAACTCTTTTTTATTGAAAGAACTAGGAAGAAAACCACAAGATACAGTTGGGTCTTCAATTGGAGAGGAAGATCCAGCTCTCCCAAATTCCTAGCCATCGGCTAGAGCCCACTCAACCTAAGCAAAGCTAATTCCAACAAAATCAAGCATAATCTGAAATCACCTCATAGTTAACCTTAAATAGTCTCCCATAATTCCCTCCCAAATCAACACCCTTTCCCTACATAATTCTCTCTCATATTTGAATTCAAATGAGATTTTTTTCCCTAATTAATTCTCTCCCAATTGTAATAAAAACTTTCCAAAACAATTCCTCATCTCTCGTCTTGTCAGCCGCCTAACCTAATGGGGCTCACCATCTCAGTCACGTCCATCAATACTCTCCTCCCAAAGAGTCACCTTATTCTCAAGGTGGAACATTGTTGAAGCACTGGACTAATAGTTGTGGATTGAAAAATGGACTGACACTGGGTCGAAAGATCCCTGCCTCGAGCATCTCCCTGATCAATCTCTCAATCTCTTCATTCTGAATTTGGGGATGACGATATAGACGAACACTAATAGGTGAAACTCCTTCCTTCAAGATGACAGCATGCTCGTGTTCCCGCAGAGGAGGCAACGTCTGAACTAGCTAGAACACCCCTCGATACTATTGTAGGGGTAGTTGAATCATGTCTGGTCCTTCTATCTTCTCCCCATCGTTTTCTCCTTCCCAACTCTGCAACACCAAAAATCACACTCCTTCACCCTTTCCCCTCATTAGAACTAGCTCTAAAAGTGGCATCTCCTCTTCTTCCCCCAACATTTCCACCTCCTGATCTTCCACTCTCCTTATCGGATTAGAGTTTCCTCCACTCCCTTAGCCGTCGGCGGCTCCCCTCACCTCCGATGACACATTTTTAGTTTGTACCTCGAGCATCTTCCTCATCATCCCCGCCATGATAGCAAACTTCTCATCAAACTTCTCATGCATGACTGAAATTTGAGTTTCTGACACAATTTTTTTCACGAAATATGATTTCAGTTGTTCAATATCCCCTTCCAACACTTCTACATTTCTTCCTGCCATATATACCCAAATCTAGGCTACAAACAGAAAAAAAACAGCAATCTTGATGCGAACTTGGCCTCCAAAAAGCAAAAAATCAAAAAGATGGAGAGAAAAATGTAGCATAATTCAGCAATAGAAACTTTTATTTCAGCATAGTAAACTACTCTAATAACAATTTGATAGAAAGTGGATATAATTTCAGCAAAATCAGAGAACAAAATAAGAAATTTAGGAAGAAGAGCACACAAGAACTCTTTTTATTGAAAGAACAAATAAGAAAATACAATATACAGTTGGATCTTCAATTGAAGAGGAAGATCCGGCTCTCCCAAATCCCTAGCAGCCGACTAAAGCCCACTCAACCTAAGCAAAACTAATTCCAATAAAATCAAGCATAATCTAAAATCACCCCATAGTTAGCCTTAAATAGGAGAGCACACAAGAACTCTTTTTATTGAAAGAACAAATAAGAAAATACAATATACAGTTGGATCTTCAATTGAAGAGGAAGATCCGGCTCTCCCAAATCCCTAGCGGCCGACTAAAGACCACTCAACCTAAGCAAAACTAATTCCAATAAAATCAAGCATAATCTAAAATTACCCCATAGCTAGCATTAAATAGGCCCCCTACTTCCCTCCCAATCAGCTCCCTTTCCCTAAATAATTCCCTCATAGATTTGAATTCAAATTAGATCTATTTCACTAATTAATTTTCTCCCAATTGTAATTAAAACTTTCATAAACAATTCCCTCTTGATTCCTCCTTAAATAATGAATATTAACTCTCCTGAGCTTTCCCTAAATAATTTCCTTTCATATTTGAATTCAAATTAGATTTTTTTCCCTAATTAATTCACTCTCAATTGTAATTAAAAATTTCCCAAACAATTCCCTCTCAAGTGTAATTAAAACTTTCCTAAAAAATCCCCTCTCTCTATTCTTGCTCGCCACCCACCCTAGTGGGGCCCACCGGCTCAGCCGCTAGTCCATCATAATCCTCAAGCCATTTGTGCTTGATCGAGTTCCCCCCTCACCAATTCATCTTCTCCACTAATTCATGTTGTTCTCTAGTCACTAGATTATAACTAAATCATATTATTAGAGGCATTTTGAGCTTGTGTGGTAAACAAGTGAGGTTTCACTCAGACATGAATAATTTTAGTCAAATTCGATTGAGTCCAAAATGCATGCCTATCCTAATTGATAAATACTAAAGCCACCCACAAAACCAAATAAAAATGTGATTAGCAGAGTTTGCCTCTTCACTTCCTCCTCTCCACTACTCCATGTTGTCCTCTAGTCACTAAATTATAACCAACCATATCATTGTTAGCATTTCAAAAGCGTGGCAAAAAAAAAAAAAAGTTTGACTCAAACATGTATGATTTGAATTATAATTTGAGTTAGTCCACCTTGTCCTAAATGACAATACCACCACCACCACCCATAAACCTCAATTCACAACCCTCCATTTCACACACATACACTTCCCAATTCACACACTTTTCAAGACAGAGAAAGAGCAGCGTTTAGTGGTCATCCCAGCCCACACCACCCACCAAAAGTAATAAGAGCACACAAAGCGCTAAAGAACCACTGGAGTAGATCCTATTTAAACATAATTCAACAATTTCAAGACCATCTAAGAGTCCAAATATACAAGGACCAAATCAATCAAAAGTGATTTGGTCAAATTAAGAATTAGTCCCAAAGCGACTCACCAACTCAAATTAGCAATACCAAACACTATACAACCCTTCTCTCTCTCTTTCTCACACATTTATCGCTTCATCATTAGCCTTTAGTCTTGTTAAATCCTCATGTTTCACTTATTCCTGCCATAGTTTAAAATTGCGCAATATGAGGCTCGCCTTGAGGCCCGCCTTTGCGCAATTCCAGTAAAAAACGCCTCGATGCTTACGCCTTGAGTTTTTGTTATGAGGCTTGCGCCTTAACTTGGTTGAGGTCCGCCTTAAGGCCCGCCTCACCTCACTGGCATGAGGCTTACGCTCACGCTATATATATTAAAACTTACATAAATCTTAAAGTAAATACCCGACATTGGACTCTATAGGAGAGGAGGAAGGGGAGAGAGCAGTTCATCATAATGATGATTCAAATGAACCCCTTAGTGATGACAGTGCTGATGATTTATGAGTTCTTATGTGATATGTCTGTGGGCTCCGAAAATTCGACCCCGGCCTCCGCTCGCTTTTTTTTTATTCAGCGAGGGAGTTTTAACGGACTAAGTTCCGAGGTAAATTTTGGAAATAGTTGGAAATTTGAAGATTTTGATATTTAAATTAGAAATTTCACCATCGTGCACTTAAAGCGGATGGTGGGGGAATAGATGATGGACCCGATCAAGATCCCATGGTTCCGTCGTCCCGGGCCATCGTGGTCCCTGGTCTACTTTGTCAGAGGAGGTAGTCGACCCAACCTGACAGAAGGATCCTTGTCGGCAGCCATGGATTGCTTCGTCCAAGGGGACCTTGTAGACCTGGGTTGAATATTTGTCTAAGGGGACAAATTTGAATCCACCTTAGCTTACAGAGGGCTTTGTGCCCTATCGATCATACCCTATTGATTCATATCTCAAGTATTTAACGTCATTAAGGAGCGTATTGGCTCTGGCCATAACCGCTATCTATGGTGCCATTTGGCGGCAAAACCACTCGGTTCAGAGGGCCCCGGGTCATAACCGTTTACCTGCAGTGCCATTTGACGGCGAGACTGCCGGTTAGAGGACACGTACCACGTCCTTACTAGCAAGAGATTGTTTGAGAATGGATCCTAGTGATATTTTCGACTAGGCATTTGACTCTTTGTGAGCTAGAGTTTATTTGAATTTGTCCAACCCGACAGACTGTTGCGGAGGGTGGATGGGCTTTGCTTTAAGTGTGTTGATGGATTGATTTCATTTTTAAATATTTTGGGATTTTGAGATTGATTTTTGAATTTTTGAAGTATTTGGGTGGATTTTGAAAATGTGTGAACCCCTCCGGTTGAGATTAGCATTCAACACGGCCATCATTGGGGTGACCTTGAGGTCACTTGAAAAAATATTTGGATTTTGTATGGGTTTGAGGGCATTTTGAAATATTGTGGACCCCTCCGGTTGAGATAAGCAATCAACACGGCCATCATCGGGGTGATTGGGGTCATCTCCACTTTAGTTTATTGAACCCTGTCAACTCGACCAAACTGTTGCTAGAGGATCGGGTTTCTTATAGGCTTTGTGCCTTTTGTTCATGAATTTTCTTGATTTTAGACCTTGAAGGCCTAAAAAGAATGTATTTAAACAAATACACCGTTCGCTACAACCGTGTATTTTGTTAGATAGTTTGAATCTTGTCGACTTCTATTGATTCGTATAGAAGGATCGGATTCGAACTTGAATTCACTTGTCAACCCGCGTAGCATCCATAGGCGTCACGTGTGTACCAATAACACGCTCGCCAGGGCCCATGCGGGTTGAGATTGTATTTACCCCTTGTGTACCTATGTGTATACAAACTAAGGTGCATGTGCAGGGGTACTTTGAAATAATTATAGACGCCTTCTGTCTGCTTGTACGAATGTTGCAGATCCGGTGGCTTCTAGTCTTGATATTGACTCCCCCCTTTCTCAATCACCAGGGAAAGATCTTTCTGGACTTTGGAGTCAATGACTGCTGATTTGGGGAGAACTCCTTTTAGGATCTTCAGTGTGGCAGACTTGTTATTTTCGGTATTTGTGGGTATCAGAGTTGTTTTCTTCTTGAGCATAGAACTAAGAAGAGAGTTTGGAACACCAGGAAGTTTGGTTCTAATTTGTTCAAACATTTCCCTCCTTTATGCCAGTGGGTGTCCTTTTCGTACATCGGGCTGCCTTTGTACTCGACATACTTGAAGCTCTTAATCACCACTGTCGTAGGTGATATTCGTACTTGTGTCCACAGTGATTCATTGTACTTTCAATACACTGTTGTTATCCACAAGTATCCATTTGCAGGGGACTGCTGCATCTACTACGACCTCCTGAAAAATGTTTGTAGAAGACTCATTACTTCTGCATCATATCCACCATTTCACCAATCTCGGGTGGTTTGATTGTATTTGTTCGACCTCATAGGGATCATTGTAGGAGATGTACTTGTGTCCACAGTGGTTCGTTGTATTTGCGATATACACACTGTTGTTATCCACAAGTGGCTCGTGTTTGTTTGTAGGGATCCGTTGTATTTGCTACGACCTCCTAGAGATGTTCGTAGAAGACCTACTGTTCCCACATCATGCCCACCTATCATCAATCTCAGGTGGGTGACGATTGCTTTTGATGTAGGGGCAGGTCTTTGATTGCTGGTCTTCCAGCATTGCCATCTCAATCAAGAGGCATTGTAGGGAATGTCGTAGGAGTTCGTTGCATTCATCTTTCGTGTGCATCAAGATTTCATCTCCTACTTGCAACTTGTTGTTAGCTTGGACGACTGTGCACTTAGATCTTGATTTGTTCATTCATCCAAGGCCCATTTCTATGTATTCCATTGAACCCAAGTTCAAGGTTCAACTCATGCTTGAGTCTTGTGTGTTGTTCTTGAAAGTTCAAGTTCTTTATTTCTCATGTCAAATTTGGATCCAACTTGAGTTCAATTTGAGTTCCCTACTCTCCACATCTTGTTCCAGTTTAAGTTCAAGTAGTGAGCTTGAGTGATCTTACTCAATTCATGCTAGAGTTCATTTGAGTTTGAGTTCTATGTTCGGGTCCCCTGCTATTGCACAGTTCGAGTTTCAAGAACAAGTTCAAGTGCTTTCAAAGTCTTCTGGGATCTTTTGAAGTCCTTGCAAGTTAAGTTTCATGTTCAAATTGATTTAAATTTGGTTCAAGTATGATTTTATTCTTATTTGAGTTTGAACCTTTATAAATCATCTAGAATTTTGGTTCTGATTTAGGTCCACAAGTCCTTTGTTCTTGTACAGGTCCTCTGCTCATTTGGTTCAAGTTCCGTACATTTCTGTTCAAGTACATGTCTTCTAAATTGTTGCTCAAGAAGGTCTTTATATTGTTCAAGTTTCTTGTGCATTTCAGTGAAAATTTTGGCAGCACCCCGGCATATCCCCCGTTTGGGGGGAAATTGGGGAGCTGGGCCTTCCCACCACGCTACTAGAGCATGTATGGTAGGTGTCCGTAGACACCGCGGCCGTACAAATTTTCATCCCACCACGCTACAAGAGCGTGTATGGGGCCTTCAGCAGTATCCGTACCAGAACAGCAGTGACTCTCCCCACCACGCTACAAGAGCGTGTATAGGGCTCTCCCGCCTCATCGTATGCTTCGCACCGGGCTCCCTCCTACCGTGCTACAAGAGCGCGTATAGGTGGTTCCCCGATCCGCTGCAAACGTCGAGAATGGGATTTTGGAACATCATACCTTTGCGTAGCAATCGTCGGCGGTGTTGGTGTCGAGGTCGAGGTCGAGGACCGTCCCCACCACGCTACAAGAGCGTGTATAGGGCTTACCCGCCTCGTCGTATGCTTCGAACCGGGCTCCCTCCCACCGTGCTACAAGAGCGCGTATAGGTGGTTCCCTGGTCCGCTGCAAACGTCGAGGACGGGATTTAAGTCAGAAATTTATACCTTGGAACCCGGCGGTGGAGAGTCGTCGGCGACTGTCGGCTCGAGGATCGAGGCGGGAGCAAGCACTTCTTTCTTCTTTTTTTTTTAATTAATTATAATTAATTAATTAATTATAATCATTTCTAATTTATTATATCTATTAATTATTAATTACAATTAATTAGAATAATTATTTATAATTATTTATATTTAATTAATATAATTAATTATGAACTAATTAATATTAATTAAATTTAATTAATTATAAATAATTAACAATGATTAATTATAATTATAATTAATATTCATTATAATTAATTATAATTAATTTAATTAAAAACAATTATAATTAATTACAATAATAATAATTAATTAAAATGATTATAATTAAAAAAAATAATTATACTTAATTAAAATTAATTTTAATTAAAATAAAGATAAATTACTAATCCCTCGGTTTGGCGGGTTTAGGGGATTTGGCCGAAGATGAATGCGAAAGGTAGAAAGTTACCATCACTTCCAGCGAGCTTCTGTTCTTGTTTCCGATCCTACAGAGAAGGAAAGTCGTTGATGGAGCGCGGTCGAACAAACGGGAAGGAGTCGGAGAAGCGTTCGAATGGGAGAAAGTTATCTTCACGGCCGGCGAGCTCCTCTACTTGCTTCCAATCAAAATGTCTCAACTTCCGATCTCACAGGTAGGGACGACGTCGGCGGAGGCGAAGTCGAACAGCAGCGACAGGAGCCGAAGAAGCAACTCTGCTTCTTGCTTCCGATCAAAACCCGTGACTTCCAATCCAACTGGAAGATCGTCAAAGGAACGAAGTCGATTGGCCACGACGGTGCCGAGGCAGCGGCGGTCGCTGGGTTCAGACAAGGGGAGCGGTCGCTGGGTTCAGACGAGGGGAGAAGTCGAACAGCGATGAGTTCCAGTTGTTGCTTCCGATCAAAGCAGGTAACTTCCGATCCTACAGGAGGTGGAGTCGGGAGAGGAAGAGCGATCGGGAATGAGCGAGAGAGAAAATGGAGTGAGAAGAGGTTTCTGCCTCTTTTCTTTTCATTTTAACGACACAAGGTCGTGCGAACTGAGTGAGGCGACGTCGACGTGCGAAATGCGGCGACGACGTGCGACTGCGTGGGATGGCAGGTACGTTGATTTTAATTTTTTTTATTTTTTCTCTCTTTTGTTTTATACGGCAGGTTAACAATGTCATTGCTATTTATTTTTAGAAATTGGAATTATATGTTAATGAAAAGAATAATGGGATTTGGGAAAGATAGAATTTTGAGTTGAACTATATTTCATGTTGTCTTATTATTGAGATATTTTGATTTCACTTCATATCTTATGCTTTTTTATGTTTTATATTATTCACTCATTAGTATATAAAAAATTTATCATTTTATGTTTACGCAATCTTTTGATTTTGAGGCTTACGCCTCAAAACGTCTTGAGGCTTACGCCTCACCTCACAAATGAAAAACGCCTCAATACCCGAATACGCAATTTTAAACATTGATTCCTGCTAAGTGTTACCTAAGGTGCTAAACCTATCCTCGCAAATCAATTTGAGTAACTTATATCGATATTACTTTAGGCATACCCTTTTTTCCCTAATCATTTGTCGTTAATTTTATATACTCATCCAATTGATGCATATTCTAACCTTTAGTGTACATGCCCAAATAGCCTCCATATATTTTTAATTATCTTAATCACTCCAACCAAATCTGTAATATAATCATTCTGATAAGAAACACTTGTATATCTCAAGGATTTCCTATCAATCTTTAGAAAACAGCGAGAATTCTTCACAAAAATCCGCACAAAATCACAAAAACAATATATAATTTGTATTATTTGATGAAAGGGAAACGGAAAATAGCAAGATACAATTGATCATCTATTTGAGAGGAGGATAGATCTCTCTCAAATCTCTAGAAGCCGCTAGACAAAAAAAAACCTAAATCTAAGAGATCTCAAATTTAAGCAAAATTCAAGATGCCCTAACCCTAGGAAAACAAAGTATTTAATGCATACAAATCAAAAGGAAATCCCCAAACAATCCCTACATTCAAATTCCCTCCTAAACTTTCTCAAAAATCCTTCCTAAATCAGTTGGTTGGCGGTTGCGGTGCGGTCGGCTATCGAAAAAGGCGGACGTCTCCGCCTCGGTTCCGCCTAGACTGGTCCCGCATAGACCGGTTGGACCGGTCTAACAATACTCCCCTCTCAAAGATCCACCTTATCCGCAAGGTGGAAAGACGACACCCTCCATTCATTCTTCATAACAAACGGTAAGAACCTGAAGAGTTTGATCCTTATACCTAGGCCCCGGCGTATACCTCTCGTCACTGCTGAAAAAGAGCCCCTTCGCCCTCTTCTCATGTAATTATATCTCTATGAGCTTCTTGAAGTTATCCCCAGGTCTTCCTCTAGTAATCTTTTCCTTCGAAGTCCCCCGAAGAGTCTCCGGTGTTGGCTCCTTGGATTTCAATAAGGTGGTGGTCATCCTGTACGAGCCTCCTGAGCTGCTGCCTCCCGTATCTCCCTCTAGGTGCCACTGATCTTCTACCAATTGAGCTAGCTCCATATCCTCTCCCAAGTTACGAGGCCTCATTACTCTAGCCGCTGCTCGGATCTCTAGTGTCAATCCCTTCATAAAGTTTCCCTCTAGCACTGTCTCAGAAAGGAATTTTTATTGCCTCAGGTTACCTGACGTAGAGATACATCAGGTAGCCTATAATATATCGCCACGTGCTTTTACTCTTTACCGCGCGGCCCGACGACCCGACCCGGAACGAATATGCTCGGTATTGCTAGGTACTACTCGGTATTTGCGGCGTTTCGTCGCTTGAGTTCGGGACGGAGCTTCAGATGTGAGTCTCGCCAGGCAGCGTGAGAAGCCGATGAAGTCGAGGACGACGGAGGTATTTGCTCGGTATTTTCATCAACGTTTGAGGATTTGATAGATAAGGAATACCCTTTTGTATTTATGCTGGCTAGCGCTGGGTATTTGGTCACCTTGCTCGCCGACTGCGTCATCGCCGGAGTTGTTGCAAAAGGAAGAAGCATTCAGGATGTTGAAGGAGGTGAGATTCTCTGACTGTTTTTTTTTTTTTGTTGCTCTGTCTATATTTAGGTTCTGTTTGGCTTCAAGAAATTTAAAGATAGGAGCATGCGGGATTTGAGTTGTTGCAGGCGAGGAGCATGCGGGATTTGAGGCGGCGGCGGTCCACTCGGGCGTAGGGGCGGGAGAGGAGTTTGAGGAGTTTGGAGTTGGCGTCGTTGATGAAAATACCGAGCAAATACCGAGTAGTACCTAGCAATACCGAGCAAATATCGAGCAATACGCGAACATAGTAATCCTGGATTCGTTCCGGGTTGGGTCGTCGGGCCGCGCGGTAAAGAGTAAGAGCATGTGGCGATATATTATAGGCTACCTGATGTATCTCTACGTCAGGTAACCTAAGGTAATAAAAATTCCTCAGAAAGGCGGTCCAATCGGCTAGCAAGGTACTCGAACCTCTCTTGGTACTCCGTCACTGAACCCTCTTGTGTCAAGGCGAATAACTGCTCGTAGAAGTCTCCTCCCCTGCCAATTCGAAAACGTTCTACCAAACAATTCTTAAATTCTCTCCAACTCCATATGGGTCGTTGCATGTCCCTCTACTGATACCAAGACAAAGCCTTCCCTTCTAAACATAAGCTCATCGTCATTAGTCTGTCCTCCTCTGTCAGCCCATTGACGGTGAAATATCTTTCTACCTTGTAGATCCATCTATGCGCATCCTCCCCCTCAAAGATTGACATCTTTAGTTTTCTCACCCTCGGGTCACACCGGTTTCCCCTAAATCCTCCATAACCTCCCATTCCTCGAAGCGGAGGTGCTCCCCAAATGTCACGATCATCCCTCCAGCGATCATACCCAAACCATTCATCAAACTCCCCTATTCTTCTTTCAAAATCAGCACCCTAGCGATCAAAATCATCCCCTCTCCTTGCAAATTCAGCACCCTTTCTTGCGTAGCCAATGCTCACCTCCTCCCTAGAAAGTGTTTCTAGATATGTTCCACCGATACACCTATTTATGAAGGCGTGCTGTATCCGATACATCGATACACGGATACGCCTCTGATACTCCATCGATACGTGTCGGATACGCCAAAGACGTATCCAATTAAAATACTATTTAATTTCAAAAGGACACGCGTATCCGATACACGTGTCCGTTGAAAAACAAAAAGAAATCCGAAAAAAAAGATGCGTCGTATTTACTTCCGTGGCTGCGAGCAAAGTTCTCTCATTTCTGAGATGGATTTGAGTCTCTTGATGATATGAGAATATTAGAAATTACTAATCTTTCACTTGATGAGCCTGAATTAAAAGCTATGATATTTATTGAAGATGATATAGAAGTTCAAAGAAAAACCACTGAAGAAGCTAATCATATCATTCCTTCTATTGAATAGTTGAAACTTTATGTGCTAGACAATTTATGTTTATGCTTTTGTTGTTGTACTAGACATTTAATGCTTACTTATATTTTGATATTATAAGCTACAAGGCTACAAATGATGTTGTTGTCATTTTTTTTTGTAATTTAAAATATTATGTTTTGATTGCTTTCTTAATTTTTATGTATGATTTATAAATTATGATGCCGTGTCCGTGCCGTACCTGTATCCTGTATTTTTAAGAATTGACGTGTCCCGTATCCGTATCATGTTGTATCTGCGTTGCCGTATCCGTATCGGTGCAACATAAGTTTCTAGATGAGGCATTCCGTCTTCTCCCTCAAGGATCTCTACTTCTGGATTTTCCCTACCCCTAGACGTGTTAGGGTTCACATCTCTTCCAAGGCTGCTGGAAATTTCCTTTGCTTCCGATATCACCTGTTTGGTTTTGACTTCAAGCAATTTCTTCAACATGTCTTCCACTACGGAGAACTTTTCCTCCATCTTTTCATTGACAGATGCAATCTGATTTTGAAAATCAGCAATCTTTTCCTCAAAATCTGCTTTGAGTTGCCCAAGTTCTAGCTCAAAACTTCCACTTTCCTTCCGGCCATTGGTTCCCCTTCGATCGACGTGCTCTGATACCAATTTGATAGGAAACACTTGTAGATCTCAAGGATTTCCTATCAATCTTCGAAATATAGCAAGAATTCTTCACAAAAATCAGCACAAAATCACTAAAACAGTAGATAATTTGTATTATTTGATGAAAGGGAAACGGAAAATAGCAAGATACAATTGATCCTCTATTCGAGAGGATCGATCTCTCCCAAATCTCTAGACGCAGCTAGATCCCAAAAGAAAACTAAAATCTAAGAGATCTCAAATTTCAGCAAAATTCAAGATGCCCTAACCCTAGGAAAACAAAGTATTTAATGCATACAAATCAAAAGGAAATCCCTAAACAATCCCTACATTCAAATTACCTCCTAAACTTTCTCAAAAATCCTTCCTAAATCAGTTGGTTGGCGCTTGTGGTGCGGTCGGCTCTACCGAAAGAGGCGAACGTCTCCGCCTCGATTCCGCCTATGCCAGTCCCACGTGGACCGGCTGGACCGGTCTAGCACATTCATTACACTATCTTTTATTGACTATGGAGATGCTTACAAAAAAGGGGGGTTAGCCCTCCTTCATCACTCATTAGAAGACAATTGTTAAAGGTTAAGGGTCATTGATGCAATGTCCCATAAATCCAGACAAAAATGAGGAATGCACTTCTTTCAATAATGTGAGAAAGGGAGTTGTGGGTATTTCTACTATTTAGCAGCCAACCAACTCGAGAGAGTCTACAATAGGTAAAGGGCCACTAATGTGCGTAAACCCAAAGGAATGAAAAAGTTGTTTATAGCACATTAGCGCCATTACCAGCATTATCCATTTAGAGAGTGGACATTTATTCAAAAGATAGGGAGGGACTGGGACATATATGAAAACTTGAAAAGTTTTTAAGAAATTTTCAGAAAGGCAACCTTATCTTTCTTTCAGTTTTCGTACAACAACCCATTTGAAAGTTTTGAAATACTTCAGGAAAAAATACTAAGTTTATAAGATTTTGGGGATCAAATCATTAGCAAGCCTAAATTCAAGAAACCAAGATGAATTATATTCAAAAAATCAATTGCATATGCAATGCACAAATATAAAAAGATTATGAACTAACATTGTTGATGGGTGATATGATGTTGGCCAGAGCTTGGATTGTTCCTTCCATTCTTCCTTTGACAATGCAGCATATTTTGGAACCTAAAAAATTTTAACAACTAGAACTTAGCAACTAGAAAACCTCTATGAGAGACAACAATCAACACATTTTAAACATATGCTCATGCACATGAAGTGACCATAACCAAAATATTTTTTAGAAATTAATTAATATTTTTCATAATATTTACCAAATTTTCAAAAATTATGAAAATTGCCAAATAATTAGCAAGACCGCGACAACAACAACAACAACATCATCAAGACTTTATCCCACTATGCAGGGTTGGCTACATGAATCATTTTTCTTCATTGTGTACTGTTAAGAGTCAAATTCACATTTAAATCTAATAAAAATAGTCATTTCTAATACTTTCTATTTTAGGTCTACATTTGTAGTTGTCAGGTCTCAAATCCTGGATGAAAAAATTGAAGGGTTGCATTAGGTAGTCGAAAGCCAGCATAAAACTTGTCGAATAATCATGACATAAATCCTTTAATATAATGTGTTAATGCCAAATAATTAGGGAGAAATATAACAAATTTGGAAAGTGTTCACACATGTTTAAGATGATACTAAAAGTTCAAAGGTATGCATTGATTTCGTAAAAATGCTTGAATTTTGATTTTCCCCTAATTATCCTATTTTTTAAAATTAAGAAAATATGAATTTTCACATTAAAATGTTGAAAGTAGGCTTAACAATTTTAGAAACTATTTGAATGCACTCAATGGAGAAAAATGACATACTTAAATAGTTTCAATTTCAATTTTCCAATGGCATTTAAGATATTTTTCAAATTAAATAATTGGAATATATGATATTTCAATCATAAGAAATAGAGAAATAGCTCAAATAAACCTATGAAAATTTGAGTATGCTCAAATGAGTGGCCTAGACCTAGGGAATGTATACCATGGCTATAGGCCCATCTACAGGTAAGATGGTAATTTAGCACATAGAAAATTTTTCATTTTAAAAATGCAAAAAAAAAAAAAAAAAACCCAAAAAGATGAAGTTAACTATTACAAAAAAGATCAGGGATGTATATATTGAATTAAAGACCATCTTCATTTTTTTTTGATATATTTAAATTGGTAAATAATTCAAAATTTATAAAATTTAATATTTTTAAACACTGATTATATAAAATAATATCTAAAAAAATTTATATAATTTGTGTTGTTGAAAAATGCAAAAAACATCTCTTAGTTTTTCTAAAATTTTTAAATTCAAATCCTAATTTCTAGGATTTTTTATCAATAACTTTGGAAATTAGAAAAATCAAACAATGTCATGGGATTTTTATCAAAGGCTCAACAGGGTATTGTTTGACTTCTCAGATGAATTCAGAATTTTCTCAATCCATTGTTACATTATGGATATGCGCATCCGTTGTTATGGATTTTCCATTATTTAAATGGATTTTTTTTATAATGAGAAAACTTCAATTTAGTTGAGTTAATCAAGCATTCAAAGTCTTATGTTCATATACATGTTGTACTTTGCATTTGCATTGAAATATCAGTCTAAGGTTACATGATCCGGTGCACCTCACCTTAGCTTCTTAATTTTGATTTATTTGATATCAATTTGCTATTTCTTTGTTGGACTTGATGGGTAGTAAGTTGTGTTGTGTCCAAGTTTTTATTAAAACTTGTAAGTTGTGTTGTTTTTTTTTTTATAAGTTGAAAGTGGTGTTGTGTCATGCAAATTGTAAGGTGTTGTGTTGTTCTAAGATTGTGTTTGTTTTGAGGGTAGTATGTGTGTTGTTCATTCTATTATAAGTGGAGTAAGAACCGTGGAGAGAATAATTGATAGAGTCCGAGACGAAATATAAGAAGGAAGGTGGAAGAGGATAGCTCGTAAGCTATGGCAAACCCACAAGTTTTATGTTCCAAATATTCATCATATATCACTCTCTATTTTCACAAGGAAATCAGCCACAATTTATAGGAGAAAGAAAGGGGAAGGACATTTATTATCCCACATAATTGTGCCACCAAAACAGCCACTAAAACCCCTCCAAATCAGCCCATACATGGAGAAGTCAAAGAAAATAGCACAGGGACAAGCAAGGGAAAGAAACTAAGCAGCCAACAGCAAGGAAACCAAGAAAACAATAGAGAAAATGAGTATCAAGCAGCAGGGAAACCAATAAAATAATAGGGAAACTGAGCAGCCTCATGGGGAAACCAAATAGTCACCATGGGAAGACAAAATAGCCACATGGGGAAACCAAAAAGCAACAGGGAATTCAAGCAGTCGGCAGGGAAAATGAATAGACAACATTGAAAATGAGAAGATAGCAGGAAAACTGAGTGACATCAGGGAAAATGAAAAACCACAGGTAAAAAAGAGAGAAACATAAATGGAAAATAAAAAAAACATAGAATAGCTAGCATTGACTGCATCAATTCTCCCCTGGTGAAAAATTCTCATCCTCTGATGAGAATGCCTCGGTAACATGCTGGAATATATTAGGACGATGACATTGCAACTCCACAGCTTCAATCCAAGAGCAATCGAACAAAGGACGTCCACTCTATTTAACTAAGAATCGTCGGTGCACTCCATGTCTTGTTTGGGTAGTACGAATATCCATGACATCTTCAATAAGATCATCACATGTCTGAACTAGAACAGTAAGAGGCATAGACTATATCCATAGTAGTAGTTGGTTCTCCTTCATTTGTAATAAGATTAGCCAACGATTAAAAAGGCGTAAGAGGCGTACGCACTGAGGCGCAACTCAAGGCGAGGCGAAGCATTTGCGCGTTGAGGCTTACGCCTCGTTGGATTCGACGGAGCATGCGCTTATTTCGCACGGGGCGTAGGCTTCGGTTCGTAACGCCTCAAAGCGAAACGAGGCACCGCTTCGATTTGTATGTATATAGACCGAGCGGTGAGAGTCGTATAAGAGTCGAGTGTTAGGGTAACATACATGCTTCTGCTTTGGGTGAGAACTGAAAGGCGAACTCCGCCGACTTCGACGACCACAGTTCGGTCGAGTTCGAACATAGCTGGAGGCGATCGAAGGTAACGAATTATTTCTTCTTCTCTTGCTTCCCGTAATCTTCCCGACATTTGCTTCATGTCTCGCTTCTTCTTCTCCAACTTCCTGTAATCGAAGGTTCTTTTTTCACGGCTAGGTAATGATCTTTCTTCCCGTTATTTGCTTCATGTCTCGCTTCATCAGATTGTACATGCTCGGTACCGCTCAATACATGCTCGGTACCGAGCTAATACATGCTCGGTACCGAGCCAGTACATGCTCGGTACCGAGCCAGTACCGCTCGATACCGAGCCAGTACCGCTCGGTACCGAGCGGTACATTCTCGGTACCGAGCGGTACATGCTCGGTACACGCTCGGTACCGAACGGTACACGCTCGGTACTGAGCGGTACATGCTCGGTACACTCGGTATTAAGCATATACAGGTAGAACCCCGCCAGGGGGCAGCACCCCCTTGGACCCCCGGCAGACTGATATATTTTTGTATTCATGTTGTTTTATTATTGATATTTGGTAGTACAAATAATTGTTAAAATATATCCTATTGTTAGCATAACTAGTGGCACAAGAATGAAAGATCCTGCATGGAAATATGGAACTCAAGTTGAAGTGTCAGGTGAAGGTGCAAAGAAGTGATATGTTTACATGAAATGTAATTTATGTGAGAAACGCATAACTGGTGGCGTCAAGAGATTGAAGGATCATCTAGCTTGCACTCATGTCAACATGGGACCATGTGTAAAAGTTCCTGATGAGGTGAAGAAGGAATGTACAAATTATTTAAAGAAGTTTGTCACCACAAATGAGGTCACACAAAAAAAATATGGAAGAGATGATAGGAAACTCTTCTTACTATGGATCACAGCATGAAGGTTCCAGTACTGGAAGCCAACTAGTTTCTTCTGACCGAGGCAGTCGGGGGCCCATGGATAGATTTATGCTAAATATTGATAACGACGAAAAGTAGCACAAGTATGCTACAAAACACGATATCCTGGTATGTTTATAGTTTGAGTATTTATAATTTTAATGTTAATATTTATGTTCAAATCTTCTACTTCAACCAATATTCATAAAATACTATATTTGTCTTCATGTAGAACGTTGGTGGGCTTAGTTTGGAGATGATGTTCCTGAATTGAAAGCTTTTGCAGTTAAAGTTCTTAGCCTAACGTGTTCGGCTTCTGCATGCGAGCGTAATTAGAGCACCTTCAATCAAATTCATACAAAGAGAAGAAATCGATTGGCGGCATATCGAATGAACAAACTAGTTTATGTTATGTTTAACAAAAAATTAAAAGATAGATATCTCAAATTGCAGAATCAAGGAAATATTGAGAATAAAATTGACCATTTGCTTGTTGATGAGTTACCATCTGATGATGAATGGGTTACTCCTAAGAATGCTGATGTTTCTGAAGTTAAAGCAGAAGGAGAAACTCATGTCAATGAAGAAGACAATGAAGCAACTACCCACGTATATAAAAGAAAGAAACAAAGTGAGATTGAAGCTTCAAAAAAATTCAAAGGTATTCTTAAATATAATGAATTATTTTGTATGTTACTATTGTTTCATTTTAGAGCTAATGAAAAATTAACTGATATAAGAGATAAAGGAAAAAATATTATAGATGAAGAAGAGTTTGAGGATGACTTTGATATTAATTATGAAGATTCTTCTGAAGACAATCAAAGTGATAATGAGCCTGCTTTGGGTCTTGATCCTAAGTGGATGTTTTATTTTTAAGTGAGTTTATTTTAAATCTTGTATTCCAGTAATATTTTCTTAAAACAAATCTTCAAATTCATAGTTGACATAATATTTTGTTATTTTTTGTCATTATTTATAAATTTAAATTAATTTATTTTAATCATTTTGAGGCTTACGCCTCAATCCGCCTCGAGGCTTACGCCTCGCCTTGTTTAGAAAAAATGTCTCGATTCCCGATTTCGCCTTTGAAAACCTTGATATTAGCAACTTTATGCAAAACAATCTTTGGAAATCTTTCTAAAATCTTCATCTTTTCAGCATGAAAATGCTCCTCAGCATCCTCCAGTAAAATATCGTATTTCCTTCTTATATTCTCTTTTTCTTGCTCACACTCTGACCAAAGTAGCAGTTTCTTATTTTATACTTCTCAGTACATAAATAATGTTGTCTTTGCATTCTGAATATTTTATTCTTCTTTATTGGGTCAGTAGAAATTGCTTGAAGTGGAATCCATTATGCTGATGGAAAGATATAAATTAATTAGTTTGGTTCATCTGGTTGAATGACAGTACTTCCATGATGTTCCGTATGAGCTATTTCTGATGGTAGATCTTCCTCTTGAATTGGAACTTCAGCTTGTTGATTGTTTTGATTATCCTTTTTTTTAAGAGAAAGGAAGACTCACACGACAACCTAAAGTTTTAATATCAAATTGATGCAACCTAAAATTCCTAAACCTTTTAGGAGAACACTAGTTATGCAAATAAGCATTTCCTTTCAAAACACAACAACACTTACAACTTCTAATAGAAAAGGCACAACAACTTACAAACATCAAAAAAGTTTCGAGAAGAAAGATATAAGTGGAATGGAAATTGTGGAGAGAATAATAGATAGAAGTCCGACACGAAATATAAGAAGGAAAGTAGAAGATGATAGCTCGCAAGTTATGATAAACACGCATGTTTCACGTTCCAAATATTCATCGCATATCACTCTTTCTCTTTCTCCATAAAGAAATGAACCACCTTATATAGAAAAAGAAGGGGAAAAGATATTAAATGCTCACTAAAATTTGTCATCCAAACAACCAATAAAAGCCTTCCAAAACAGCCATAAAACTCTTCTAAACCAACCCAATTAATTAGGAAATAAAGCATCCAGCATAGGTTTTAGCATATGGGGAAACCAAGCAACCACAGCAGGGAAAACAAGCAGCCAGCAGTAAAGACAGCAAGGAAACCAAAGGGGTATCTTGGGAAACGAAAAAGCCATGAGGGAAAATTGATGTCTAGCATGGGGAAGTCCAACAACCAACATGGGAAGACCAAACAGCAACATGAGTACGAGAAGACAACAGAAAAAGGAAACGATAGCTGGGGATTTCAGTAAATAGCAAGGAAATTTAGCAAATGGCTGGGAAAACTAAAAAGTCACAGGAGAAAGATAGCTATAAATACAAGAAAGAAAACATAAAGTAGGAAATCTTGACAGCATCACTGATGAAATCCACCACTCACCCACCCTATAGCATGGTTTAAAAATCATTCAAGATGCATACTTCAAGGCACACCTCGAATTGAGATACACAAGAAATGCCTCAAGGCTTAAGCCTCATTGGCACCATAGAGGCTTGAGCCTTTTTTAAAGAGTAAAAGTGATGTAGGACTACAATGCATGCAATGACTTGAAAAAACCTTGCACGATTTATTAATTAGAATAACAAAGATTAGAACTATTAGCAAATATAACGACACAATAAAATGTAAGAGTGGTCACTTCCGTTTAGGCTAAGTTGCACAATAAGAACTTTGAATCATCAAAATAACCATAGAAAATCAATAACATGCAAATATAATAGCTTTCAACGAAAATCTCTAATCTAACAATAAGATTAGAAGTAAATTAAGTGCACTCAATCTCTACGTTTACTAAGCTCGGTAGAGTTAGACGAACATGATCTTTATGACTGAAATCAAATCACAAGAAAAAGGGTTAGACTTTAAGAATATAAGGAGAGGAGGATTAGAAGACCTTCATCAAGGATCGGTTGTAATCCTCCACTGGACGGTACCAACTTGCTCTTTAATAGCCTCGACCAAGGTGTCCAAGATGCGCTCTACGTACTCTGTTTAGAGAGAAAGAAGTTTCTCTTAAATTTGAAGTGGAGATGATGAAATAGGGCCGGCCAAGGGAGGAGGGTTTGGGAGAGGAGAAGTAGGTTAAGAAGGAACAAATAAGAAATATGAAATAAATTTCAGATTTCTAATTGGGAGGGATTTAGGAATTAAGTTTGAATTTAATTCCTAGAGGGAAAAGAGGTGTTAATGTAGAGAGAGGGGATTGGAGAGAGAGAGAGAGAGAGAGAGAGAGAGAGGGGCGGATGAGAAGGGCTGGCGGCTTTAAAGAGAGGGGAGGGATTTATGGGAAGGAGATTTGGGTTTCTAAGTTTAGGTTTAGGGATTAGGAAAGATTTAATTAGACCCAATTTAATTTGAAATTCAAATTGGGTTAAATTTGGAAACTTTCCTTAAATAGATTCAAGGATTTAAGGAAAGATTGGAACTTCAAACCATGTGAGTTTGAATTCAAAATCTATCCTAAATATTTCATTCTAGAATAGGAAATAGAAGTTGAGAGGGGATTGGAAAGAGAGGGAGAGGGGCGGGTAGAGAGAGGGGCCGTCAGCTTTATGGGGATGGGGGTAATCAAGGAGGCTTTAATGCTTCCTTAATTTAGATGATTAGATTTGGAATGAAATAATTCATTCCAACATAATTTAAAATCCAATGGGGAGAGATTTGGAAATCTTCCTAAAATAGATTTTATAATTTAAGAAAGATTTTAAATTTCAATTTGGGTGAATTTGAATTCAAAAATCTGTCTAAATTATGACAATCAAAATTAGGAAGTAAATCCAAGAGTGGGCAAGGGGCTAGGGCCGGCAGCTTGAATGAGGGCTCGGGTAAGGGAACCGGCGGCTAGGTGGAGGGGTTTTGGAGAATTCGGTGGCGGATGAAGAAAAGGCTTGGTGGTGATGAAAGTTTGGACAAGGTGATGGGAAGGTTCGACCGGAGATTATAGAGGGAGGAAGAGAGAAAGAGATAGAAGGTAGAACCACGAACCCAACTCGTCTAGGTTGGTGGGTGTTGTACAAGTCTCCCTCTCCTAGGGATGTCACTCCAATCTCTCAAGCTCTCATGAGAATTCAAACAAGAGAAACAAAGTTTTCAATTAATCATTTATTGACTTGAAAAAAATAACAATGGGGCTATAAATAGCCTCGTACAATGACTCGCAACATAAAAGGACGATAATGCCCCTCGGGCTTACATACGACCTCCCTTAATAAAAGGGTACACGAGAAACTAATAAAGCAAATGCAATATGACATCATAATAAGAAAATACAATAAACAAATCAGAAATACAATGACTCAATCGTGGTCGTAGATCGACGGTCACGTCTCTGATAGACCTTCCACGATCTGATGTCCCATCAAAAGTCCAAAATAACCCCCAACTATAAATAAATGTCCAATTTAGTTCAAGACTTTTATTATGACCCAATATAGTCCACTTACTATTAGAAAATGTCTCAATTTAATCTACATGTCAAAAGTAACAGATAAAGTTAACCCCAATAGTTAAATGTAAAGATATTTTTTGTATTAAGGTATATGTAAGATTATATTATTATTATTATTATTATTATATATTTTATCATTTATCATATTAAAATAAATACAAAAATCATAATGTAAATTTAATCAACTAAATAACAAGAGTGAATAATTCATAAATGTGGTTAACTTTTATTTTAATTTTTTAGTTATTTTAATATGATAAATGATAAATTTTATAAAAATAATAATATAGCCTTATATTCATTATAATATTCAAAATGACCTCACATTTATTGTTAGAGTTAATTTTAACAATTACTTTTGACAATGAGATCAAATTAAGACATTTTCTAATAGTTCGGATACTACATTAGGTCATTATAAATTAGGCATTAAGTATAGTCTGAGAACTATTTTAGGCTTTTATACCTTTTTTAAATAAGGCGTACGCCTCAATTCCTTCTGCGGTGGCACCTCAATCAAGTTAAATTTATAAATTATATATATATATATATATATATATATATATATATATATATATATATATATATATATATATATATATATATATATATATATATATATTTATTTATTTATTTATATTTACATATTATATTCTATTATAAATTAATTAGCTAAATAGACTTCACGCATCACAGGAATGTACGGGGCACACTAGGGTTTTGAGTTGGATCAAGAGATTGTGAACAAGCGAGAGGTCATGCATCGTCTTCTTCTTCTTCTTCGTTGCTAAGTCGATCCACTTTGTCCATATGCAAACACGTCGAGACCCTTTGCTCCCTTAACTCTTTCTCAATTTTGGGGTATAAAACATCTTTTTTTTTCTATTTATCATGTGTTTTTGCTTTATCCTTGATTCCTTCTTAATATTTACAATTGAAAATTTGTTCTAGAAGCTTTGAAGTGTAGTTTTATTCAACCAAATTTATTTCTTGAATGATGGAATTATTCATACATACCAACCCTTAATTTTTTATCAATGAAGATTTAGATGATTATTTCGAGTATTATCAAGATCTAAGACAATCTGGTTTACTCTATTTTCTCATCCTTACTAAAATAGGGGATGTTTTGCATAAAATATTGAATGATGAATTGAAAGATAGTTAAATTTGGGGTTGCATTGCATAAGATGTTTAAAGTTCTGTAAGGATTGATTTAAAGATGTTTAAAGTTTGTTTAGAAAAATCATCATTCGAGTAATTTACTATTAAGTTTATTATTTTTATTGAATGGAGTTATTATTATTTTTTGTTATTATTAGAATAGGCGCTGACACAAGAAGATAAGATTCAGTTTAGAAATATGCCACTTAAGTTAAGGTGCTACGAGAATGTGCAAAGAAGAGACATGTTTACTTGAAATGTAAGTTTTTTGACAAGTGGATTACTAGGGATGTAAGGAGACACTGATCACTTGGCTTGCATGCATGTAAATATTGGAACATGTAAGAAAGCGTCGAATAAAGTCACAAACAAATATGTTGAATATTTAAAAAAGCATGCAATCGCCAATAAGACGGTTTCAATAGTGGAAGTTATTTTCTTTTTCTTTTGATAGAGGAGCTTGAGGATAATGGATAATTTGTTGTGAATGTGGATGAAGATAAAAAAGAACTTTTAAACAATTCCTTCTCCAGCTTCTACAAAGGAAGACAGAAATAGAGTAAGTTTAGATATTGCAAGATATTTTTATGAGAATGGTATTCCATTCAACATTGTTAGGAGACCTTCATATATAGATCAACATGCTTCGATATATTGGAAATTATGGTCAAAAAATGATCTTCCTGGCATGTATGAGTTGCGGATATGGATATTACATGAGAAGGTCAGAACAATGATAAGGTTGGTTGATGAAGTGAAGAAGATATAGATTGAGACAAGAGTTACAATAATGTTATGTGGTTAGTCAAATATTGGACAAAGGAGCATTATCGACTTCTATGTTAACAATCCTTGTGAGGTTATATATCTAAAATCTAATGATGCATTAACCTTTATAAAGGATGCAAAAATACTATTTAAAATGCTTTATGAGGCTATTGGAAAATAAGAGAAATTTTAATTGTTCAAGTTGTTACAAATAATACAAGTGCCTATAAGGTTGTAGGGATAATATTAATGGAGAAAAGGAGAGCATCCTTACTAGACTTCATGAGCTGCTCACTACCTTGATTTAATGCTTGAAAAGTTTGGACAATTTCCATAACATGAATATGTCATGTTGAAACCAAAAATAATGAGCAAGTTTACTTATAACCATTCTTGGGTTGTCATGAAATATCTAACTTTGCAGAGATTTAAAGAGTTGTGACAAACTTCATAGTTCATGCTCACTTCTAAAAAAATGGGATAAAAGTTATTGGGCAAAATAAATTAGAAGGAAAACAAGCAAATAAAATTAATATGAAAGATGACTCTTTATGGCATAATGTTAATTATGCTCTGAAGACCACAAAACCTTTAATGAAGGTATTAAGAATAGTTGATGGAATTATGCTCTGAAGACCACAAAACCTTTAATCTTCGTATTAAGAATAGTTGATGGTGAGAAGGCTCCAACTATAGAGTTATCTATGAAATAATGAATATAGTGAAGAAAGAAATAGCAAGAGGTTTTGGAGGACAAAAAAGTTGTTTATAAACAAATATAAGGAATCATCAGCTACATCAACATTTGCATGTTGTTGTATGTTATTTAAGCACCTAATTTGATTATAATCAAGACTTTCTGTGGGCTCCGAAAATTCGGCCTCGGCCTCCACTCGCTTTTCTTATTCGGCGATGGAGTTTTAACGGACTAAGTTCCGAGGTAAATTTTGGAAGGCAGATGGGTTTGTAGATAAGACACTACCCAGAGATTTCGCCCTCATTTTGTAAGGACTTTATGATCTGAGTTCTTGTTTCCTATAGGCGCAAGCCCCTATAGTTAATTACCCCTCTCAATCATGAGAGAGAACTTTCGATTAAGGCTAGTCGTCAATCAGATACGTAGAATATACGTGTTATCTGTCATATAGTAGCAGCAATGAGTTTGGATTTGGGAATTTGGAAAGTATTGAAAAGTTCGATATTTAAAGTATGAAATTTCACCACCTAACACTTAAAGCGGATGGTGGGGGAATGGATGATAGACCCGATCAAGATCCCATGGTTCCGTCGTTCCGGGCCATCGTGGTCCCTGGTCTACTTAGTCAGAGGAGGTAGTCGACCCAACCTGACAGAAGGATCCTTGTCGGCAGCCATGGGTTGCTTCGTCCAAGGAGACCTTGTAGACCGGGGGTGGATGTTTGTCTAAGGGGACAAATTTGAATCCACCTTAGCTAACAAAGGGCTTTGTACCCTATCGATCATATCCTATTGATTCATATCTCAAGGATTTAACGTCATTAAGGAGCGTATTGGCTCTGGCCATAACCGCTATCTGTGGTGCCATTTGGCGGCAAAACCACTCGGTTCAGAGGGCCCCGGGTCATAACCGTTTACCTGCAGTGCCATTTGGCGGCGAAACTGCCGGTTAGAGGACACGTACCACGTCCTTACTGGCAAGAGATTATTTGAGAATGGATCCTAGTGATATTTTCGACTATGCATTTAGCTCTTTGTGAGCTGAAGTTGATTTTAATTTGTCCACCTCGACAAACTATTGCGGAGGGTGGATGAATTTTGCTTTAAGTGATTAATGGATAATTTCAATTTTAAATATTTTGGAACTTTGGGATTTTTGGAACAGCGTTTGAAAATTATTTGTGGACCCCTCCGGTTGAGATTATCGTTCAACACGGCCATCATCGGGGTGTTTGGGGGTTATTTCTCTTTTGTGGATTGAACCTTGTCAACTCTGTCAGGCTGTTGACAGAGGATCGGGTTTTGTAGGCTTTGAGCCTTCATCGGTGAATTCATATTATTGTAGGTCTTGATGGCCTAATATGAATGTTTTAAAGCAAATATACTGGTTACCACAACTTCATATTTGCTTAATGGTTCGAACCCTGTCGACTTCTAGGATCTTTCTGGACTTTGGAGTCAATGACTGCTGATTTGGGGAGAACTCCTTTTAGGATCTTCAGTGTGGCAGACTTGTTATTTTCGGTATTCGTGGGTACCAGAGCCGTTTTCTTCTTGAGTATAGAACTAAGAAGAGAGTTTGGAACACCAGGAAGCTTGGTTCTAATTTGTTCAAACACGTCCTCTCTTCTGCCAGGGGGTGTCCTTTTTCGTACATCGGGTTGCCTTTGTACCCGGTGTACTTGACGATTTTGATCACCATTGTTGTAGGCGATGTTTGTACTCGTGCCCACAGTGGTTCGTTGCTTCTACGATGTATCCACTGTTGTTATCCACAAGTGGTTTATGCTCCTTTGCAGGGACCCGTTTTATCCGCTACAAGCTTCTAGGAGTATTTGTAGGAAAGTTATCGTTCTTGCAACCTACCCACCTTTCACCAATCTCAGGTGGGTATTGATTGTACTTGTTTGTAGGAGACGGATCTTTGACTGCCACAAATGGACAGTACTCGTACGCCTTGCAACCGTCTGTTACTTGTCACAAGTATTGTGCATTGGTTTTGTAGGAACTGTTGTATTTACTACGAGCTCCTGAAAGTATTTGCATAAGAGCAGTTGTCCCTACATCATATCCACCTTTCACCAATCTCAGGTGGATTTGATAATTGCACTTGCTTATAGAGGTAGATCCTTGATTTTCGGTCTCCAGTATTGTCATCTCAATCAACAGGCAATTGTTGTACTAGAGATCACATTAGCATATATGGTAGCCGTATATGAACTCTATGACTTGTTACTGTTATTTGCCAGTATAGTTCATTTGACCTCGTAGGGATCGTCATAAGAGATGTACTTGTGTCCACAGTGGTTCGTTGTGCATACGACATACACACTGTTGTTATCCACAAGTGACTTGTATTAGCTGGCGGAGGACCATTATATCCGCTACGACCTCCTGAATGTATTTGCAGCATACCTATTATTTTTGCATCTTATCCACCCTTTCACCAATCTCGGGTGGTGGGACGATTGCACTTGTTTAGGCCGTAGGTTGAATGCGTAGGAGCCTTCTACTATAGATTGTGGGCATTTGCATTTGTCGTGTGTCGTACACTGAATACATCTATAGGAGGTGTTGTAGTTTGATTGGTGTCGAGTCTGACTCAGGTCTGAATCCTTCCAAGTCTGGTTTGAATCAACCTCGTGAGCTCAATGTACAAGGTCATTTCTATGTCCCTTCTAATTCAATTTTAGTGTCTTCCACACTTAATAAATTTGAATTTGAGCCCGAGTGTATGTTCAAATGATTACTCAAATTCTTTTGAGATCTAGCAAGTTCAATTGAATAGTCATTTTCACTTGGATTTGATTCCAATTTGATTTGATTTTATTTGGATTTGGCCTTTAGGAATCATTTTGAGTTTTGGTTCTGGTCCACAAGTCCACAATTCATGTTCATGTTCAAAGCTCACTGCTCTTTCTCATTTGGTTCAAATCTTTTGTTCTTTTGAGTTCAAATCAGGTCCGAGTGTAGTAATATTTCACCCGAAATTTCGGCAGCCTTTCGGCGTCTCCCCCGTTTAGGGGAAAACTACGGAAAACTGGGTCTTTCCCACCACGCTAAGAAAAGCGTGCATGGTAGATGCCCTCTTTCGAGGACACCGCGGCCGTGTAATTTTTCAATCCCCCACCACGCTAAGAAAAGCGTGCATGGGTATTTTTTTGTTTCTAAAAAAAAGTAATTTTTTTAATTTTTTGAAAATATTTTGCAAGAACAGTTATTTCCCCGCAAGCGGGTACTTATGGGTATCCCTGCTTCATCGTGCGCATCGCACCGGGATCCCTTCCCACCACGCTAAGAAAAGCGTGCATAGGCGGGGTTTCCAAGGCGATACGAACTTTGAAGAAGGAATTTGGGTGATTACCCACTTCGTCGCAAGCGTCGGGACGCACTCCCTCCCACCACGCTAAGAAAAGCGTGCATAGGTGGTCGTTTTGTCTCGACGAATGTGTTGAAACGAGTTCTCGGAGTTTTAAGGTTTAGAATTTTTTTTATACCTGCGCGGGGTCGACGGCGTGGAGATTGAGGCAAGAGCAAATAATAATTATTTATTTTAATTATAATTAATTATAAATAAATAATTAACTAATTATAATTAATTAATAAAAATTAATTATAATCTAGATTAATTAATTATAAATAATTATTCATAATTAATTAAATAATTATAGTTAATAATTACTTATAAATACATAAATGATAATAATAATACTTAATTATAATTAGTATTTCTAATTATAATTAATAATTATTAATAAAATGAGATATATATATATATATATATATATATATATATATATATATATATATATATAAAACCTATACCTATCTCCCTCTCACTCTCTCGGCTTGGGAAGAAGACACGGCAGAGGGGAGATCGGGCAGGCTTCGGCAGTGGAGAAGTGAGGGCGGCAGTTGCTTGGGATCGGGCAAGGTGGAGTTCGGTACTCTCCCTCTCTCTCTCTCTCTCTCTCTCTCTCTCTCTCTCTCTCTCTCTCTCTCTCTCTCTCTCTCTCTCTCTCTCTCTCTCTCTCTCTCTCTCTCTCGGGATTGGGCTTTACGGGAGGAGGCGAGCTCGCCTGCTGGGTGAGGTCGGAGGAGGTTGATCGGAGATGTGTGAGGGAGAGACGAAAGCAGAGAGCTGGAGGGGTTTGTGGCTTGCGGCTCGGTGGAACTCGGAGGAGGGAGACAGAGGGGAGATCGTGAAATGGGGAGAGCTTCGGCAGTGGAGAAGGTGTCGTAGGGTCGGTCGGGAGAGAGCAGGAGTTCGGGATTCTCGTCTGTGAAGGAGAAGTAGTGAATGGGAGAAGAGGGGTTCTGGGTCGGTATTTAACGACGTCTGGGGTCGTTCGATCGAGGCGAGTCGCTGGTTTTGAGCAAAAATCGCGGAACGGCGCCGAATGCGCAGTGGTATCGCGGGATTTGCGGGATCAGAAGTGCCTCGACGGGATTTCTGCCGGCATTCATGGATCCAACAGGTATTATTTTGATTCATTTTTGGAATTAAACAGAGGTTAACACTTTCATATTGATAAAGAGGTTCAGACTACTTTATATGCATACATTTATAAACTTATCCTTGAAACTAATTATCTTAAAATAAATTATCAACTTGAAAAAATTTATTTGAAGAATAAGATATTTGGGTTTAGAGCACCTCAAACATGCCACAAAGCATGCTCTCTTAGTAAATTTTCTTTCCTTTTATAAGTTTAAATCTAAAAGCTTATGTCTAAGCTTTCTACTCTTATATGTTTATCATTTTCTTTTTATTATATTCTGCAATATTGGTGGGCACAATTTGATGATGATGTCCCTGAACTTAAAAGATTTAACAATGAAAGTTTTTATCCTTACTTGTTTAGCTTATGTGAGCATAATTGGAGCACGTTCAACTAAGTTCATACAATGAAAAATTGGCTACAAGAAGAATGAACAAGTTATTTTATATTATGTTTATAAAAATTTTGAAAGAAAGAATCTCAAATTACGAAGGCAAGGAACTAGTGATGATGAATTGGATACTTTGATGGTTGATGATATCTTATATGATGATGAATCGATGATGTCAAAAAATATTGAAGGTTCGATGTTGAAGATGAATGAATGGCCTTTAATGCCGATGAGAATGAAGATATCAAAACTAACATTGAAAGTGCTACTGAATTGGGCACAATTTCTACTTCGGAAATAAGTAAAGTGGGATTTGAGCTTCAAAAAAATCAAAAAGATAATTTAACAATAATGTTATACTTTGTGGTGATTAATTTATTATTTTAATTAAGATTATATTGAATCCAATGTTCACTAGTATAAGGAGCAAGAAGAAAAGTGTTGTAGTTGAAGAAAATTTTGACGATGAAGATGGATGATATAATTATTACATACAATGGCTCTTCTAAAGAATATGAAAGTGAGGATAAGGATGTCATGGATCCTGATCCTCGCAACGTATTTAAGTTTTAAGTGAGTGTTTACCTTGAATTTCATTTAAAACTCTTATTTGATGAATCAAATAATATCTTGACGGGTTAGTTCATCTTTTTTCCTTTTTTACGAATTATTTTAATTTTTTTTAAGGCTTACACTTCAAGCCACCTTGATGTTAATGTCTCTCCTCACTACAGCAAAATGCCTCTATTCTTGATTTCATCTTTTCAACCTTGCCCTAAAAGTTCATGCACAAAATTCACTAAAATTCTATATCAATACACCTTTATGAAATCGCCCATCACATTTTACTCTCATTGTACCAAATTCAATAAGATGACTGACACGACCTCTAATAAATGACTAAAACTCAACACCTAAGCAGGTGATCTCCTCAAAAGTATTCATACACACATAATTCTTAAAGCACAAAAACAACAGATAAACATCTTACAGCAAGTACTTGTAATAACATGTAAAAGATTTGAAAGAATGACTAACTTTTGTCTTGTATGGACTCAACTGATAGGTACTTGCAAGCTGAAGAACATCATTTGGCATTCCCGCACAAAGACTTTCATGTTCATTCTGAAGGCATAAAATGACGGACAGTTCCACTTTTCCTGCCAAGACAGACAACAATTACTACAGCCTCAAGAATTCCTCAATTACCAAGCCCCGCCAATTAATTTGTTAGGAGAAAGCACTGTCAGAGGGAACATACACCACCAACCAGCAAGTTCTTTACTATATAGCAGAATAAAAACCAACTTTATTCAATCTTCCTAGATCCACTTTACCAACGAAATATTAATATGATCACAAGCTTAGCATGTTAAAATTTAAATAGCGGATGCTCACCTTCCACTGATCTCTTCTGCACCCTTTTCACATGGCGTAGAATCTCAAGTGGGCAAATTTGATTCAGCTGCCTAATAAACACGACAAATAACAAAATTTCCTTGCTGATAGTTTGGCCAGAAAAATAAAATAAGTGTACAAATCTCAACATTGCAAGGCTGAATCAACTTTTAAGGGCTCATTTGGTTGATTGCAACCAGAACACAAGTTTTAAGAATTAGCGATTTCATTCTCACTCATTTTTAGTGTGAAAAATGAAATCCTTACATTCGAGAGAATTTTGAGAAGGTCTGTGATTTTAATATCAAACATCCATCAACAAAATGGAGCCCAATTTACAGAAGACAGCAATAAACAGAATAAAATGTAAATGCTAACCTCACCAAAGTGTTTGCGAGCTTGGGCTCAATAACAGAAGCAAGCACATCAACTTCACCCAAAACAAAATTGAGAATTGTCAAATAAGATGTGCGACAAAAACAAGTAACAGAATTGAGTTGGAAGATGGAAAAGAAAAAACAAAAGTAGGAGAGACCAGTCGACAGTTCAGGAGAGCTCGGAGACTTATCAGGAACATGAACGATTTGCCACGGCATCACTTGATACTTGAAGAAAGAATAAGTATAAACTCCGCTATCCCAATAACGTCAAACTACTTAGGGGCTGTTTGGTATCGGATTTACAGCGGGATTTAAGTCGGATTTACGCTAAATCCAACCAAGCGGTTTTTGTGCGCGCATTAAATCCCGGATTTACTACATCCCTCAGTTCGGCGGATTTATGGGATTTGGCCGAAGAAGCGCGCGAAAGGCACAACCAGCGAGCTCCCGTTGTTGCTTCTGATCAAAATGTCGTAACTTCCGATCCGACGGGAAGGGGAAGTCGTCAAAGGAGCGAAGTCGAACAGCCACGAAGGAGCCGAAGAAGCGACGCGTTGCAATTTCTACGCTTCCTGCGAAGCAACGAAGCCGAACAGCAACGACGAACAGAGAAGATGAAAGGCAAACCTACACGCCTCTACGTTATTATTGATTAACTTACATAATATAATTTAAAATATTAATAATTAATTAAATTAATGAAATAATAAATAATATAATTAGTGCATAATTATCTAATTTAACTTAATTGAATAAATAGTAATTAAATATTAATTTAATTAATAATACTTATAATATATATTATTAAATTTATAATTAAAAGTTTTGTTGCGGGCTAGAATATACGCGGCATTAGAGTTAGAAAATTTTCGTCTGAGCGTTGTACGAATAACTAGCACACACAAATAGAAGATAAAAGAACACCAGGATTTTTACGTGGAAACCCCGAAAGAGGGAAAAAACCACGGGGTCACGCCCAGTTGAAAAGTTTCACTAGTGTTTTGTAAATTACAATAAGCTGATTCGTCCCACAAGTCAGGACGATCAGATTACAATCCGTTTCTTTTAACTTGAAGCAAATTTACAAAGTTCTGCAGAATTCAGGCGTCTCCTGAAAATCCGGCAGAGTTCCGGCGTATTCAGGCTGCGGAAAGAACTCCGACGGTGGTCGAGGAGGAGATGATTCTCCCTTTCCCCTTCTCTTCTTCTTATATTCTTGCTTCTCTTCTTCTGGCTTGAGTCCTCTTGTGAAGAATGAGGGCTCTATTTATAGTTTTTCTGGAGTGGCATGGCTTGTAAATAGGTGTGAGATCATGGACGAATAGGGAGTGGTAGAATGGACGGCCGATATTGAATCATTCGACCGTGCACCGTTCGTTGGACATTTGAAGGCCTTAGTGATGACGGAATTTGGCGATCTTGGGTTCGTTGGATTCTTCTCGTCGAGCAGTTCTATTAGAGTATAAGCTCATCAAAATCAGAGACCATTTGGTAATTCAAATTTTGGTTTGAACCTTCCAACAGTGCTTCGGGTCCTTGATTTGGACCCATTTGGGCTTGGATTGGGTTGAATTTGGTGTCATTGGGTTCGTATTTTTGAGACGCTCAGTTTGACCATAAGCTCGCTGAAATCGGAGTTTGGGTGCTTCCAGATTTAATTTTTGAAGTTTCAGAGTTGAGTTTTGCTTCGAGATTCATGCCTGATGATGATAATTTTATAATAACGTATCAGTTGCCCCCCTATTTTCGGATGTCGAAGCTCAAGAAGTCTGAAAATATAAGTGTTGACATTTTGCATTGGCTGAATTGCAAAAAATTGTGTTCCAAAAATTAATAGCTTGCTCAAAATTGATTATAGAGGTCCCGTTGAGTTTCAAAAGTTTCAAAATTGAGTCCGGAATGTCGAAAAACGTGTCCGGTGACCCCAAAAATATCCGATTCGGACTGTCCGGGCCAAAAATCGGGCCCGGACACATGTAGGCGGCCGAACCGGCCAGCCGCCGCCTGCCGCCGGCAGCACCCGCGCTATGCACGAACATGCGCGCCTGTTAAGGTCGCTCGGTTAGGGCCGACGGTTTCTTTTGATTTTTTTGTGGGGTCCACATGAGTAAAAAAATTCTGAAAATTCATAAAAAAACTCCAAAAATTTCCGAAAAAATTCAAAAAAATTCAGAAAAATTTGAAAACTTCAAAATTTATATAGAACTCTAGAAACTTCCCCCTCATTCTCTCAAAAACCTATAAATAAGCCCCTTAGGCCTTTAGAAAAATTGCTCCTTCTCCTTTTCTCCCTTTGGCTCTCTGACAGTTGAGGTCTTCCGCTAATTTTAAGTGTGAAATTTCCCCAGCTCGACTTAGCGTCCCTCCTCTCGTGCAGAAGTTCGGAGATTTTTCCTTTTTTCCCCCTCTAGCTTTCTAACGGTTGAGGCCTCCGCTATTTTCGAGTGAGAAATTTCCCCTGCTCGAATTAGCGTCCCTCCTCTCGTGCAGAAGTTAGGGAATTTCTTCCGCCCCTCTGGCTTTCTAACGTTGAGGCCTTCCGCTAATTTTGAGAGGGAAATTTTCCTTGCTCGACTTAGCGCCCCTCATCTCGTGCAGAAGTTAAGGGATCTCTTTCGCGCCTCTGGCTTTCTAACGGCTGAGGCCTTCCGCTAATTTCGAGTGGAAAATTTCCCCTGCTCGACTTATCTCCCCTCCTCTCGTGCAGAAGTTAGGAGATCTCTTCCGCCCCTCTGGCTTTCTAATGGTTTAGGCCTTCCGTTAATTTCGAGTGAGAAATTTCCCCTGCTCGACTTAGCGCCTCCTCTCGTGCAAAAGTTAAGAGATTTATTCCGTCCCTCTGGCTTTGTGACGGTTGAGGCCTTCCGCTAATTTCGAGTGAGAAATTTCCCCTGCTCGACTTAGCGCCCCTTCTCTCGTGTAGAAGTTAGGGGATTTATTTCCTTCTTCTTCTTACATTGGAGGTATTCTGATGTCGCAAATAGACGGCATTCCCCTATCAAGCTTTAGTGCCCTTTTTTGTGTAGCAGAAGTCGCGATGAGAGTCTATTTTCTTAATAGACAACCTTCGACGGAAGAAGATCAATTGCTGATTGTATGCGGGGGTGATTTGAGAAGATTTGGCTGTGATAGCATCTTGGAGGAGAACCAGAAGTGATGAGCAAAGTGAGAGAATTTCAATGTCGTTTGAACAGAAGTTTTTCGGCGATGGACGATCGAGTTAAAGCCCATTAGCAATCAACGATCGACTGGAGAGATGAAGGGGAGAGTTTGAAGGTATGTTGCAAGTAGAAGTCGAGCAAGAACCCGATGATGGCTTATACGAAGTAAAGGACCGACAACGAACATCAGGCAAAGAGCCAATGATGATGATGGTCTAGTTGCATTTTGCAAAGATAATAAGTATCCATACGGAAGTTTGCCGACATCAGATATCTCTTATTCAAAGGGGCGGAGCAGTGTGTTATGCCGATATTCTGGCGACAGATGTATAGTGCTAATTGAGTTGAGGCTTGATGAAGATCAAATTGTAATCTGTCTTGTTGCTTGATGTACAATTTTGTAATATAACTCCAATGATATTATATATGAAGGTGAGATTATTATATGAGTTCGATGCTTGTTTTTCATTTGAAATGAACTCGTTATCCAAAGAAAACTAAGTTGTTTCACGCCTCTTTGAAGTATGCTTTGAATGTGCCTTTCGTGCTCTCTGAGGTTTTTAGTCTTCCAGAATTTTATATTCATTTGTGGAAGAGGCCAAGAGAATACACCAAGGATGTAAGACTTATTCAAGGTTGTATGTCAGAGCCCTGCTCGATGACATTAACTTGTGTGGAAGAGGTCGGGAGAATCCACCAATGATGTAAGACCTATTTGAGGTTGTATGTCAGAGCCCTGCTCGATGACGTTAACCTGTGTGGAAGAGGTCGGGAGAATCCACCAATGATGTAAGACCTATCCGAGGTCGTATGTCAGAGCTTTGCTCGATGACGTTAACCTGTATGGAAGAGGTTGGGAGAATCCACCAAGGATGTAAGACCTATCTGAGGTCATGTAATACCCCAGATATCAATAGTGAAAGGATTCGTCTGACATTCTGATCGAACTCCATTCCAGTTGCCTTGCTCGGACCTGAAAATTTTAACCACATATAATGAGCTTACAAAGCCCAGCAGGTCACCAAAGCCTACAACTGAAATCAAAGCACGGCGATGCTATCAATATGCGGGTCAATAAAAATTTAGTCAGTCAATGGTCAATGAGTCTATGCAATTCAGAAATCCATCGTCAATGAAATCAAGTCTACACAGCGGAAATCAAATCAGAAGTCAATGCAGTACGGAAATCAATAGTCAATAAAACCAGTCAATGCAGCGGCAGGCAAATCGATAAGGCAACTCAATCAATCAATATTCGTCAATCAAATCGATGCTGTCGAATCAATACGATCTATTCAATGAAATCAATCGAGGAAAGCAATACGAAACAATGAATCTATAAAACAGTCAATACAGTGCAGAAACAGTAGCGATGGCGAATCTATAAAATCAAAGCGTCAATCCATTCTCTACAATCTCTATCATAGCAATCGATAACATCAATTACATCCATACAATCGTCTAGTCGTCTTACTTATGGTATTACATCAGTCAAATCAATAGAGTAAAATCGTATCAATCAGTTCTGCCAGTCAATAGTATCAGTCGACTCAAATCCCAATAAACGATCAAGTCAATACGGCGAAAGATCAATTGAAATCAAATCAATAAATCAATTCAATAAATCGATCAATATCAATAAATCAATCCGAAATTAATAAATCAATACAGATTAAGAAATCTATACGATGCAATATCATATACATGCAATTTCATACAATGGTCTTACTCGACAAGCACAAACACTAGCTATTATCAATAGTGCTGTTGTAGTTATCAATCGTTCAATAGTGCTGTTGTAGTTATCAATCGTTCAATAGTGCTGTTGTAGTTATCAATCGTTCAATAGTGCTGTTGTAGTTATCAATCGTTCAACCAGGTTAAACTGGCTATTATCAATAGTGCTGTTGTAGTTATCAATATTGCTGTTGTAGATATCCATACGTTGGTTTCTATAACAAACGTTCAACCAGGTTTCCACTTGTCTTTCAGAATCAATCAATCAATGCAATAATCGATGCAATAAGCAATAATAGAGAAATCTAGAACAATCATATCAATAGTCATATACATATCAAGTCAATCTATCAATTTCGGGAAAATCAGAAATCATACGAAAATCGGGCAGAGTAACGGTAGTCGGTCAAATTTACACAAAAATCCTGCAAAAAGATACAATATCCAAATTCTTCCAAATTACAGTAGAATATCTATAACATCAATACAAGACTATTATCCTATAGAAACCAAATCAAATCACATCCTGATAATTTTCTATTCGATTAAAATCACGTAGAATCAATTCCGACCGGTAAAATCTTCGTAGAATACAGTCAAATCGTGTACAATAGTCATATCTATAACATACTAAAAGTTGTGCGGTGAAAGTCGTGTCAATACGAAATCAGGTCTAAAAGTAGACTACGAAAACATAAAACAGTGCACAACTCGATCAAAACACAACATCTTTGAAAACAGAAACAGGGTTCGGAGTCCTTACGACGAGATCTACATTTTCTCCAACAGCAGCGTCGGACGAAAAGCGCTCCGCGGTCTCCGAAAACCAGCTTTTCCTCTTTTTCCCTTTCTCTTTCTCTCTCCTCAAAATATCTGAAATAAAAATCTGATTTTCTCTCTCCTCAAAACGAGCTCATTTCCTTATATCATACTCATATCGGCCTGGCCGATCGCCAAATCGTCCCGGGACGATCAGATCAAATCCTGATCGTCCTGGACAGTTCCCAGGGCTGTTGTCTGGCCGATCATTTCTACAGTACATATCGGCCTGGACGATCTCAACATCGTCCCGGACGATCTGTACAGAAATCCTTCCAGAAAACACACCATAAATCAGCTGTTTTCAATGCACTGATCGGCCTGGACGATCTCAACTTCGTCCTGGCCGATTCTGGGAGGAAAATCCAATTCAGAGAGGAACAGTAAGGTAACGAGATATTACAATCTCCCCACCTTAGAAAAATGTTGTCCCAACATTTCCCTACAGGTACGAAGCAAAACAAACAATGCAAAACAAACCGATCGAAATCCAAATCCAAAACAAAACTCGTCGAAATCCAAACAAACACACAATGCAATCAATCACACGTCAATCACTATGTATGCAGAATGAATTCATACTATCAAACTATCAATCAAATCCTTTCACTAAACCTGGCTCTGATACCAATTGTAATACCCCAGATATCAATAGTGAAAGGATTCGTCTGCCATTCTGATCGAACTCCATTCCAGTTGCCTTGCTCGGACCTGAAAATTTTAACCACATATAATGAGCTTACAAAGCCCACCAGGTCACCAAAGCCTACAACTGAAATCAAAGCACGGCGATGCTATCAATATGCGGGTCAATAAAAATTTAGTCAGTCAATGGTCAATGAGTCTATGCAATTCAGAAATCCATCGTCAATGAAATCAAGTCTACACAGCGGAAATCAAATCAGAAGTCAATGCAGTACGGAAATCAATAGTCAATAAAACCAGTCAATGCAGCGGCAGGCAAATCGATAAGGCAACTCAATCAATCAATATTCGTCAATCAAATCGATGCTGTCGAATCAATACGATCTATTCAATGAAATCAATCGAGGAAAGCAATACGAAACAATGAATCTATAAAACAGTCAATACAGTGCAGAAACAGTAGCGATGGAGAATCTATAAAATCAAAGCGTCAATCCATTCTCTACAATCTCTATCATAGCAATCGATAACATCAATTAGATCCATACAATCGTCTAGTCGTCCTACTTATGGTATTACATCAGTCAAATCAATAGAGTGAAATCGTATCAATCAGTTCTGCCAGTCAATAGTATCAGTCGACTCAAATCCCAATAAACGATCAAGTCAATACGGCGAAAGATCAATTGAAATCAAATCAATAAATCAATTCAATAAATCGATCAATATCAATAAATCAATCCGAAATTAATAAATCAATACAGATCAAGAAATCTATACGATGCAATATCATATACATGCAATTTCATACAATGGGCTTACTCGACAAGCACAAACACTAGCTATTATCAATAGTGCTGTTGTAGTTATCAATCGTTCAATAGTGCTGTTGTAGTTATCAATCGTTCAATAGTGCTGTTGTAGTTATCAATCGTTCAACCAGGTTAAACTGGCTATTATCAATAGTGCTGTTGTAGTTATCAATATTGCTGTTGTAGATATCCATACGTTGGTTTCTATAACCAACGTTCAACCAGGTTTCCACTTGTCTTTCAGAATCAATCAATCAATGCAATAATCGATGCAATAAGCAATAATAGAGAAATCTAGAACAATCATATCAATAGTCATATACATATCAAGTCAATCTATCAATTCCGGGAAAATCAGAAATCATACGAAAATCGGGCAGAGTAACGGTAGTCGGTCAAATTTACACAAAAATCCTGCAAAAAGATACAATATCCAAATTCTTCCAAATTACAGTAGAATATCTATAACATCAATACAAGACTATTATCCTATAGAAACCAAATCAAATCACGTCCTGATAATTTTCTATTCGATTAAAATCACGTAGAATCAATTCCGACCGGTAAAATCTTCGTAGAATACAGTCAAATCGTGTACAATAGTCATATCTATAACATACTAAAAGTTGTGCGGTGAAAGTCGTGTCAATACGAAATCAGGTCTAAAAGTAGACTACGAAAACACAAAACAGTGCACAACTCGATCAAAACACAACATCTTTGAAAACAGAAACAGGGTTCGGAGTCCTTACCACGAGATCTACACTTTCTCCAACAGCAGCGTCGGACGAAAAGCGCTCCGCGGTCTCTGAAAACTAGCTTTTCCTCTTTTTCCCTTTCTCTCTCCTCAAAATATCTGAAATAAAAATCTGATTTTCTCTCTCCTCAAAACGAGCTCATTTCCTTATATCATACTCATATCGGCCTGGCCGATCGCCAAATCGTCCCGGGACGATCAGATCAAATCCTGATCGTCCTGGACAGTTCCCAGGGCTGTTGTCTGGCCGATCATTTCTACAGTACATATCGGCCTGGACGATCTCAACATCGTCCCGGACGATCTGTACAGAAATCCTTCCAGAAAACACACCAGAAATCAGTTGTTTTCAATGCACTGATCGGCCTGGACGATCTCAACTTCGTCCTGGCCGATTCTGGGAGGAAAATCCAATTCAGAGAGGAACAGTAAGGGAACGAGATATTACAGGTCATATGTCAGAGCCCTGCTCGATGACGTTAACTTGTGTGGAAGAGGTCGGATCAAATCCCCCTGGGATTGATCATCCGGTGATTGAGATACAATGTAGATTGTATATTTCTCGAATCACGGAGAAAGAGTTTGAGAAATTTTGTTATCTTTCATAAGAGATAATAATATCACAATAATGTGAACATCATATTACTGTATTATGTAAAACAGTATAATAATTCCCTAGTCTGACTTGGGTAAATATAAGTTACAATGTACTCAACACATAAGATCTACGTACGGGCACAATACAACATTTAACATGGAAGAAGATATTAGAGATATCAAAGTGACACCCTACTCAACATAAAAGAGACAACAAGACAAGTAGTATTTCTAATACAAATGCACGAAGTGCGTGATCATTCAATCTCTCCAACCACTTGAATATTATTCAATGGTTGTCTTGGTTGTTGATTTTGCCCCCCCCCCCCCCCCCCCCCCCAGCGAGACGAGCTTCCACTCGGGTAGATGAATCTTGAATAAATTGTCGAAGGTAGCCCTGATGGATAAGTCTTTCAATCTCATCCTTGAGTTGCTTACAGGCTTCGGTAGTGTGACCACGACTATGATGAAAGTGACAGTACTGATCTGAATTTCCTGTGTTTGACTTCAAAGGATTTGGCCATTTTAATGTATCTTGATCTCGAACAGCCATCAATACATTTGCTCGAGATGTGTTGAGTGGGATATACTCCTTCTCCTGTCGGGGTTCCCATCACGGTAATGGAGGCCTAGGAGGTAGATCATTCATTCTTTGCTTTTTCTGTTGTGAGAATGAATTGTCCATCCCAGGTGCACCTTTGCGCTTCCCGTTGATTTGCTTAAACTGCTTCCTGTGAGCATTTATAGCTTCATCTGCAGAAATTTGCGCCTCCACATGATGGATCAGGTCAGCATATGAATGAACAGTGTCGCGCATGAGTGCTGAATAGAAGGGGCCAGGATAAATACCTCCAAGAAAGACCCCTCTGAGTAATTCAGGGTCTACTCTTGGAATCTGTCGAGCCTCAGTGGAAAATCTTTGGAAATACTCCTTCAACGATTCTCCTTCACTTTGGCGGATCCCGAAGAGGTGGAAAGAATCCTTAGCAATTCTTCAATTGGTCACAAATTGTTCAACGAATACTTATGCCAATTTGATAAAAGAGGGATCGTTCCAAGTGGAAGCGAATAGAACCACGTTCAGGCCTGTCCTTTAAGGGTGACAGGAAAAACTGGGCAAAGGAGTGCGTCCGATGCTCGTTGAATATGCATGATGGTTCTGTAGTAGTCGATATGCTCATACGGGTTGGTCGTCCCGTCGTAGGACTCAACGTTTGTCACTTTGAATCAGACCGGAATGGGGTTGTCACGACCCAATCCGATCGGAACGAGTCCCTTTGCATCGGGCAGCGATAAATGTTGATGATCCAGGATCTAATTTTAGAATTTGCTTCAGAACTTTCTTCCAAATATTTAAACAAATAGAAACACAGAGCTGCTACAAACTTCAAATATACAGAACAATTCATATATATTTTCTTTCATCAAAATATTCATATACAATACAGCGCATGGCTACGGACAGAAAGAATATAACAGAAGAGCCATGACTGTATAAAAATCAAAAGTACAAAATACCTAATCACTGATCAGACACAGAACTGCTAGTCCAAGACTTCATTCCCTTTCATAGAATCTGAAAACCATGCAGAAAATAAGGATGAGCTAACAGCTCAGCAAGACTACACTCACCAATCAAAATCTTCAGAAATACGCATCAGAAAATACTTCAGAAATCATATAGATACTTGATCAAACAGAAATTATACCACTGATACATAAAAACTGAATTCATTTCGTATCACAGAACATTCACGTCAGATTTCACATAACAGATAGAATCGTACATAATAGACAGAATCATACGGAGCAAACAGAATCGTACAAATTAAATAGAATAGTACAGAACAAATGTCAAATTAGATAAAGTCACATTTCAGATATCACATTTCACATATCACATATCCCTCACCCTAACAGAATCTCGACGAATTCTGGCCCCTCATGCCTCCCTTCCCTGACACTGACAGAATCTTATATTTTGACCCCTTATGTCTCCTTTTGTGCTTATAGCACCAGAGCAGAACATATATACAGAATTTTCAGAACAGAACTTATTTTCAAATTTCTCAGATTTTCCTGACACAGACAGAATCTCAAAGGATTCTGGCCCCTTATAACTCCCTTCTGATATCACAACACATCAAAATATTCAATTTAGAAAATCGGATTACGTCAGAAAAATTGTCAGCGACATAACGTCAGTATATGAAATTTATACAAAATTCACAGATTTAAAATTCAACCAAATTATCACAGATAATACACAACATCATTTAAGACTTTCATTGTACTGAAGTAATATTTTTCAACATCCTGATAATTCATTATTCGGTTAAAACACCGCAAAATTTAAAATACCCTGAGAAAATCTTCCAAAAAATATTCAAAACATACAAAAACATCATCTTAGAGTTATACCAAAAGTTACGCGGTAAAAAGTTTATCAGTGCAAAATAAAACCAATTATTCGTTAACGGAAACAAAATCTGAAATAAAAAAGTAATCAAAATCCTCGTTTCTGAAAATTGAGAAAGGCGGAATGTGCCTTACCTCTAGTCAGTCAACTTTCTCAACTACAGCTATGGACGAAAACGGATAGAAGTCGCCCAAAAATCACTTTTCTTCCTTTTTCCTTTGGTTTTCTCTCTCCTGGGTTTTCTCTCTCTTCAAAAAGATCTCGATTCCATATAAACCCATGCAGATCGTCCCGGACGATCCCAGATCGTCCCGGGACGATTTGCCCTTTGGACGAATTTCGTTCAGACGAAATTATTATCGTATCAGGACAAGTTGCTCTCGAGAGAAATTTCGTACGGATGAACCTCATTTTGTCCTGGGACGAACCTTCCAACCAGAATTTGTTTCACAATATGTACCGATTGTTCCAGGACGATCCAACTTCGTCCTGGATGATCCTGGAAGAAAAACATGAAAAATGAGCTTTCACAATCTCCCCAACTTTAGAAAATATCATCCTCGACATTTCCAAAACAAAACTGAGTCATAATAGATGTGGATATGACTGTCTCATATCCGACTCTCTCTCCCAAGTAACTTCTCGTGCTGTTCTGTGCTTTCACTGAACTTTAACCATCGGAATCTGTTTATTTCTTAACTTACGAACATCATAAGCCAAAATCTGTTCAGGCTCTTCCTTGTACTGCAGATTCTCTTGAATCTTCACATCATCAGCAGACAGTTTCTTTTCATAATCAGATATCTATTTTCTCAAAGAAGATACATGAAAAATATTATATATGTTAGACATCTGATCAGATAATAACAATCTATAAGCTGAATTTCTAATCCTTTCAAGGATTTCAAAAGGCCCAACATACCTTGGACTGAGTTTGTTCACCCTTCCAAATCTGTTAATGTCTTTCATCGGTCTGACTTTGACATACACAAAGTCACAAATTTGAAATTCAACAAACCTGTGCTTCTGATTATAATACTTCTGTTGTCGATTTTGTGCAGCTTTCAATCTTTCTTTAATCAGATTGATTTTCTTAACAGTTTCATCCACAAAAGTCGAACCCATTTCTTATCTATCTCCCACTTCAGTCAGAGTCAATGGAGTTCTACACTTTTTGCCGTACAGAGCTTCGTAAGGTACCATATCAATATTGGACTGAAAACTATTATTATAAGTAAATTCAATCAAAGGAATATGATCTTCCCAACTGCCTCCAAAATCCAAAACACATAACCTCATAAGATCTTTCAGTACTTGAATAATCCTCTCAGACTGTCCATCAGTTTGAGGATGAAAAGCAGTACTGAAATGCAACTTCGTATCCAATCCTTGTTGAATATCATTCTAAAGTTTGGAAGTAAATCATCTATCTCGATCAGATACAATCACTTTTGGCACACCATGCAATCTGACAATTTCTTTCACATATACCTGAGCTAACTTATCCACCGGATCTGTCTGTATGATCGAAAGAAAATGTGCAGACTTCGTCAGGCGATCAACAATCACCCAAATGGCATCATGTCCTTGCTTTGATCGAGGAAAACCCACACTAAAATCCATCATTTCGTCTTCCCACTTCCACTCAGGGATAGACAATGACTGCAAAAGACCTCATGGTCGCTAATGCTCTTCCTTCACCAACTGACAGGCTTCGCATTTCGAAACAAAGTCTGCTACATCCTTTTTCATTCCAGGCCACCAAAATAACATTTTTATATCTCCATACATCTTACCACTTCTTGGATGAATGGTCTAGCCTAAATGGTGAGATTCATGCGTAATCTTTTTCCTCAATTCTCCAGACATAGGAATCCACAGTCTGTTCTTACAGAAAATAATACCAGAATAAAAAATTTGTAGTTCAAATTTCTTACCAGATTCAATCTGAACAATCAGTTTCGAATAGTCAGAATCTGACTTCTAAGCTTCAATAAGCCTCTCTTCCAAAAATAACTGAATTTCCATCTGATTTAACACATCATAATTCAAACTAGTAGAGGAAATCACCTCCAATTGTAATCTTTCCATATCTTGTATTAGATACTCATCAGAAGTAAGGTGAATACATGATAATCTAGAAGACTTCCTACTCAGAGCATCTGCTACCATATTAGCTTTACTAGGTTGATACTAAATCGTTAGATCATAATCCTTGATCAATTGAAGCCATCTTCTTTGCCTCAAATTCAGATCCTTCTAAGTGAATATATACTTTAAACTCTTATGATCTGTAAAGATCTCACACTTGACGCCATACAAGTAGTGACGCCAAATCTTTAAAGCAAATACAACTACAGTCAATTCTAAATCATGTGTCAGGTAATTCTTTTCATGTGGTTTCAATTGCCTCGAAGCGTAAGTAATTACTCGACCAAGCTGCATCTGAACACAACCCAAACCTTTCAGTGAAGCATCATTGAACACCTGAAATTCTTCCGTACCTGACGGAAGTGCTAACACTGGAGCTGAAGTCAAACAATCCTTCAGTCTCTGAAAACTTATTTCACACTCTGGTGTCTAAACAAAAGCTACTAACTTCTGAGTCAGTCTCGGCAAAGATGCATAAATCTGGGAAAATCCCTTCACAAATTTTCTATAATAACCAGCCATGCCCAAGAAACTACATACCTCAAATACCGTAGTAGGCCTTGGCCAATTATCAACAGCTTGAATTTTCTGGGGATCAATAGAAATACCTTCACCGCTCACCACATGCCCCAGAAAAGAAATGCTCTTCAGCCGAAATTCTCATTTGGAGAATTTAGCGCATAACTGGTGCGTCTCAATGTCTCCAACACAATCCTTAAATGTATGGTATGATCTTCCTCAGAAGCAGAATATACCAGAATATCATCTATAAAGACGATCACAAACTGATATAGATACTCCTTAAACACTCGGTTCATCATATCCATAAAAATAGCAGGTGCATTGGTTACCTCAAAAGGCATAATCAAAAACTTATAGTGTCCATACAGAGTACTGAAATCTGTCTTCATCACATCAGCTTCATTTACCTTCACCTAATAATATCCAAATCTCAAATCAATCTTTGAAAATACAGAAGATCCAGCCAGCTAATCAAACAAATCATCAATCCGTGGTAACAGATACTTATTCTTGATAGTGACTTTATTCAGATCTCTATAATCAACACACATACGCATTGTCATGTCCTTCTTCTTTACAAATAAAATAGGTGCTCCCCAAGGAGAAACACTAGGACGAACAAATCATCTATCCACCAACTCCTGGAGCTGAACTTTCAACTCTGAAAGTTCCTTCGGTGCCATCCTGTACGGAGCTTTAGATATTAGAGTCGTACCCGAAAATACATCAATACAAAACTCAACATCTTTATCCGGAGGTAAACCAACCAACTCTTCAGGAAATACATCTGAAAACTCTCATATAACTGGAATATCAGAAATAGAACCCGCATCTATATTTATATCCCGTACTGAAACCAAAAATACCGTACAACCCTTCTTCCACATTCTTCTGACTTCCAACACAGAAATCAAACAAGATAAAGCTCCTCTCAACCCTTAGAATACACATCTTTCACCATCCATAAGCAAACTCACTTGTTTCTTCAAACAGTAAATTTGAGCCTCATATAGACTCAACCAATCCATGCCCAAAATCACATCATACGAAGAAAGCGGCAACAAAATCAAACACGATTTTCACTTCTTTTCAGAAATATCAATTTCACAAAAATAAAATTTTTGGGCAATCAAATTATTCTTAGTCGATAAAGAATAGAAAGAGAAACCGGTAGCAAAATAGAATCCAAATGCAAAGCATCAAAATAACGTTCGGACAAAAATGAGTGATTAGCTCTAGAATCAAATAAAACACAACAGGGATGATAAAAAATGTAAACCGTACTTATCACCACATCCGGAGCATCTCGAGCCTCTTTTTGATTCAAACTATACACACGTGGCTGAACTGGAGCTGAAGCCACATAACCACTAGGCTCCCTCTAAGTACCACTAGGTGGTCTCCTCGCCACAGAACCTGATCCACCAGGTCTACTAGAGGATCCCTCAGAAATAGTACGTGGAGGAACTGTCCTCGGCCTTCCTGCTGGTCTAACAAAACTATCAGATCTGGACTCAGATCGTCGATCAAATCCGGCCTGTGGACACTCAGCAATTCGATGTCCTGGATGACCACATCTGAAATACTGACCAGTCATCCTGTAGCACTGGCTAAAATGTCGTTGTCCACAAGGTTGACACACAAGTTCCCCACTGACTGATCCAGAACTAATAGTACTGCCACTATCAGAAACTTTAGTGGATCCCGACTGTCCACTTCTTCTGTAGTCTCCAGAATCAAATCTCTTATTTCTAGAAAATCCACTGCTAGAAGCATCACCACTGAACCTCTTCCTATTAGTAGTCCACCACTGCTGAGCAGCCATCAGATCATTCTATATCAGATGAGCTCTCTCCACAAGCTCAGAAAAATCAGAAATATAAAAATGGTACCAGGGGCTGCCTTAGATTATCTCGTAGTCCCCTCAGAAATCTGTAGCACTTCTTAGCAGAAGTACTCACCAACTGCGGAGCATATCATGCCAGAGCAGTAAACTCTGCCTCGTACTGCATAACTGTTCTGCTCCCCTGAACCAACCTCAGAAAACTCTCAGGAATTTGCTGTCTTGCAGAAGGAGGTATAAACCACGATCAAAATACCTCAGAAAATTCTCCCCAAGTAATCAGAGAGTTCAGCTTGCCTTGAAATTTCTTCTCCTATTGGCCTATCCACTAGCGCTCAGCTTCACCATCCAACAGAAAAATAGCTAATGGTACCTTCCTATCCGAAGGACATTGCATACCGTCAAAAATCTTCTCCAACCTTTGTAACCAATCCTCAACTGCTCTGGGCTCAATAATGCCCTCAAACCTCGGAGGTTTCAATCTCAAAAACATATGTAGATGTTGATCTACATCTTCAGATCGAACAGTAGATGCCCTATTCTGAGTTTCGCTCATCATCTGAGCAACCAATGTAGTAAATTGAGAAATTGTATCAGAACCAACTACTAGGGCAGTACTGTTCATAGGAGCTGCCTGACTAACACTCTGCCCATCAGTCATATCTGGGTCTGGCAGATTCATAATCACACAGAAAACTATACACATAAAACAACACAATAAAAAATCCAAACAAACTAGAACTACCCCCGACAGACTTACAGATCAATTCCTACAGTTTTGTCTTACAATCCAAATTCCAAAACCATTGCTCTGATATCACTTTAGTATTTGTCACGACCCAACTCATCTGGAACGAGTCCCTTCACGTCGGGCCGCGACAAATGTTGATGATCCAGGATCTAGTTTTGGAATTTGCTTCAGAACTTTCTTCCAAATATTCAAACAAATAGAAATACAGAGCTGTTATAAACTTCAAATGTACATAACAGTTCATCTATATTTTCTTTCATCAAAATATTCATATACAATACAGTGCATGGCTATAGACAGAAGAAATAGAACAGAAGAGTCATGACTATATAAAAATCAAAAGTACAAAATACCTAATCACTGATCAGACACAGAAGTGCTAGTCCAATACTTTCTTCCCTTTCTTAGAACCTAAAAACCACACAGAAATACACATAAAAAATACGCATAAGAAAATACATCAGAAATCATACATATACTTGATCAAATAAAAATTAAACCACTGATACATAAAAATTGAATTCATTTCATATTACAGAACATTCACGTCAGATTTCACAAAACAGATAGAATCGTACAGAACAGACAGAATCATACGGAACAAACAGAATCGTACAAATCAAATAGAATAGTACAGAACAGATGTCAAATCAGATAAAATCACATTTCAGATATCATATTTCACATATCACATATCCCTGACCCTGATAAAATCTCGATGGATTCTGGCCCCTTATGCCTCCCTTCCCTGACACTAACAGAATCTCATATTCTGACCCCTTATGTCTCCCTTTGTGCTTATAACACCAGAACAGAATAGATATACAGAATTTTCAGAACAGAACTTATTTTCAGATTTCTCAGATTTCCCTGACACAGACAGAATCTCAAAGGATTCTGCCCCTTATAACTCTCTTATGATATCACAGCACATCAAAACATTCAATTCAGAAAATCGGATTACGTCAGAAAAATCGTCAGCGACATAACGGTAGTATACGAAATTTACATAAAATTCACATATTCAGAAATTCACTAAATTATCATAGATAATACACAACATCATTATAAGACTTTCATTATACTGAAGTAACATTTTTCAACATCCTGATAATTCGTTATTCGGTTAAAATACCGCATAATTCAAAATAACCGGAGAAAATCTTTCAGAAAATACTCAAAACGTGCAAAAACATCATCTCAGAGATATACCAAAAGTTATCCGATAAAAAGTTTATCAGTGCAAAACGAAACCAATTATTCGCTAACGGAAACAAAATTCGAAACAGAAAAGTCGTCAAAATCCTCGTTTCTGAAAATTGAGAAAGGCAGAATGTGTCTTACTTCAAGTCGGTCAACTTTCTCAACTGCAGCTACGGACGAAAACGGACAGAAGTCGCCCAAAAATCACTTTTCTTCCTTTTTCCTTCGGTTTTCTCTCTCCTGGGTTTTCTCTCTCTTCAAAAAGATCTCGATTCCATATAAACCCATGCAGATCGTCCCGGACGATCCCTGATCGTCCCAAGATGATTTGCCCTCTGGACGAATTTCGTTCAGACAAAATTATTATCGTATCAGGACGAGTTGCTCTCGGGAGAAATTTTGTACGGTCGAACCTCATTTCGTCCTGGGACAAACCTTTCAGCCAAAATTTTCTTCACAACCTGTACCAATCATCCTATGACAATCCAACTTCGTCTTGGACGATCCTAGAAGGAAAACATGAAAAATGAGCTTTCATAGGGGTGCTGAAGAATGGCTTCAGTTAGAGGTGATGACTCATGGAAGTTCCTCTGTCGGAGAGCTCGCCTCACATCTCCTCGGAGGAACTCTTCCCGTACCAATCTTCGCAGTTCGTGACGTAGAGCGTTGTGAGGGAGCTCAACAATGTGCGGCTGGGCAGAGCCTTTTGGGAGATCCGAAAAAATGTGAGGCTGTCGAGTTGAGGGCGGAGGATTTGTAGAACTTGCTGTATCGGCAAGTTCGTTATCCTGCTGTGACTGAGGATGTCTTCTAGGTGGAGGAAGATGAATTTCTGCTTGAAGATGTTCAACATCTTCACCCCGTGGTGGATTCTAAGGGAGAAGAATTTCCTCCCTTTGTGCTAGTGTTGGTTGTCGATTTTCCCGCAGGAGTTAAAGGATTTCATTCTGAGATTCTCTCTTCTAATGAAGGTCCCGACACTACAGGAAAACTCGTTATTACTGGCGGACTAAATCCGCCGGAAATCATAGATAATCTGACGGAACCATAAGTTACCGGCGCACGTTTCGGCGGAAATGCATACGCCAGTTTCGGTCACGTCGATAATTTTTTGCCGACGAATATAATGCGTCAGAAACCTTTCCGGCGCACTTACCGACGCCTTACCGACGTAAAACATCGGATTGGTGCCGACGACTCACAACCGATAAATTCCGGCGCCATATGCTCCGGTAAGTTTCTGTCGGATTATCCGCCGGTAAGTACCGGCGGACAAAATGCCGCAAGGTCGCCGTAGACAACCCACGGCTTTGTTTGCGGTGCAAAATAGGCGCCAGAACGAAGCGGCGGTAATGGCGCCGGAACATGCGCCGGTAGTGGCCGACGGAAGGAAGACGTCGATACGTACGCTACAATTCGTTGTATTGTTCTTTCTGGCAGATTTCCGGCGTATAATCCGCTGGAAACCTGTAGCATTGACAAAAAAAAATTCATTCCCAGCCAACAATCAAATTTCCACACCTGCAAACGAATACAAATAACAATTCCACAACAATTTCACAACAGTTTCTAACAAATTCACAACAATTTCACAACAATTTATAACAAAAAAAGAAACTGTTCAATAGTAACAATCAACAAAAAATATAAGATTAAAAGAAACTGTTCAATAACACATGTTCACAGAAATAAACAAGTTCATGTAAACTAAATTAAACTACTCTGACTTCGTGGACTCCTCCTCAGGTGGAGCTATGTCTTTTCCACTCAGCTGATCCCTCATCTTGCGCATTTCATCCAACAACTGATTGTGTTGCTCTGTACTTATTTGAATATGTGCTTGCAGCTGAGCTTGAATCTGTGCCTGCAGCTGAGCTTGTTAATCAGCTTGTGATTTCCTTACTTGTTCTAGCTCATCTTGAAGGGCACTTATTTATTGAGCTTGTATGGAGTCATGAGAACTAGATGCGAAGTTGGATGCAGTAGAGGAGGTCATCCCCTCGTATGCCTGAGCTTGCGCACCTAAGCCATATACTCTACCATGTTGCATTCCTCCGACAGCCTGCGACCAGATTCGATACTCAGAATACTCCACAGAGCCGCCAGAAGAGCCCTCACCTGATGCGGCATGAGTCTCTCAAAGCCATGTATAATCCTCCTGTGAAAGTATAATATAAATATATATAGTTAAACTAAAACTTAGAAAATATTAAACATATAAAAAAATATACTTACATAGGCTTTTCTTGATCTCTCATCAATCCACTTTTGATCCTTCTGTCGCTTATGAGTGTGACTATACAATTCAACAGGAGTTGGTTCTCTACCAAGCATCGCTTTCTGTTTGAATTAAGAGAATTTTATTAATACAGATTAAAGAATAATTTTAAAAAATATTTAAAATTTATTACCAAACGACGTCTGTGCTCAGTATGTGGAACAGAGCCGCTTGTATGAAGTGAACTACCCAACCCACCAACATCAGAAGCTCTGTTCTGTCGATTTTGATCCCTCCTCCTACTGTACTCTTCGCTGCCCCAAGCTGCATTCAACTCAGCCCATATAACCTCTCCAATCCACAATGGTCGCTTCCCAGACTTTTTAATATCTGTGAACATGTCGCGCATCCAAGTAGACCCACGCTTCTCAAAATTCTTTCTAATCCTATCATTGTGTTGGGGCAGCCAACAAAACTCTTTCTGTAATTAAATACATATGATATATAATATATAAGATTATTAACTTAAGTAAGAAATAATAAATAATTTAACATAAAAACTAAAACCCAAAAATACCTCAAACTCTCTAAACCACATCTCCCAGACTTCTTTTGGGACTTTCTTCCAAGAAACATAAGGAGCGTCAAACCTGCTCCGTTTGATGTCCCGTATTTTATGTGTCGGTTGTTTTGATGGGTAGAACCTACCAAAATAAAGTTAGGTAAAACAAATATAAAATATAAAATAAAAAATTCGTTAGTTTAAATATAAGAGATTATACGTACGTGTCACCCTCAGGTGCTATCAATATTCTACCATCTGTCTCATGCTCTGCTGCAGCTGCTGTCGAAGGTCCAGCTGCTGTCGAAGGTCCAGCTGCTATCGAAGGTCCAGCTGCTGTCGAAGGTCCAGCTGTAGCAGGCTGATGGGTTGGTGGGGGATAGTATGGTGGAGCATATGGTGGAAATTGATAAGTAGGAGGGGCACCAGCATACGGTGGGGGTGTATAGTATGGGTAGAAATGAGTACTCTGACCGGGATATGGTAAAGGAAATCAGGGGTCTGGTGAGTAAAACTGCGGGCTACCACTTCCATGAGTGGGTAAAGGCTGTGTAGCAGGCTGAGCCGAGGTGGTCCCCTCAGTACGTAGTGGCCTAGGTGGTCCACCTGTACTCTTCTTAGTGCGTCTGTTAAATATATTTTTTATCAATGCTCTATTAAGCTCCTCACCTGAAGTCATCTGCACATACATAAAAAATATATTAGAAATATGAGTAATAACAAAAATTTAAATATGAGTAAAATGCAGTGAAGTAAAATGCAGTGCTGTAGCTAAAAAAAATGCAGTGAAGTAAAATGCAGTAAAGTAAAATACAGTGAAGTAAAATAAAATGCAGTGCAGTAGGTAAAAAAAATTTAAGTTACCTTATGTTGTTAACTCATCATTTGTTGATTCACTTGCATAAGATGATACACTCCCATTATTATCAGATTGATCATTACTTTCCTCTATGGTTAGATCTACCTCCTCTAACTACAACTCGCTCTCATTAATTCTGATTTGGTCATCTACATTGATTGGGAGATTTTTAAATTAGACATAAACTCTTCTTGATGTGTTGATGGTATTGAGGTGGTTTTCTCAATTACTCCCCTTGGTTTTGTCTTCATAACTATCAGCTAATCTTATTTGCCTCGTACTCCGCTTGGATAGTTAGCATAATAGACTTGAATTGCCTGACTAGCAATGATGAAAGGATCAAACTTTGCATATCTCCTAGCCCGCTTTACTTTTGTTATACCGTAAATTAGATGAACTTTCGTGTATCTATTTGGTACTGGATTAAACCATTCACAATTGAAGAGACACAATATTGCTCTGACCGGTATATTCAACCTCTAATATTTCTTGTAATACCCCGTAGTATTCAGAATCATCTCCTGTATGGGTGTTCCCTCTTACACATACGCCTGAATTTTCTGTCTTCCTACCTTCACACCAAATTTTTGTTTGGAATTTATAACCATTGACCTCAAATATTTAATAACATTTTACTAATCTATTTGGTCCCCAAGCTAACTCAGATGACCTTGAATACTGCGAGCTGTCTTCAGTGTGTACCTTTAAATGTACAAGATGTTATTGTTACTAATATTAATTGCAGAAATAATTAACTCATTAAGTAAGAATAATTATTCAAAATATACTGTATTTTTAAACCAAGCAGTGAATTCTTTTTCCAATATTTTCTGGACTTCTCCTTCTTCTGATGTACTAAGACCATCAATGAACCTCCTACAAATTCATATCTTGAGTTTAGAACAAAGTCTAAAAGAAGACCGAAAACATAAACAACTTAACTCATACTTACTCAAGATATGGCTCCACTTCATCACAGTTAAGCAAGATGTACAATGTGATAACTGTCATCTCCTTATCGATCAAATAGCGCACGGTGCTTGCGCCTAAAGGTTCCCCAATTCCACTGAATACAGATATATTAGAGGATTTAACAATATTTTGAGATGCTGAACTTTCACCTGATTGAGATATTATTTCAAAATAATACGAGCAAAACTGAGTTGTCTCATATGTTAAATATGCTTCACAGATAGAGCATTCGGGTCGTGATTTGTTCTTAGCGGTCTTCTTAAGTTTATTTAAATATCTCTCAAAAGGATACATCCACCTATACTGAACAGGTCCACCAACCATAACCTCATATGGTAAATGAACAGGTAGATGTTCCATAGAGTCAAAAAAGCTTGGAGGAAATATTTTCTCAAGTTGACACAAAATGAATGGAATTTGCTGATCCATAAGAATCAAATTCTCCGCATTTAATTTAGAAGAGCATAAATCTTTGAAGAAGAAACTTAGCTCGATCAGGGGCTTTCAAATCTGATCTGAAAGATAACTAAAAGCATTTGATAGTAAATATTTGCATGAAGATGTGACAATCATGACTTTTCAATCTGAATAATCTCCCTGATCTTATGTCAACACACCTGCTTAGATTGGAAGAATATCCATCAGGTACTCGTAGAGTCTTCACCCATTCACAAATTGCACGTTTTTGCTCTAAAGTTAATGTGAATGGAGCTTTTGGTTTGAGAAATTTTCCCGCTCCACCATCCTTCAATTCCAAAGCTTTCATTCTACAAATCTCCTTTAAGTTCATCATTGCTTTTATATTATCTTTCGATTTCTCTTTCATGTCCATAACTGTATAAAAATATTATCAAAAACATTTTTCTCTATATGTATAACATCCAAGTTATGTATAATCAAGTTTGTTCTCCAATATGACAATGACCAAAAAATATTTTTCTTGGTCCAATTATGGTTAACACCATATTCTGGCAATCTGAACTCAGCTAATATTGGAGATTCCATTATGGTGGGCAAGAACTCTACTCTTTCAAAAATTTCTTCACTACTGAACCTTGGAGGATGCTGAAACATCACCATTTTATTTTTAGTAAACGCTTATTTATTTCGCCTGAAAGGATGAGTTTGAGGCAAAAACATTCGATGATAATCGAACCAAGTGTTCTTCCTACCATACTTTAAAGTGAATGATTTTGTATTTTCTATACAATACGGATAAGCTAACTTGCCTGATGTGTTCCAACCTGAGAGCATACCATATGCAGGAAAGTCACCAATTGCCCAAAGTAATGCTGCTCTTAGTGTTAAATTCTATTTCGTGGAGATATCATATGTACTTACTCCCTCTTCCCATAATAAACTTAAATCATCAATCAAAGGTTGTAAGAATACGTCAATTTTTAATTTTGGATTATGTGGCCCTGGAATTATAATTGACAGAAATATATAAGGAGTAGTCATACATAACTCTGGAGAAAGATTGTAAGGAGTGAGTATCACAGGCCAACATGAGTACGGTGTAGCCGACTGACTGAATGGAGTAAAATGATCTGCGCATAAATCTAATCTGACATTTCTTGGTTCTGCCACGAATGTGGGATGTGTACGATCAAAGTGCTTCCAAGCCTCTGCTTCTGATGGAGGTGTGATAACACATTCTTGTGGAATGTGATCATTATGCCATCTCATATGTGCAGCAGATCTCATGGATGCATATAGCCGTTGTAGTCTCATAATTATTGGAAAGTAGAACATCCTACTAACAGACAAATCCTTCTGCTTCCTTCTATTTCTAGATTTTGGTTTAAATCTTGGTTGCAATGACGGCATACAATTTCTGCGATATCTTCTTTAAAGTATAACATGCATCCATTCACACAATAATCTATCTTTGTGTATGTTAAATCAAGTTTGGAAACTAACTTTTTTGTCCGATATAGATCTGTAGGAATTAAATTATCTGTCGGATTGATTTCCTTAAGCAGCCAAATGAATTGATTAAAATATTCACGAGCAACATTATATTCAGCCTTGATGCTTAACATCTTCATAACAACAGATAATTCTGAGTGAGTCGTGCGCCCTTTCCAGATTGGTTGCTGGGCAGCATGCAATAAATCATAAAAATTTTGTGCCTCCGTATTCGGTAACTCTTATGTATTTTGTTCAGTTTGCATTCCAATTGCATCATGAACTAATTCCTCAAGATTTGGTCGGATGTTTTCAGCCTCAGCGACATTACTACTTGTAGAAGGACCGCTTTGATAATCAAATTGTGGCTCATACTCACCATGAGAAGTCCAATACCAATATCGTGGCATGAATCCTCTGCGATACAGATCAACAGTTACATCATCTGGTTCTAGGTGCACTAGATTTTTGTGTTTAGAACATGGACATCGAAACTTTCCTTCTGATATAAAGCTGGGCAGCTGTTTCGCTTGCTGAATGAAAAAGTTCACCCCATTGATGAATTCATCTGTTAATGTCTTCCGACCTTGAGATAATCGGTTATACATCCAACTTCTTTGGTTTCTAATATCCATAACCTATATATAAGAGAAAAAAAGTAATGGATTTTTGTATATAGATCTAATAAGACATTAATAGATGTTCATATGACCAAACCATCTAAGGCGACTTTATCTAATCTTATCTTCCACTGGAGCTACTCCAACCTTTTCACGTATATGCTCATTTTGCATCCTATCTCTAAGGGTCAAGCCACTCATCCACCTAAGCATCCTCATCTCTTCCACATTTATCTTAGTATTATATATGCTTCTTTTTTAGTGGCCAACATTCGACACCATAAAGCATTGCAAGTCTTACCACCATCTTATAGAAATTTCCCTTAATTAAGTTTGAGGGGGGATTTTCTATAACAGAATAAGCCCGATGCATTCCTCCACTTCAACCATCCAACTTGATTTCTACTAATATTATTCCCATCTATTTCACCATCACTCTGAACAATAGATCAAAAATATCTAAAATGTGTACTCTTATTAATGATTTGATCACCAAAAGTTACAATTGCAAAGTCACAATTGCACTTCATATAATTCATTTTAGATAATATCCACATCTATTTCACCATCGTTTTGATCAATAGATTCGAGATATCTAAAAAATATACTCTTTTTAATGACTTGATCGCTTAAAGTTACAATCCCTCCACTATATCTATTAGTACTAAAATTACACTCCATATATTCGGTTTTAGATCTACTCAAATGGAAACCTTTAGACTCTAAGGTTGACTTCCATAGTTCAAGTTTTCCTTCAATTCCCTCTCTAGTTTTATCAACAAGAATAATATCATCAACAAAAAGCATGCACCAAGGTACATCCTCTAGCAAATGTCTAGTGAGAACATCCATGACTAAAGCAAAAAGATATGGACTTAAGACTGATCCTTGATGTAACCCAACCGAAATAGGAAAAAATAACGAAACAAAATACCTTCCCCGTCGGCGAAGAGCGACCCTCGGCGGCGCGCGAGCAGGAAAGAGAGGAAAGGATGCTCGGCGAAGTCTGGTGACCGTCGACGGCGAAGTCCGGTGACCGTCGACGGCGAAGTCCGGTGACCGTCGGCGACGTCAGTACACAGCGAGCGACAGATGGCGACGAGCGAAACACGCGAAACACGCGAGGTGAGAGAAGGGGAGGAAACGAATGAGCGGCCAGAGGGGGTCGGTGTCAAAAAATAGGGCTTTCACCGGTGGACGTTCCGGCGGCGTATCCGACGGAAACAAGATCCGTCGTAACGTGCGACGGAAATATGTCGTTGAGTTTAAATAAGCCGGCGGAAATTCCGTCGGTAATGTTCGTCGGTATGTTTCTGCCGCATCGTGCGACGGAATCGGTTCAGAGCTCTTTTTACTGACGTAATTGCCGGCGAATGGGACGACGAAAGATTTCCGTCGTATTATGCGCCGGCAAATACGTCATAATTTTTCTGTCGCAAGATTCAGGAACATTCCGCCGTAACCTGCGTCGTTCGTACCGGCGCAAAAAATTCCGCCGGAAAATCCGACGGTTATCGCTTGTTTTCCCATAGTGCGAAGTCCCTTCTCCGGCAGCATTCTGCCCCCCAAGCATCGGGCATCTATAGTTAATAGACGGATTTATGGACTGACGAGAGTTGGAGCGAGAAGCTCCAACTATACGACTGCTGCGCCTGTTGATCATCGTAGCAATACTTAAAGTAGTGGGATAGTGTTCCCACAGACGGCGCCAAACTGTTGCGGGCTAGAATATACGCGGCGGTAGAGTTACAAAATTTTTGTCTGAGCGTTGTACGAATATCTAGCACACACAAACAGAAGATAAAAGAACACTAGGATTTTTACGTGAAAAACCCAAAAGAGGGAAAAAACCACGGGGCCACGCCCAGTTGAAAAGTTCCACTAGTGTTTTGTAAATTACAAGAAGTTGATTCGTCCCACAAGTTAGGACGATCAGATTACAATCCATTTCTTCTAACTTGAAGCAAATTTACAAAGTTTTGCAGAATTCAGGCGTCTCCCAAAAATTCGGTAGAGTTCCGGCGTATTCAGGCGGCGGAAAGAACTCCGACGGTGGTCGAGGAGGAGATGATTCTCCCTTTCCCCTTCTCTTCTTCTTCTCTTCTTGCTTCTCTTCTTCTGGCTTGAGTCCTCTTATGAAGAATGAGGGCTCTATTTATAGTTTTTTCTGGAGTGGCTTGGCTTGTAAATAGGTGTGAGATCATGGGAGAATTGGGAGTGGTCGAATGGACGACCGATATTGAATCCTTCAATTGTGCACCGTTCGTTGGACATTTGAAGGCCTTAGTGATGTCGGAATTTGGCAATCTTGGGTTTGTTGGATTCTTCTCGTCGAGCTGTTCGATTCGAGTATAAGCTAGTCAAAATCGGAGACCGTTTGGTAACTCAAATTGTGGTTTGAACCTTCCAACAGCTCTTCGAGTCCTTGATTTGAACCCATTTGGGCTCGAATTGGGTTGAATTTGGTGTCATTGGGTTCATATTTCCGAGACGCTCAGTTTGACTGTAAGCTCGCTGAAATCGGAGTTCGGGTGCTTCCGAATTTAATTTTTGGAGTTTTAGAGTTGGGTTTTGCTTTGAGATTCATGCCCGATCAAGATAATTTCATAATAACGTATCAAGTTTAAATAATAATTAATGAGTAATTTCTACTTAATATATTATTAAATCCAAAACACATTATTTTTTTAATTATAAGTTTATATTTTAATTTATAATTATCTTCTTCACATTTAAAAATCTCAAAATATGTTATCAAACAGTTTCTCAAAATTTAATATTTATCATACCAAACAGTTTTCAAATTTAACACCCTCAAAATTTTCTAAATTCGAATTTATAAAATTTATTAAATCCAACTACACTTAAATCCAACATGTTGCCAAACAACCTCTTAGAGTTGAGGACACAAAGCAGTAATAAAAGGTGATCAGCCTCAGAGGAACCTTAAGATGCTCGCTGTCGTGACTCCTTACGAAACTATTTCTTTCTTTAGCTCAGAGGAAAGGGGGAAGCGAAGAGGATGGAGAAAGTACAAGGAACTCGCCAGCACCGGCGATCCCACCGGTGACTACAAGTATACGATGCCGCTGTGCCGATGTTGACCGAGTTCTCCCTCGGCCGTCCCGCAATCCCCTCGTGGGTTTAGGGATTAAAAATTAAATAAAAATTAGATACAACTATAGGATTTTGACTTAAAATTGGAGAAATTTGCCTGTGGAAAATATTTGTTTAGATCTATAATATCTTTTTATTTTTAAATGGTTAAGTTTGGCTTTTTTCATTGTTATCATCATAATATTTTAGTTCAAAGTTTCTTAGCTCAACGAGTATATAGCCATGGTTGACAGGCCCGGGTAATCTGTATAAAATTTTCTCGTGATGGGGATAGATCATTGCAATTGTTGGTCTTCAATGGGAGAACTATCCGAATTCTGTGAGGGCACACAGTAGATACACAACAAATATATAGTTTTTATTTTTTACTATGTATTTGTTGTGTACCCTCACAAAATTCAGACTGTTCTCACATCCAAATTACACATGTAAAAATTTCTCGGTGTCTTGACATTTTTTAGTTCATCTCTGATTCTTACAAATATAATTACTATTTTTAATACTTTTATCTCTAATGTAGAGTTTGATGAAATATTAAAGAATGTGATTTGAATATTTTCTGAACAAGTGTTTGCACGGATGTTCTTACAACAATATTTATATGTTAGCCAATCAAATATCAATATTCTGGTATTGTATACGAGCAAATATACAAAGATAGCTAATTTAATTAAACATTTATAAAAAAAATGAAGCAAATAATAAAAAAAGAAGTGATAGAGATTGATCTAAAACTAGAGGTAGGCTTTCTTTGTTTGAGCGTTTTTTTGCCTTCTCCGTTTGGAAATGGAGAAGGTTTTTTCTGGTGTTATTTGTTTGTGACACTTTTGCAGAAATACTTTTTGGGAAACTGTATTTTTGTACTGTTTTAAAAAACTTTAAGGTATTTACTTCTCCGTTTTCTCAAACAATTGTTTTAAAACTGACTTTTAGAAAAGGTGAAGAATAACGAAACGAAGCCGTAATGTACCACGTTTGATGAAACATAGTCTATAATTTCAGTTTCTCCATTTGAGCTATTAACAAATTATGTCATTTTTCTTTTTTTCTTGAATAAGATACCATCATTAATACAATATCAATCTTTCATATATGTGTTTAATGCTCCAATGAATATTTCAACTATTGTTTTATGTTCAAATGATGTGTGATCAATCATTTTATTAACTATCCTTTGTTGGTATAAATAATAATGTGAACATACATTGTGCATAAGTTGGTGTGATATTGACATACAAACTCAAAATGATAGTGGGTTCATTATTGCCTCAATACTAAAGTGTATGTGGGATATTATGACCCTAATTTGTGATCTACATGAAACTAATAAACTGATGAGGCATTACGCAATTCATCTTGGTCTGTTGGTTGGCAACTTTGACTACCAACTAAGAGGTCTTAGGTTCGAGTATTGTGTATGCGATGTGTGTGAGTATTTCTTAATTGACCTAAATGTCCAAAAAAATGACGAGACATTTAAAAATAATCTTAACATATAATTGAAAAAAAAAAAAACTGACAAGGCATTTTGATTCTACATGTATTATAAAGCTAAGAGAAAGATTTCAAACTATGGAGATCGCATGAATAGCACATATCCTATAAAGGTCCACGCCTAAAAGTACATCTAATTCAATATTTATCGATATAATGGCCTCATGCTCGAGTTTGTGCTCAATTCAATTGCAAGCTAGACAACTTTTTAAGAGCAATAAATAGTTAAATGGGGCATTACATGTCTATGAGATGAAAACAAATTTTTAACGCGAGGTTAAAAAATGGATTAAGAAGTATGATATATTCATTGCACTTCAAAGACATACTTATAATTTATAAATCTTGCGAGCTAAGAAATTGGCAAACTTTAGTACTTTTGAGATCAAAAGTCCTAAATTAGAATAAACTTAAACATTAGATGTTAGATCAAAAGACCAACCAAAAGCTCAACTAGGACTCATTAGACACATAATTAAGCAGAAGCTCGTTGGATCTAATCTTAACTTAAAGTTAAAGATGATCTTATCAAATGAAAGAGGAACTATGACATTGTTTTGTCCTATGCTTGGTGGTTTATGAGCAATTTAACCCTTAAGTAAGAGGGTCCATTGAAGCATAATGTTAGCAATTATCATATCATCTAATTATGCTGCACATGAAGAATTCAAGACTAATTATTGATATTCAGCTTAATCATGACGAACAAAATGTCGCCATAAGGTTGTAAGGCTAAGTGTCCACCGCCTTCATAAAAATTTTAATTTCACTCTTACTATTATTATTATTATTATTATTATTATTATTATTATTATTATTATTATTATAGCATTTTAATTACCCTTTTTAATGTAATTTTTGAAGTAATCTGATTGATTAGTTGAACAAAACTGTAATTCTTTTTATTGTAATTGATATATCCTCAAAAACTTAACTTGATCGGGCACGAATCTCGAGGCAAAATCAAGCCGGAAACTCCAAAAATTAAAATCCATGATCACATGGACTCCATTTTCAGTGAACTTATAGTCAAACTGAGCGTCTCATAAATATGAACTCAACGACATCAAATTCAACTCAATCTGAGCCCAAATGAGTCCAAATCAAGCACCTGAAGCGCTATTGGAAAGTTTGAACCAGAATTTGAGTTACCAAACGATCTCCAAATATGAAGTGCTTATAATCGAGCGACTCGACGATACAAATCCAATGGGCCCAAGATCGTCGAATTCCAATAAGATTAAGACCTTCAAATGTTAGACAAACTGTCCACGATCAAAGGATTCAATATCGTCCGTCCATCAAAATCGCTCCATCTTTACCCCTGATCTCTCACCTATTTACAAGCCATGCCACTTCAAAATCTATAAATAGACCCCTCATTTCTCTTGAGAGGGGACCCCTCATTTCACTCGACGCCCCAATGATGCAGGAGTTCTACTTGACGCCAACATTCTGCCGAAGCGATGTTAAAATTCTGCCCAAGAGATGCCGTAATTCTGTTTGACATTCAAGTGACGCCGAAACACTGTCTGATTTCCAAGTGACGATGGAATTCTAATTGATTCTGAATTCAACTTAAATACACAACTTGTTATGGACCTCCGAAAGAGCACCGCTCGTGGGGTACGAACGCAAAGGGTACGGCCGCACTATTCCATAGGACAAAATGATCGTAGGCATTTACACTCGACACGAACAGGCCAATTGTAAGAGACATATTGGATCGTGCATACAACTGACCATTAAGGATAGCATCTCTCATCAGCGCACCCCGATGGGTAGTAATATACACGACCTAATCACAGTCATGGGTTTCCCCCACCCAATACACCAGCTCGGATAGGATTTTATTAGATGTGGGGCCAAGTTTCCACGGGCGCAAGCCCTCGTGGTTAATTACATCCCAAGCCGGAGCCCGAAAAAAACTCTCGATTAAGGATAATACATTATCTTTCCCAAAGTGGGATTGACACGAGGGTATAGACTAAGAAGTCCTACTCAAAGGGAAGAAAGGTCCCAAAGGGCCAAATCGACATGCGGGGTTCACACCAGCATTCGGAGGATCTAGGATACTAAAGAGAAATTGGATAGATGAAAGGCAGGCAATCAATCACACGCATGAGAAAAAAGATGAAGGTGACATCATCCTGTGACACAGATAAGTAGGATTTATAATCCCTGAAGGATAGGGGACTTACCTACTATTTAGGCATACTACGAGACCGGATGTAGTAGCCTCGAATCCTAAATCTAGATTGAGTTTAGTGTTCTACACACACTAACACCCGTATCCTAGCTAATGCAATACAAAATTTGGACTTATCCTGGCCTGGATTGGGGAGCCAGCTAACCACCTAATCGCTTCACAACCATGTAGTATAGTCATTTATGAAAGATAGGTGGATGGTATAGTTTTTGGAAGTGGACCGACATTTAGAGAGTTTCCTAATTGGCCCTGTACTTATGTTGGTAGATACTCCCAACTAATAAAATTAAAATTTAATTTAGTTAGTCACTAATGTAATGTATGCTAGTTTTGAAGGTCTCAAATCATTAATGCTATAGATTTTAAAAATAGCCTTTTTAGAAAATAATTTTTAGAAGGAGACTATACTTCCCCATGTTCGACACTTCATCCTCATAGGTCAGATTATTCAGACTCTACCCGTAGGCGGGGAAGTGTCTCAAAGAAGGAGAAAGAAAGATGCATTAATATGCATGCGACCCCAGACGATTCCGATAATTCCCTAGATTTGTTAAATTTCTATGTTATTTAAACTTAAAATTTTAAATATTAATTGCGAGTAGAAGAATTTTTATGGTCCTTAGAGAGCCTAATGAATATCCACGCTAAAACCAAAATCGACATGCAAGAAAGAAACCTAGGAAAAACAGACAATTTCTACTGCACAATCAAAATAAACACATCAATATAAATCAACAAATCAACTAAATGTCCATAGGCAAACTGCCATTATTACAACCCAGGGTATGCAGAAAGTAAAGTGGCCGGGCACCACTGCCAACAACCAGAATTTCTAAACCTATGACTGACGCAAATAACTTTGAGTGGGATATTGGTCTTCAAGTCTTCAGTCTTCTTAGATTTATTCTCTTTGGACTCTTTGGGTCTCCCCTCCTTGGACTCCTTGGATATTTCTCCCTTGGACTCCTTGGATCTCTCCTCCTTGGACTTCTTGGATCAGTCGTGGCCCTAATATCCAAACAAAGAGACAATTCCCCCTTGGTAGGGGGTATTGTCTTTTCTTTTTGGATATCTAAAACCATCCAACTCGATCTTCCAAATGGAAGAAGACTCTCCCCTATGAGGATGCCTTCTTCTTTTGGAATCCGAGTTGGATAAGAATATCCTAGCTAAAAGTTCCATTTTCACAACTCTTAACAATATTACAAATATTACATTAATGAAAATAGAAAATTCTAGACTCTCCTGCAATGTTATCCTAATAAAAATCCCAAACATTTTACAATCATTTTCAAGTAATTTATATGAAAAATAAAGACAACACATTGAAGCTATGCTTGGCCATGCTCTTAATCATGGGGGCTAAGTACATTTGAAGCACATGTAGCAGTTATTATTAAATGAATTAGCCCTCATTTATTTAGGGGGGCTGAGCAAGCACCTACACAAAACAATATTAGAAATTATGACAATTGCCCCCCTTTTAGCATTGTAAGAGCATGACCACTTGTAATAAGAACTATGTATATATATATATATATAGCATTCCTAACCTGGGGATAAAACTAACGCACATCACATCAATTCCCAAAGTGCAGTAAAAATAAGCAAACACATCAATTTCATCATAACATGCAATGAAAACTACGAAAATCCCGGCACACAGCAGAAAAGAAAATACCGGCCTAGCCTAAATCTAGAAGTGGTGAGCTAGCAAATAATTATATGTGTGTGTAAGACTTGTGTAATTTGGATATATCCTAAGTTGGGTAGTTAGTTAAAGTTGCCTAGAGTTCATGTTTGTTATAGGTTAGAAAAAGAAATTTTAATCAAAGTTTAAATATTAATAAATTAGGATCTTTTTAGTTAATTTAGTTTGTTAATCCCTTTTTAATACTTAGGGTGATGATATTTGAAGTTTAAATTGTATTAGACAATTTTGAAAAGTCCCGGTCCTCCTAAGTACTAGGCTGAAGGGGTCCAAAAGGTCACTATGGGAAGTAGGCTAGGTTTAGAATTCCTAATATTTTAACTAAATACTATACTTTAAGATGAGTAGTTAGATAGGTAGTTTGCTGGATTTGGAGTTTTCTAAGCAAGGTTATGAATTTTCTAAGGTTCGGGGCTCAAACTATAGGCTAAGGTTGACCGGTAAGTTTATTTTCTAATTTAGGTTAGTTTATGGAATACTAATATTTTTAATAAATACTATAACCTAATAGGAGTCTAATTCCAGTGAGTTTGTCTAATTTGGAATTTTCTACAGTTAGTTATGAATTTCTAAAGTTAGGGTATTTAAGGGAATTATCTAAATTATCTAGTTAAGGGTTGATTTTAAGATTTTGATCCAAACTAGCTGCAAACTGATTGGAATCACCCCCAAAGGTTAGGAATGACCTGAGAAGGTGTTCCCAAGTGTTTAGAGAAAATTTGGGATTTTTAATAATTTTTAATGATTCATTAGGGGTAAAAAGGCAATTTCTAATCAATGCTAGACTAAGGGTCAACCTAAGGTCAAACTAAGGAGCCATATTTATCTAAGGTTAAGGATCATATTATAGAGGTATGGTAGATAATTTTCTGATCTAAGATGAATTTATTTTAATTTTTAGAAGGTCTCGAGGCTCTATTTAACAGGTAAATTGGGGTTGGTTAATTAAGGGGTCTAAAGAGCCCTAAAAATTCATATAAAATTCGGGGATGTTTATGATGTAACTAAGTTTAAATATTAAAGTTTTTATATCAATCAGGGATCTATCCTAGCTCCTAGAACTTTTCTACGTTCGCTAGACGGGTCCTTAATTTTTGTCCTTAGGATGTTACTACGTTATATGAGTTTGAAGTGAAGTTTTATCTAACCCTCAAGGTAATAATGCACGGAAGTATACAAAAGCAGTAAACACGCCATATCCTTAGATCTAGGAGAGCCTAAACTAAGTGATGGTGCATCCTACGCATGCAAGGTACACTAAAAGAAAGAAAAATATACTAAACGAGGTGATTAGTGAATGATTGGAACTCAACCATTCACTAATCCACTCACCCATGATTGCTCTTCACATGTAAAATATATGTTTAAAACTTCATTGGAAGTGGATCTTCCAAAATTAAGGTTTAATTATATGTAATTTTAAAATAGTTTTAAAAAACTTATAAGTATATAATTTTTAAAATTTAATGTAATTAAACATACATCGATTCATAATACATAAATATAAGGAGACCCACTGACCACCCTAACGAGGTTTCAAAAAGGGGCTTTAAAATAATTTTTAATTTTAAAATAATTATTATAATAATTATATAAATAATATTAAAATACTCAAATAATCCAATCCAAATAGAAATATGCGAGGACAGTCAGAATTAATTTTTGAAAACTGTTTTAAAATAAAATTCACATTTTTCTGAAGAGAATGAGTTATGGCACGCCGAAATCCAATTTGAAATGGAATAGTCATGATTTTTTAAAGTTTAAAATAATTAAAGACTATTTTAAAACAATTTCAAAATGATCAATATTTAAAAATAATTATTAAACAAAAATTAAATTAGAATGATAAAACTTCTGAAATTTGACACTAATTTAATAAAATAATGGTAATGGTAAGGATTTTAAAATAATAGTAATAATAATAATAACTAGACTAGTTTTTTAAGTAATACTCAAATATTATAATAATAATAATAATAATAATAATAAAATAATGGTAAAATAATAATAATAGCATAATAATGATATCAATAACACTAATAAATAATACTCAAAATACTTGAAACAACAATAATAATAATTATAATTTAAATAATGATAATAAAAGATTAAAATAATTGTAATATAATAATAATATTAACAAAATATAATAATAATAATAATAATAATAATAATAATAATAATAATAATAATAATAATAATAATAATAATAATAATAGACAAAACAACAACAAATAATTTAAAAATAATTATTATTATAAATAATTGCATATAAAAATAATAATATAATGATTATTATTAAAATAACTGTTTAAATAATAATAAACAAAAAAAGTATTTCACTGTTTTAAAAATAGTTAAATAAATATATGTTATTTTCAGATGAAACCATTTTTAAAATAAAGGGGATTAAATTACGAGCGAAATGAGGTATTGTGCGTATATTTTGGTTAAGTAAATATTTTTCTATGGTTTTTTAAGTGAAAATAAGCTTAAAAGCATTTAAAATAAAAATGTATCCCAAAAAATTCTTGGCGCGATACCTGTCGGCGGCGGATTGGATCCGCAATTCCAGGTCAATGATTGCGCAACGCAGCAATGATTGCGCCGCCAGCAATTATTACCTAATGAGTACCGCGGGACGCGGTATCCACTAGACCATGTAAGCGTGGTCTTACAGCCACCGGATCCTCCGTCGTTCGAAACAGAGGGTTGAGATCTCACCGGACGAAACACGGTTAGCGGGCTCAAAATAATGGGCTGACAAAAATGTGGTTAGACCAGATCTGTACCGTTGATTAATGAAATCAACGGTCCAGAATCTGTGCAGACGAGAAACTGCCGAACCGAAACGCTAAACAAATAATTGCCTCGTTCTCACGATCTGATGCATCAAATCAAACAAAATTTTAAACGTGAGATCTAGATATGAAGAACATTCATGGCGATATATTAATTTGATCTAAAACGCACCATAGAAAAATCTATTTAGATCTAAGTGTTCTAGCTAGGGTTGACGATATACCTCAATCCACACAGTGGATCCAGAAGATATTGGGCTTGTTGAGCTTGTGGATCGTCTACAAATATTTCTTCTCTTGAACTCGAGCTCCAAAATGACCTCGATCAAACGGAAGAAGCTTTGGACATCCCTGGCCTCGATTCGCCGGAGATCACGCCGCCGCCGGCTTCGGGTCATCGGGAATCACTTGGGAAAAGGAAGTGGGGGTCTCTCTAGCTCTCACATGAGAAATCTCAGACTAAGAGGGCTTGGAGAGGAGAGAGAGAGAGAGATTGCAAAAAAATCCTAATTTAGACCTAATTTCCTCTATTTAAACCTCCTAACCTTATCCTCAGCGGCTTGTATTGAATCTAGGGCTTGGTTAGGAGGGAAACCAGGTATTGAGCATGGGAATTTGAATCCCAAGGCATTAAGAGGGCTTTAAATGCCTTAATGGGCTCTTAATGGGCTTTAATATATCATTTTGACCTAATTATGACTTGGTTTGACCAAGTCAAGGTTTGACTTGGTCAACCAAGTTAATCAGGTCAAAGAGAATATGTGGTTTGAGGTTTGAACATGTTAGGAATTGATTTGGGCTCTAATGGGTCCTAATGGGTCATAATGACCCATTAAGGCCTGGATTGACCAAGTCAAAGTTTGACTTGGTCAATTCAGCTTATTTAGACCCATGGAATGATGGGGATGAGTCCAAGGGAGATTTGGGATCAATCTGGAATTAAATAGGGCTCAAATAGGCTAAAGGGGTCAATTTGGGTCAACCCTGGTTGACCTGGTCAACCAGGTTGACCCAGGACCTGGGTCTGGGCTCAACAGACTCAGATTGACCCACTGAATTGGATAGGAGAGACCTTGGGTTTTGGCTTGGTCAAATTGACCAAGTCAACCCCTTGGTCCAAGGGTTTTGGCCAAAATAATGGTCAACACTTGTGTGTAATTGGACTTCAACTCGGAAGTAAATCATTGTAATCTGATTGTTCTAAATTCTAAGGATGAGTCAGTCTCTTGTATCTCAAGCAAATACTAGTGAAATTTTTCAACTGGGCGTGGCCCTGTGGTTTTTTCCTTTTCTAGGATTTGCCACGTAAAAATCCTTGGTGTTATTATTTCTCATATGTTTGTGTGCTAGATATCCATATAATATTGAGACGGAAATTTTCTAACTCTATCACTGTGTGTATTCTAATCCGCAACAGTAATATATTATAAGTATTAGTTTATGCAATATTGTATCAACCTTATAATTTATTATGTTATAAGTATTATGATTGTACTCTATTATATCAACATTGTTGGATGCTCTATTAAAGCACTTAGAATGCACTTAGTTGTATCTACAATTGGTATAACGACTTCGACTTCATTTGGGACGGCTTTTTTGCAGCTTCTTAAAGCAGCTTTATAGTACAAATTTTTTTTATTTTTGTACTATAAAGCTACTTTAAGAAGCTGCAAAAAAGCCGTCCCAAACAAAACCTTCAAATCTCATTTGAACATGGTTAAGCCTTATTCGAATGAGGTTAAAATCTTGTTCAATCTATGTTCTTAAATATGGTTCAAATAGGGAAGACTAAGTTCAAAATTTTCTCTAATACAGTTCCAACATTATTTGAACCTTGTCTAAATCTTATTCAACAATTATTGAAGGCATACTTCAAATAAGTATTTTCTTATTAAAAGCAAAGTTATTTGGGTCTAAAACAACATTTCAGCATATTTTCTCCCGGAAAAAAACAGGCATATTTTTTTGAATTTTGCCAATATAGACATATAGAGTCTAAATTTTGCATAATTATAACATATTTTGATTTTTTCTATTTTTTAAAAAAATAAATATAATTTTAAAAAATAATTTTTTGTATATTATATTTATCTCAAAATAAAGATTTTTTTTATTTATCATAATTAAATTCTCATTAAAATATACATAAAGAAAAATTTCCTTAAAAATTGTTGTTTTTGTCCAAAAATTATAATTAAAAAATGATTTAATTTTTTTTGAAAAATTAGCATTTAGATATCAACTTAATAATTAAAAAATCAGCCAAATAATCCCTTTAATCAAAACAAAAGAGCAAAAAATAAACCCTTAATAGAAGAACATAATTTTGAAGTAATTTTAAGCTCAATTATGAAAATGAAGCATTAGACCCTACAATAACTTAATTTTTCCAATATGTAACTCAAATTATCAAAAGGATTGTTTATTACACGATATTAGGAATATATTGTTTTTTTAATGCAAGTATTTCGATTTTTTAGGTATATTGATATGAAGTAAAACATGTAGAGAGTATATTTCTTAGGAGTTTGATATATATTGTATAAGATATTTTTATAAAATTTGAAATTTGTTTGAATCGAGCAAATTCTAATTTCATTGTTCAGGAAGCTACTCACGTAGACCTACATTAGTTTGCCAAAATTAACATTGAATCCCTAATTATTAGTGACGCTAACCCACATTGGCAACCCCATAGTTCTTAAAATCACTCCTGTTTCGGATCTGTTTTTATGGATTATGATTTTGATGATAGCAAACACTCTTATTTTTCTACGATTGCCATATATACTAACATTTTAGGTCCACAAGATCTGACTGCATTTTGGAACCAGCTCAAGATTGGGTAGACTAGGTCTGAGTCAGTTTGTACCCATTTTTCCTTTTATGAGTTTATTGCATTTGGTGTGGCTCCTGATGTTATGTAACTTTGCACACACACCTTGGAAGATTTTATGTCTGTTCCCGAGAGTTTACTATTTTTGTTAACATCGTCTGGGACGATATTTATATCGGTCTGGACGATCGGTTCAAAAATAGAAACCCTAATTATGGCATCATCCTCATTAAGGCAGCCATCATTAAGCCGATTGGCATGGACGATCCTTCTATCGGCCAGGACGATATGCTCAAATCAGAAAGAATTAGCCACCATGATCAATTTAGGTATTCTTTATTTCAGGACATCGGCCTGGATGACGCAGCACAATTATATCTCAATTAATATGGTAATTATAGAAAGCAATTAAGGCTAATTGATACGATCACATCGACCGGGCCGATTGCAGGATCGGCCGGGCCGATCGCAGGATCGGCTAGGATGATGTCGATGGCATAGACGATTAACATCGGCCAGACTCTATTCCGGGCGATGTTCAGGATGAATGTACACGGATTTGAACTAATCATCCAGGATGATATTGTATTGGCCTAGACGATGTAAACAATTTTCTTCTGATCGTCCCAAATCGTCCCGGTGATTGAGCTTATTTTGTATTGATCGGCCAGGACGATATTCCTATCAGCCTGGACGATAAAGTTGGCAAGTTGCATTAATGAGCTCATTTTAAGATCTTCTATTTAAGCTTTGACAAGGCACTTTTGTAAGTGTCTTTGGCAGCCATTATAGCTTCATTCTTTTGGGGGAAACTTAAAGAGAGAGCTTGAAAGGGAGTGAGGAATGGGTGAAGTTTGAGAGAGAGAGAAGATCCTATGAGGGGGACTCAAGGGAGTGTGGAGGGGGATTCCACACGGTTGCTCCGGCAGGCTTGCACCTTAATACTATCGGATTCAAGGCTTGTCTTGAGGGAAGTTCAAAGAAGAAGAAGAAGATCTCTTTGCTGTCAAAGGACCCGACGACTCCGCCGCACCGGGGAAGGTGGAAGTGATTTTATAAGGGCTTCTCCGCCTAGCTGTGAGGGCTAAAGGAGAGACACATAGTTTAGTGCAATACTCGGAGGGTGCCTCCGAGGAGTAGACGTAGGTCAATGTTTGACCGAACCACTATAAATTTTGTTTGTTCTTTCCTTTATTATTTTCGAATTTAATTTCCGCACTTTGATTTTTGTGGTGAATTTAGAATTGGTTTGAGTTTTATTTTAAAGATATTTAAAATACCAATTCTCCTCTATCTTAATTAGCCTTGGGCCAGTTCATAAGGGGCCTAACATCCTTAACGAACTTCAAGTAGTATCAGAGCGAGATTCATAAAATCTAAGTTTTTGAAAGCTTTTGAATTTTCAATCCATGGCTAATTTTTATAATCGTAATATTGTGGAAGGTTATTCAATCATCAGACCACATTTGTTTGAAAATATTATTTTTGATTTTTTGGAAAATTTGCATGTCTACTTTCTTACAGTTTATTGATTATCAAATATGGTATATGATTTTAACTGTTTATTCTTTATCGTCACGTATTATAGATGGAATTAAAACTGATATTCCTTTTAATCAATGGAATAGGGAAGAACAAATCAATGCTTAATTGAATGAAAAATCTTTAAATTATTTTTTATGTGCTTTAAATTCTAAAGATTTTATGTTAGTTTCCACGTGCACTACTGGTAAGAAAATTTGGGATAAATTGCACACCATATATGAAGGCACTAGTAAAATCAAGCAATCCAAGTTGAATTTTTTAATGCATGATTATGAACATTTTTGTATGAAACCTTATGAGACAATCTTATATATGTATACTAGATTTATTCAAATTGTTACATCATTGTATGCTTTAGGTAAGAAGTTTTCAAACTTTGAAATAGTCAATAAAATTTTATGTTGTCTACTTGATAAGTTTGATGCTAAAGTTGCTGCTATTTGTGAATCAAAGAACTTGAATGAATATTCTATTGATAATTTGATTGGCTTACTCATTGCCTATGTTCAAAGCTTGGGTCAACGACTTTTTGATGCATGTGAGATGATAGTACTAAACGCTAAAAACTCAGAGAAAAGTGACTTAGTTGGTGACGAAAGCGATAACTTGTCAAGCAAATTAAAAAGCTCACCAAAGCATAAGCCTCAACAAAAGTGGAATAAAGATAAAAATGGTAAGAATGTTATGATTTCTTCTAACGTTATTTTCTTTGGATGTAGGAAGCTTGGACATATGAAAAATTAGTGACCTAATTTGAGACCTCTTTCTGCAAAAGAAAAGGGTAAAGCTAAGCAACTGGTAGAAAGAAAAAATAATAAAAATAAAAAAATCTCCTGGGCATACCTGATTCTGAAGCATGACCAGGAGCACGATGGTGTTTAAAAGCCTTACTTATTTGTTTTGTGTTGTGTTTTTTTTTTTTGTAGTGTTTCCTTTTTTTTCCTTTTTTGTCTTGAGTGTTGTTTTATTTTTTTAATTTTTTTGTAAAGTTTTCACTAATCAACACACACATATCACTTTTTTGAAGTTCTTTTTTTAAATGAAAAGTCTATATCTCTTTTTTTTTTTTTTTGAATTCTTAGGTAAGTTGTAGTTGACTTCTTTAAAAATAGTAAAAAAAAAGAAACTCATGATTTTGACTCTCAATCTATATTTCCTAATAGAGGCTATTCTACTTTTGATTTAAAATCCTCATCATATTTTAAATTGGATTTTGAAACTGAACATTTTCATCTCCCTACACTTTATCTATCGCATAGAAATCTTTTACAAGTTGTTGAATCTATCACATAATTTTCTTAATCAAGTAGTCTGATTTGTCAATAGAATGAGTTTACTTTTACTTTTAAAATTTCAAAAAGATAGCATAGTCTAAAATGAAAAAAAAAATCGCCAATGACGCCAAATAAAAAAAATGGCCAATGACGCCAAATTAAAAAAGATACACAAACTGTATCAAAAAGTAAAAAATGCATAAAGTACGCAAAAAAACTGATAAGAGGCATAAAATGATCCCACAAAGAGTATGCTTACTTTTTTCGTGTTTACTTAAAGCTTAAGAAACCCTTGATATTTTCGGTACTTCATCTTGAAAATCATATTTTGATTCACCAACTTTTGCATCAATCTTCTATTAGATATATTTTATGAAAGGAGTTTTGAAAAATTAGTTTTTTTTTTCTAATTTATTCCTTAATTTAGATATTGGATTAAAAAATTTTTGTGCCTTTAAAAGAACATGAGTTTGAATTAACAATTTCTTAATTTCATATCTTTACTGGATTATGCATTGTGAATTCATTCCTTACTAAGTTTTTGATTAAAATTAAGATGTAACTTTCTCATTTTCTAAAAGATTTTTTTTTCGTGCCCCTTCTCTTTTTGATAATATCAAAGAGGGAGAACGTATTGTTGTATTTGTATCTTTTTTTCCTTTAAAAAAAAAAAAAATTAATTTCCCCTATGTTTTAAAAATTTTATTATAGTGAGGGGGAGATTAGGAGAACATGACTTTATTTTTGCAAATTCAACATGTAATATTTGCCATCATCAAAAAGGGGAGATTGTTGCGGATATGTTTTCATGGATTATGATTTTGATGATAGCAAACACACTTATTTCTCTACAATTATCTTATCTACTGACATTTCAGATCCACAAGATCAGACTGCATTTTGGAACCAGCTCAAGATTGGGTAGACTAGGTTTGAGTCAGTTTGTACCCCTTTTTATTTCTTGAGTCTATTGTATTTTGTGTGGCTCCTGATGTAATGTAACTTTGCACACACACTCCTTACAAGATTTTCTATTTGTTCTCTAGAGTTTATTATTTTTGGTAACATCGTCCGAGATGATATTTATATCGGCCTAGACTATCAGTTCAAAAATATAAACCTTAATTAGGGCATCATCCTCATAAAGGCAGCCATTATTAAGCCAATCGGCCTGGACGATCCTTGTATCGGCTAGGATGATAGGCTCAAATTAGAAAGAATTAGCCATCATGATCAATTTAGGCATTCTTTATTTCAGGACATCGGCCACGACGATATATACATCGGCTTGGACGATGCAGCATAATTATGCCTAAATTAATTTGGTAATTATGGAAAGCAATTAAGGCTGATTGATACGATCACATCGGCCAGGCCGATCCCAGGATCGACCAGGACGATGGCCTGGACGATTAACATCGGCCAAACTCTATTTTGAGCAATATTTAGAACGATTATACTCGAATTTGAACTAATCGGTCAGGACGATATTGTATCGGCCTGGACGATGTAACCAATTTTCTTTTGATCATCCCAAATCGTCCCAGCTGATTGAGCTTATTTTGTAATGATCAGCCAGGATGATATTCCTATCAGCCTGTACGATAAAGTCGACAAGTTGCATTAATGAGCTCATTTTAAGATATTCTATTTAAGCTTTGACAAGGCACTTTTGTAAGTGTCTTTGGCATTGTAGCTTCATTCTTTGGGGGAAACTTGAAGAGAGCTTGAAAGGGAGTGAAGAACGGGTGAAGTTTGAGAGAAGTAGAAGATCCTATGAGGGGGGACTCAAGGGAGTGTGGAGGGGGATTCCACACGGTTGCTCCGGCAGGATTTCACCTTAATACTGTCGGATTCAAGGCTTGTCATGAGGGAAGTTCACAGAAGAAGAAGATATCTTTGGTGTCAAAGGACCCGACAACTCTGCCGTACCGGAGAAGGTGGAAGTGATTTTGTAAGGGCTTCTCCGCCTAGTTGTGGGGGCTAAAGAAGAGACACTTAGTCTAGTGCAATACTTGGAGGGTGCCTCCGAGGAGTGGACGTAGGTCAAGGTTTGACCGAACCACTATAAATCTGGTGTGTTCTTTCCTTTATTATTTTCGCATTTAATTTCCGCACTTTGATTTTTGTGATAAATTTTGTTTGGTTTGAGTTTTGTTTTAAAGATATTTAAAATATCAATTCACCTCTCTCTTAATTGGCCTTGGGCTAGTTCATAAGGGGCCTAACATCCCTAACAAACTTTCAACTCCATTATCTTTACAGCCCCCCGCATCATCCTCAGGCTTGATTCCATGCCAATAACCCTGAATTACCATAATTATTATCCCTATCCTCTACACCATCCCCTAGTTGCCCTAAATTGAAATCAAAAGATAATTTATTTCCCTTTTCAATAAACCAAATAATAATAATAATAATAAAAAGAATCTCTTGACCAAACAAATGCAAAAAACATAAATACAATGTCCTAAAATTTTTTGAAGCAGCCAATATCGCTTATGTCAAATTAATGAAACAATATGATCATCATGAATTATGTTCAACATGTTATTAAGCACTTGAATTAATTAGCTAAAAGTGTTAAGTCGACCAAAGGAGCATTCTCATTAAATTCATATATATTAACTTGCTTCTAAGTTGAGTCTCTATAAAAATGAATATACATGCCCAAGGAACTCAACAACTAAACTCATCAAGTTACATAAAGATATCATTCGATCACTTATAATGAACTTGCTAAGTGGACTCGCTAGAGAGATTGCCAAAGGGTGTTCTATCTCACTAATCGCATCCGCAATTTGGAACTCATTAAGGGTTACCAAAGTGCTTTACAACTATTGCTAAAAATATATTTGACATTAAGTGTAATTAAGTCTTACTCTATAATTTTATTTATACTACTAAAATACAATCATTCATATAAAAGTGAACATATACCAACATCTCTATAAGGGCGTTGAAATATAAGTGCAACACATTTTGTTGATAAATAAAATCAATTTTTCCTTTCTAACAAAAATATAGTGGAATCCTCAAAGCCTACATATGTGGTTTTCTCTATCTCTTTTTTATTTGTTAAACTTGATATATATTTGCAAGAAAAAAATCGAGAGTTACCTACGGGTTAACTTGGATCCAACATCTTTTAGGATGTGGTGAGTATGTAAGAAGCCCAACCAAAAAGAAGTTATGGAGAATTCTTTGAAGATGGAGGATTGCTTGCTCCAAATAATCTAGGGAATTCTTTGAAGATAAATCACCTCGACAGAACTCGTTTACCTGTAGCAATTGTCCTTGAGAAAGGCGACTCGCCTACCATAGACATACTCGTTCAAGGTACAAAAAGCCTACACCTTTTAAGCCTATAACTGTAACCTCACTAGCTAAACTCATCCCCGGCTCATAATTACCTTTAATTAGGGGACTCACCCCTCTCCTATAGGGACTCGACTCTCATTCATAAGGGTTCGCCTCTCATTAGTAAGGACTTGCTTTAACATACTAGACTTATGAGCATGATCTTGAAGACTCGTCCAAGATACTCTCCCTCTAAGACTCGTCGAAGGCACTTTCCTGAGAGGAGGGAGCCACTCATATATAGTAATCTATGTGTACATCATTTAGCTAGTCCATATATCTATGTAATTCTATAGTATTCACTTCATTTTTTTTTTCTAGATGTAACATTTCTTACAGCCCTCTGAACCTTATAAGTAAATGTGAGGTGACATATTCTAGATCTTTATGCTGATGGGAATATTTATATATATACTATAACTTTCTACTGATTCTCCATATTTACTAATTTTCCTTACTTATTTTTATAGCTCTACCGACCAATAACCTACTACTAAGGTTAAAAAATCAATTAAGGTCACATATAAACATATGTTTACCCTAAGGCTAGCTAAGGCCATACCTATTTGAAGAGAACTAATTCATACTCAAGTTACGTTGGAATCAACAATTAATAAGTTTCTCTTATAATCATCTCTATATCCCATTTGAGGCTATATTCACTTGGGGTTAAATCATATTCAACTCATGCTAAAGGCTAAGATAAGATTTCCAGCAAAGCTAAGCTAAGAAAGAACCAATAGAATGTTCGAAGAGGATTGGAATAAGAACTTATATTAATGAAGAGTAATGTTTGGAAAATTCTAGAAGTTTTCTGGAGGTTCAAGTGAAGGTTCGTGTTCATGTGAATGAGGCTAAGAGCGCTTGCTGCAAACTCATCTTAAAAGGCAACTTGAATTATCATCAATAGGGTGTGATAGCTATGAAATAAAGTGTTCACTCTTGGCCATAACATTATGTGTTCTCAACACATAATGTTCATTTCTTTCTAGTAAGAAATGATGCTTGTGTCAATCAAGATGAGAGGGTAGGTGAATTAGTGTATTAAATTATAATAAAAAAATTATCAAGTTAAATAAGCTATGAAATAATAAAAATTATAAAATAAAAATGCAAAAAATTTAAAACACAAATCAATTTTTATGTGGTTTAGTCTCTACGTACGTCCATACTTAGCCAAATCCACATACTAAGATTCTACTACTTAAATAAAGATCTCCTTCACATTAACGCTTTGTTTGAGGCGACTTTCTTACTACTTCTTAAAGCATATACCAATTTATTGTTTATTAAAAATATAATAATCCACTTTTATCTCCAGTGGAAGAAGATGTGACTATACAATTTAGACTAATTGACAGATTTTCTTTGTAGGGATAATATAAGGCTAGTGTCCATAGTCAAATAGTTACCGTCCAATAATACGGTTGGATACTAGTGTTCATGCGATAATAATGGAATGGAAGAAGTTAGGTGATGATGATGATAGCAATTGTTGATGGTGGTTGTATATAGTGATCGTTGGAAAATGCAATAGAGTTTTGCAGCTCTAACAGCTCCTGAACCTTCTTCATGTAAAAAAATGAGGCGTAATTTGTAGCTTTTTAAGAGGGGAGCATTTTGTTAAATTTGTTTAAAATCCAAAATGTTACATCAAATAGTCCATGTTTATCCCAATTATCAGACTTTTTTAATCCAACATTTTAGTGTCTTAACGATGTCAGAATTGAATGATCTTGAACTCGTGAGTTTACGCACATCATCATTCTGCTTGATATGACTATAAGCATGTAAAATTTTAATATCACTTGATCTAATTATTAATGTCCTAAAGTTTTTAATTATGTTTGAAATGTTTGATTTAAGCTCATATGGAGTCACTTGTGCTGTGATGGATTTAGGTCATTAAAACATTCATTTTGACTACAAGTTTCTTAGATTTGCTAGGAATTTAATTTGGGAAATTTTAAATTCAAATATTTCTTGAGATTCATGCTGATAAAATAAATTTTTTTGAGATACATGAGTGGGAATGAGAGAGAGATTAAAAAAAAAAAAAAAACTCTCTTCCTGAAATTTGAATGATATTTATAAACTCTTAAAAAATATCCTAAATCATACCTTTATGTAGTAATAACTAATAAGTGTATCCATTTGAATGTAATAGAAATTATAATGCTTTTTTTTTTAGTCGTTAAAAAATAACTATTTACTATCGTGATAGCTGTAAAGATGGCAAAAGCTCAAATTTGACAATTTGACAATAATAAATTTTAAAATTTATTTTCAAACAAATATGCTACAAATTCAAGCACATTTATTATTTTTATGAAATAGCCATTTGTAAACATTAATGGCTACATTTACTGCTGATCAATGATTGGCCTTAGTTCAAAGCCAAGAGAGTTTGCTGGCGGCATTTATGTAATGTTAAATAGTAAGAGAACAAGAAAAATATTTGCTTATTTATTTTATAGTTTTATAGTAGTATTTTGAATTCAATGCAAACCTTTATACCAATAAGCTTTATTTATTATTATTTTTTTGGGAGGAGAATTTAGGCCAATTAACACAAATTTACGCACACATCATATGCACAAGACTCGAACTTAAGACCTCTTGATTGGGAACCATACTAAGTTGAGTTGCGTCAAACAAGCTTTTTGAGTGGTAGCCTTTGCCTTATAGTGACGAAGAAAAATATAAGTGCATATATATTAAATGAATAATATTAGTTAAAACATTAAATTACCATATATATATATATATAAGAAATGAAATAAATTTGATGAGATTAAACTTAAAAACTAAAATTTCAATTATAATTAACAAATAATTATAGATTATATAACCATTTAATAAAAAAATTATCAAAATGACTTTGAATTTTAGTCAAAATTTTATGACATATTTTAAATCATATGAATGAATAAAAAAAATTTTTAATTAAATTTGTTGGATTTCTAATTATTAAAAATTTCTAAAGTTATTTTAAGCTTACATATTTTATTAGAGAAAGCTTGAGTTTGTGTCATCATATATACAATCACAAACCTAATGACTCTAGAGACTCTTTAGGGCTAAAAATATGTTCATGAGTTTTTTTTTTTAATCTTCCCTAGCATCTTATGAATATCTTGATCATTCAATTATTTAATTGAAATTTCTTTGAGGTCCAAAAATCATGCACTGATATAATTGTAAAGTTACTTGGTGTAAATAATTGGTACCTTCAAACATGTATTTGTTATTTGTCCAAAGTGTGGATCAATGAAAATTGTTTGAAACTAAAAGTGACAATATTGAGTGAGTTTATTAATTAGTGGGGGAATGCTTTATTGACTTGAGAGTTCACTACAGAAAAATCATCCAAAACCGACGGTTTTTTCTAGAGGTTTGGGTGAAAAAACTGGCAGTATTTGAAGATACCGGCGGCTTTGCGGCGGGCATAGAACCACCGGAAAAAATGGCGTAGGAAACTATTTGCCGACGGTTTTTACCGACGGCTTTCCGGCGGCATATACCGCCGGTTATTCCACCGCTTTGTACAGGCGGTGTTCCGGCCGATGTATCGCCGGTTAAGTTACCGACGGCTTACCGACGGTCCTTCAACGACGGCTAACTGGCAGTTACGGCGGCCGGCGTGAGTTAAATTAACTGCCGGGAAGCGTCGGTAAACCACCAGTACAACACCAGCGGTCAGACCGATGGTAGTAACGACGGTCTAGACCGCCGGGCTTTCAACGAACAACCGCCGGCTGCCGTCGGGCAACCGCCGGCATAATACCGGCAGTTTGTCGAAGTTACCGGCGACTTTTTAAAATCCGTCTGGTATCGTAGTTTCCGGCGGCCAAACCACCGGGTGGCCGCCGGAAACCTGTAGCTCCTAAAAAAAAATTGACAGCCTCCCCTCTATATGAAGGAGGTTCACCTTAGATTCTAAAACCTGCATAAAATACAATATATAACAAGATTTGGGCAACACGCCGCTATATTCAATCAACTATCATAATTATATACATAAGCACAACCAAACAAAACATTAAATATAAACAAAATTAATATGTTCAACCATAAAACATAAGTTAACAAGTTCAGAATTTTACAAATTCACAAAGTTACAATAAACATAAGTCACAAGTTCAGAAATTCACAAAGTCACAATTCTACTCCTCAGCTGTATCCTCGCTGTCTTGAGATGTTCGTCGATGCTCTTCCTCTTGCTTCCTCTGATTTTCAACTCTATAGGATTACAGCTCTGCTTGCATTTCATTTTGAACCATTCTCATTTCTTCAATCTCTTTAGTCAATGCTGCAACCCTCTGACTCATAGTTTCATCAGCTCCAGTACTTGGATCATAAAATGCTGAGATGGATGAACTGCCCTCATATGCATAGCCCTATGAACCCAAGCCATATATCCTCCCATTCTGTCTTCCACCAACAACATCAGACCAAGTATGATACTCAAAAGTGTGGGCTGATCCTGAAGATGATCCCTCGCCAGTGGAATGGCGGCTTTCTCGAGCTCGTATAAAATCATCATGCGAGAATACAACCATAAAATATATTATAAATTGATATTACATTTAGTTTTATTTATTTACTCACATGAGCCTTCTTAGTCTTTTCATCAACCCACTGATGATCAGCTTGATGTTGATGAGTTCTTGTATGCAACTTCAGTGGTGTTGGCTCCCGACCAAGGTACTCTTTAAGAAAATTTAAGATATAGTTATAATAACATAAATATATTTAATAAACTAATTTAAAACTCTTACCAGTTGCCACCTATGTTTCGTATGAGGTACCGATTCACCAGTATGAAGAGAGCTTCCTAAACCACCACAGTCAGAGGCTCTGTTATGCTTATTCTGCTCTCTCATTTTTACAAACTCAGGGGTCACCCAAGCACTACTCAAATTAGCCCAAACGCCCTCTCCAATCCAATTAGGATGCTGCTTGGACTTTCTAATGTCCGTGAACATGTCCCTGAGACGGGTCGCTCCTCTCCTCTTAAAATTTGTTCTGATCCTTGTGCTGTGCTCAGGCAACCACCTAAATTATTTATGTAAATATTTAGGCAATAACAAAAAGATTAGTACTAATTAAATCACATGTTTGAAATCATACAAAAAAAAACCTTAAATTCTCCAAATCACATATCTCTAACCGGCTTTGGGATCTTCTTCCAGGATAAGTAAAGAGCATCATATTTATTCTTTATAATATCCTGTATCATATGTATAGGTGGCCTTGAAGGATTGAAGCTGCAAATTACTTTTTTTGTTAATAACATGTAATATATCAAAATACAAACAACTTAATAACATAAACTGAACTTACTTATCGCCCTCAGGCTCAATGTATTGACGCTTATCTGTTGCAGCTGCATGATCGCTAGCGCCAACCTGTGGTGGTCTAGATGGTCCACCCTGTTCATGCTGCACCTGATAGCTTGGATGCTCTCCCTCTCTGTCCCTCTATCTCTTTCTTTTCTCTATCCCCCTCTCTTTTTGCTCTCTCTATCTTTTCTCTCTCACTCTCTCTTTTCCCTATCTCTCTCTTTTCGCTCTCTCTCTTTTCCCTCTTATCTCTATCCCCCTTTCTAGCATCCTCATCTCTACAACTCTTGCTTGCTCTCTTTCTCTCTTTATATCTCTCTCCCTCTTTCAAGCTCTCTCTCTCTCTCTCTCTCTCTCTCTCTCTCTCTCTCTCTCTCTCTCTCTATATATATATATATATCCCTCTTTCAAACGATTACAACATTACATCTTGCATATGTCTAGATTATAACCTAAATCATACAATAAATTACAAACTCTTGCAAATGTCTAGTGAGAATAAATAATCACAGAAAAACATTAAAGATTACCTTAAAATACCGATTTTTCTTCAACTCACACGAAAATTAGGGCAGCTGGTGTGAGATCGACGGCGGTAAGACAGGCGAGCTCGATCGAGCGAGAGGCAGCCAGTGTGGGGTCGGCGGTCGAACCTAGTTCGTCGCCGTTTGGAGAGAGGTCGTCGGCGGCAAGACATCGAGGTCGATCGAGCGAGACGCGGGCGGAGGCGACGGCAGAGGTCGTCCGAAGCGAGAGAGAAGGAAAGAATAGAAATGAAATGCGAGGCTCGGGCCTGTTAATTTTAGGGCAATTATTGATGGCCTTCCGGCGGTCAAGATCGCAGGTAATGGGATCACTTATCAACGGAGGGATACACCGCCGGTAAACCACCGGTCATATTGACGCCTGGCGGTTTATTCGACGGTTTGATGATCGTCGCTATTACCGGCGGTTTAATGTTACAACCCCCCGGTTAGCCCGCCGGTAATTGCCGGCGGCTAAACCGCCGGCGACACCGCCGGTAGTACCGGTGGTCCGGTAACCGCCGGTCACGACCGCCAGAAATTGTCTATTTTCCTGTAGTGGTTGTCACTGCGCCTTAAAATTGAAGTTGAAGAAGAGAATTCTTTTAGAACTCTTGCGAGAAATTAAATATACCACTTGCCTTTGTAATCGACATTTAATCCTAAGAAAGTCAAAGTTTATTTCATTTATTCCTACTTAAAAGTGTTGAAAGTCTACTAAGTAGAGCTTGATTCCTTTGTTTCCTGGATGGGAGTTGCCACAAGCAGCATGAATAAATGCGAACCTTCACTCGGTAGTTGGTTAGTTGATTTATTCCCTTTTTTCTTCAATCTCATATGGGGGAATGCCACAACAAGCCCTAAAAAAGTTTTTAGTGATGACCTTATGTAATATTGAATGACCTCTAAGCTCACTCTTTTGAAACCATTCTATGAATGTTTATTTAAAGAGAACATATATACTTTTATGTCTTCTTGGTACTCACTATTATGAGTCATTCTTAAAATTTTTTTATTAAAAGATATATTATTTATCGTTATACTCTCCTAATACTTAATTGTATGAATTGATCTTGAAGATTTTTTAGTTGAAGCATAGACCATGTCTTCTCACTTTCCATCTTAAAAATACTTTGAGGAGTTTCTTTTTTGGAGACCTTTAGTTGGGATATCATCTAACACTAATACTCTTCAGGAAACCTTATTAAGAGCCTTTTTTATGAACATTAAGATAAAACACAATACACCATTTAGGGCCTACTCTTTAGGAGTCTCTGTAATGAATTTAGATTAAAAAAAACCATGCCTACTTTCATATTTTCCTAATGATTTTATCTTAGGAGTTGATCTTAGGGACTTTTTAGATTAGACAAAGACATTATTATCCACATGCCAGTTTTGGGATTACCCTTGATAGTCTCTCTAGGTGAATTTTAAAAAATACCATATTTGACACTAGATGTCATTTAGGGTTCACTCTTTAGGAGCTTCTCTATAAAATTTCAAATTAAAATATACCCTATCTTCTTCATGCCCCCAAAGGCTTAGTTTTATTACTCTCTCTTAGGTACTTTCAGATTAGTAAAAGATCATATTCTTGCCTAACCTTTTAAAGTTTGCTCTGGATAGCCTTTCTTGGGTACTTTAAAAAGGGCTTTTTCCAATGCTAGATGTCCTATAGAACACCCTCCTTGGGAGGCTCTATTAGGAATTTTAGAGTGGAGAAGATCATTTATTCTTGCATGCCCTTCTAAGATTTGCTCTTAAGAGTTGATAATAAGGAATCTTTAGAATAAACAAAACCTTATCTATTTGCAAGCACTCATGGGCTCATCCTGGATATTCGTTCTAAGATAATTTCAAGGTTGTGAAAATCGGACCGGACAACGAACCGAAAGATTGAGAGGTTCAAGGTTCTACCGGTCGAACCCGATGACATAATAAATAATAGTAATATTATTAAAAATTAATAAAATTAATATAATAATGAAATATAATAACCATATATGTTAATATAAATTATTGTTATTTTATATTACATATTTAGATATAAATTATATTAAAAACTCACAATAAAAATTAATTGTTTATAATATATATATAATTAAAAATGAAAAATTTAAATTGAAATAAATAAAATTTTATTAAATTAGAAAGTAAAATTTCCCAAAAAAAAAATTAATATTATAAAAATAATTTTTTTATAATATAAAATTAAATATATTAAAAATAAATGGATAAAAAATAAAAAATAAATATTATCAACTAAAAATATAAATATTATCAACTAAATAAATAAATTATATTCATATTATAAAAATTAATTCAAAAACCATAAAAAAAGATATTTTACTTTGTATTGTATTTACATGAAATTAAAGATAGCTTTTTTGCTTTCTATGATTTAGGCTTCGTTTGGGACGGCTTTTTTATTACTTTCTAAAACGGAGTTTTTGTACAAAAATAAAAAAAATTTGTACTAAAACTCCGTTTTAGAAAGCAATAAAAAGCTGTCCCAAACGAAGCCTTAGTCTCACATCACTTGTGATGTTTTGCTTTGCATATTTTATATAGTTTTTTGCTTTTACATATGATAAGAGTTCATATTGAGCCTTGTGAAATCATGTGAGAATGTTGCAAGTACTCTATAATCATAGGCTTTAATATTTATTTAAGAGTTTTGATTTATAATATTTATATTAATTGATTAGGTTTATCATTTATTTAATATTAAATAATTTATTTAATAAGTTAAATAAAAAAATTTGGACTGGCCGATTTTAGAAAATCAGGACCGGTTCTCGGTTGAACCGGCAATTCAAACCGGTTCTAGCCGGTTTGATGCATAGCCGGTTTTTAAGGCTGAACTGAACCGGCCTTCAGATCGGTTCACGGTTGAACCGATCGGACCGGCCGGGCCGGTTCAATTTTCAAAACATGGGATTATTTTAATGAAGTTCATATCTAATACTAGATAACTTATGCAACTCATTCTTTAGGAGCTTCAATAAGGACTTTCAAATTAAAAGATACATTAATTGCTTTCGTACCCTCTTAAGACTCAATTTTGAGAGTCTCTTTTGGGTACTTTTAATTTTTTTTATTATGAAAATATTGTATCTACTTTCCCAGCCTCTTAAAATCTTGATTCTGAAAGCTACTTACAATAAATTCTCTTGTAAGGACTAGACTGAGTACTCTTGTAAAGACTACATTCAACACTTGGTATCACACAGAGCTTACTCGTTGGGGGCCTCTCTAAGAACATTTGAATCGAAAAAGATCATATATAGTTTAATGCTCTCACAGAACTTTACTCTTTCAAGTTGCACTAAAAATATTTTCAAATTAAGTAGAATCCTTATCAACTCAGTTACCCTCTAAACCCTAAACTTTTAAGATTTGTTCTTCCAGACTTCAAGATTAATAGAGGCGTTTTATGCTCCTATTCCTTATTATGCTTACTTTAAAGACTTATCAAATTTATCAAAAATGATCTTTACTCACTTGCCCTATTCGACAAACTCAGAAATCATTTTAATGAAACCTCCATACTCTCAGGAAATCTCTCCGACAAATCGAAATTAAAACGGCAAAATTTTTATTTTCATGCCCTCTTATAACTCATTTTTAGACGTTGCTCATAGGAACTCTTTCAATAAATTTTATATTATCAATAACTCCAATAAATGACCCACCCTCAAGTTTACAAATTTTATTTAGGCTTCGTTTGGGACGGTTTTTTTACCGCTTTCTAAAACGGAGTTTTACTACAAAATTTTGTACTAAAACTCCGTTGTAGAAAGCAGTAAAAAAGCCGTCCCAAACGAAGCCTTAATTAATTTTTTTTAATACTAATTTTAATCTATCCCACCGCATAAATTTTATATTTATTGTTGCTGATTCCCACTGAAGGATAGAACCTCGATATGGCGACATTCAAATTTGGTCCATCACTACGGAACATGATATTTTAATTAACTAAAATTATATATCATCACCCATTAAAAAATCCCAAAAATAATAATATTTGTATATTATCGATAGCTCCTCGCCCAGCCCGCAGCAAACCAAAAACCTTGGTCAGGAGCGCCGGTTAGAAGTATATGCGGGTGTTCGCATATATTGATTCTCAGCATCGGGGAGGGCTCCATCTCATCATCGACTGTTTATTCCTAGGAATCAATATATTGAGACATTTAGATTATTTAAGTCAAATTCATACACACAACACATGCGTAGACTCGAACCTTAGACCTCTTGGTTGGAAGCCTAAGCTCTGATATACTCTCCTGCTGGAACACGTTAGTGTAAACGAATTTGGTCTTGTACGTCTTCTTATATATTTAAATTTATTTAAGATTTGGGGTTTTCTTTTATATTATAGTGGCAGTTTGATTTGCTAAATAATAATAATAATAATAAGGTAGTAATTCTTTATCCTAGAAGTGGAGAAATTATTCTATGCAGAGTTCAAACTAATTCTGTGTTCGTACTCCAATTAAATGGTGACACGTGGAGTTTTTTTACTTGTATATAGAGTGTATATAAGGAGAAATTATACACACAATGTGTACAAATTATATACACCATGTGTACAAGTAAAAAAAATTCACGTGTCTTCATTTAATTGAAATCCGGACGTAGAGCTAAGTCAGAACTTCGCATAGAATAATTTCTCCACTATTGAAGTTCGATTTCATGAATTCTATTTCTCCTTTGTGTAGAAATTTAATAAAAATGTCATTTTATTGCTTTCTAAGTCTTTTTTCGATCTTACTTTACTTTTTCTTTTAATGTAGGTCGAAATCTAATACATTTGTTCTCCTAAAAGGCTAAAAGGGTTATCGGATGACCAGTATTTTAAGTGACCAAATCTTTTAAGACGACTCTCTCTAAGCTTATTAGCCATTTGAGCTACTCCAACCTTTTCACATATATACATGTATCACATGAGAAAAATAACTAATAAAATAAAATAAAATATATTTGTCATATATTAATTTATTGACTTAATGTAATATAATTATTTGTAATTATTTTTTAATTTAGATAGAAGAAAAATGAATACAATATCAAGTGGCAGGGGACAGTGGACATGTGGTGGCGGGCGACAACTGTGGTAAATTGATATATAATGGCAGAAATTTACAGTGTATTGAGAAATAAATTAAATCTAACAATTTTCATATGCACCAAAATGGAACAAATTATTCAGATTTAATCAAATTATAAATTTGATTAATTAAATTTATATTTGTTGACAATATATAATTGAATCATTTGATTTTTTAAGAAATTATACAGAGTCCGTTGCTTAGCTTTCTTAAAAAATTTTAAATTAAAATAAATTAAATATTAAAACAACTAATTTTTTAATGATTTAAATATTTCATATATTTTAAAGAAATAAATATTATATTATTTGGTAGAAATTTTAATTAAATTGCAAATACAAAATGCAAAACTATATTTTGATTGAGATTTTGTACTTATTATGGGATTTCGACGTTTAGATTGTTTTGGCAGTTTTGACAAATTTTCTTGGGAATGAAAAATTTAATTATTTAATATAATTCTTAATTGATTATTACTGTAGTTTATTTATTTTAAAATACATCTATGATTTTAAATAATATATTGAAAAAGAGAAATTTGTCTTTATATGTAATTACAGAAACAATTTATATTCATGAGAAAATATTCACATGAAATAATTTCTATTTTATTTATGAATTGCTTATTGAAGCTTGTTTCAAAAGAAATTGTATCGAAAAGGTTCTAATTCACATATAATTCAAACCAAATTTGAAATTGGGTAAACAAAGCTCGTTGGATTAATGTCGTGCAAGGTGAATTATCTCACTAATTAAATCAGCGTCAAAGGCGCGGCGTCTTTATAGGGGTTTACGGGGGCAGTGCCCCTCATATAAATTTTAGTTAGGGGGGGGGGGGGGGGGGGGGGGGGGGGGGGGGCAATTGCCATTGCTTGGGCTCAAGGGGTACCCGCCCCTGGACTGAATAGACGACGTGCGAGGAGAAGAATACTTTGCAACAGGAGTTTGATGTGGGCTCGTCGAAGGCATCATTGTGTGAGAAGTAATCGATTTCCACAAGAGAAGTTAGTTGAGGACGGGAACAACAGGACCAACAACATGTGAGGAGAAGAGGAGGGTTAACATATCAACGACATTCTATATTAGGCGGTGCGCAACTGACTAGATAAGCAAGGTATCGCAAGACTAGCATGTGCGAAGAAAGGTTCAAACAAAATTGATGGTGTTCGATCAAAATAAACTTAGATTCAAACAATACATAAATAATATTAGATACAACCTAAATTGAAACTTGCTCAAAGCTGATTCAAATTCTCTCAACATTTATTTTTGGCAGACTTCAATAGAGTCTATTATAAGACTTATATAGTAAAAAAATGTCCAAAAAAAAAAATAGTAAAACTATTTTGGGCCTTTGCCCAATTATTCTAAAAAAAAAAAAACCGAGCTATATTTAGATTCATCCCAACCTTTTTTTTGGCCCAAGCTAAAACAATGGGTGCCACATTTCATTACAACTCCCCTTATATATATTCCAAACAACAAACCCAAAAACACCCAAAAATCCCACCTTTGAGCCCTTCGCTTCTTCCTCCCTCTCTCTCGCGCCGCACCATGCCCAATGAAGAAGACTTCAACGAATCCATGTCGCTCCACAACCGCCTCCACCCCACGCTAGCCGTCCTTGTGTCGGCGGCGAAATCCAAAGACGGCGCCCACCTTCTCTCCATCTTCCTCATGTTCATCATGATGGACATAGTCCTGTCCTTCTTCTTCCTCTTCGTTGAAATCGTCGTCGTCATAATCCTCCTCCTATGCATCGCCGCCGCCACCATCGTCGTCGCCGCCGCTTCTTCCAACAACCAGACATCGAAAGGCGCGACCTTTCGCGAGAAGAGATTCGCTGCCTCCCCAGTTTCAGATTCGTCGAGTTGGTCTCCGACGAAATATGAATCTGGCTGTATTGAATGATCTTGAATTCGTGAGTTTATGCACATCACAAATCTGCTTGATATGACTATAAGCATGTAAGATTTTAAGATCACTTTATCTAATTATTAATGTCATAAAGTTTTTAATTATGTTTGAAATGTTTAATTTGAGCTCAAAGATGGGTGGGATCACTTGTGCTAGCTTTTGATGTGTTTAAGTCATTAAAATGTTCATTTCAACTATAAGTTTATTAAATTCGGCATTCATATCGCTATGAATTTAATTTGGGAAGTTTTTACTTCAAATATTTTTTTGAGATTCATGCGGCCGGATAAACGTATGAGTGGGAATGTGAGAGAGAGATTTCACAAAAAAAAAAAAAAAAACTCTATGCCTAAAATTTTAGTGATATTTATAAACTCTTAAAAAATATCCTAAATCATATATCTTTATGTAGTAATAACTCAAATTTGACCGACCATAATATTAAAATTTATTTTCAACAAATATGCTACAAATTCAAGCACATTTATTATTTTTATGAAATAGGCTTTTGTAAACATTAATGGCTACATTTACTGCTGAGCAATGATTGGCCTTAGCTCAATGAACTTTTATTTCGTCCGGTGTAAGGATGCATAGGAACATCCGGTTGTAGGCAAAATCTCGCCTATATCTCAAAAAACTCGGTACACCTCGGTATAGGCGAGATTTTGCCTACAACCGGATGTTCTTCTGCATCCGGTCGGAGGACGTAATAATTGTTCTAGTTCAAGGCCAAGAGAGTTTGCTGGAGGCATTTATGTAATATTAAATAGTAAGGGTAGTAAGGGTACATACAACAAGAAAAATATTTGCTTATTTATTCGATAGTTTTATAGTTGCATTTTGAATTCAATGCAAACCTTTATACAAATAAGCTTTATTTATTTATTTTTTTAATTAAGATAAATTCAGACATACATCACATACGCAAGACTCGAACTTGATATCTCTTGATTGGAAACTAAAGCTCCTAACCCGCTAGACTAAGGTGAATTGCGTCAAAAAAAGTTTTTGAGTAGTAGCAGTGGCATCCTTTAGTCACGAAGAAAAATATAAGTGTTTATATATTAAATGAATAATATTAGTTTAAACATTAAATATAATATAGTCAATAATATATATATATATATATACAATCACAAACCTAATGACTCTAAAGACTCTTTAGAACTAAAAACATGTTCTTGAGTTTTTTTTATCTCCCCTAGCATTTTATGAATATCTTGATCATTGAATTATTTAATTTCTTTTTACTTTTTTATTCAATTATTTAATTGAAGTTTCTTTAAAGTTCAAAAATCATGCAATGATATAATTGTAAAGTTACTTGGTGTAAATAATCGGTACCTTCAAACATGTATTCATTATTATCCAAACTGTGGAGCAATGAAAATTCTTTGAAATTTAAATGGCAATATTTAGTGAGTTTATTAATTAATGGGGGAATACTTTATCGAGGCGATAGTTGTCGCTAGGCCTTAAAAATTGAAGTTGAAGAAGAAATGTTTTCGTAGCTCTTGTGAGAAATTAAACATACCACTTACCTTTGTAATTGACATTTAATCCTAAGAAAGTCAAAGTTTCTTTTATTTATTCCTATTTAGAAATGTTAGATTTCTATGCTGGCTGGCTGGATGGATATTACCCCTGGTAATATAAATAAATTTGAACATGCACTCAATAGTTGGTTAGTTGCTTTATTCCTTTTTTCTTCAATACCCTATGGGTGCATGTGACAACAAACCCTAAAAAAGCTATTGGTGAAGACCTTATGTAATATTCAATGACCTCTAAGCTCACTATTTTGTAGCCATTCTATGAATGTTCGATTTAAAGAGACCATATCTACTTTTATGTCTTCTTGGTATTCACTGTTATGAGCCATTCTTAATTTCTTTTTTATTTAAAAGTGAGATTATTTATTGTTATACTCTCCTAATACTTAATCGTATGAATTGATCTTGAAGACTTTTTAGCTGAAGCAGAGACAATGTCTTCTCACTTTCCATGTTAAAAATTGTTGCGGGATAGAATATACGTGGCGATAGAGTTATTATTTTGCGTCTTAGCGTTGTACAAATAGCTAGCTCACACACAGAGAACACAAGATTTTTTACGTGGAAAACTCTTGAAAAGGGGAAAAACCACGGGGCCTAGCCCAATTGAAAATGATTCCACTAGAATTTGAGTCGGTTACAAAGGGCTGACTCACCTCCAAGGGCGATCAGATTATAACTAGCAACTGTTCGATAGAAGTCTAGTGTTAAACCCGACGTCACTTGATTGTCTGACAGTACCCTGGCGTCACCTGGAAGTTCGGGTGTTAGTTGGTAGTCTGGCCTTGAGCAGAACGTCGAGCCTTGAGCAGAACGTTGGGCCTGAACGTCGAGCCTTGAACAGAATGTTGGGTCTTGAGCAGAATGTCTGGCCTTGAGCAGAACGTCGGGCCTTGAGCAGAATGTTGGGCTTGAACGTCGGGCCTTGAGGTGGTGGTGCAACAAAGCTCCGACGATGGTCCGGCGAGGTTCCGGCGGTGGTACGGCGAGCTCCAGTGGTGGTCCGGCGAGGTTCCGGCGGTGGTCTGGTGAGATTCCTGCGGTGGTCCGGCAAGCTCCTGTGGTGGTTCAGCGAGGTTCCGTCGGTGGTCGAGGATGAGCTTCTTCCTTCTCTTCCTTCTCTTCTCATCTTCTCTTCTTCTCTTCCCTTCTTGCTTGGATTCTCTCTTGTGAAGAATGAAGGCTCTATTTATAGATTTCCTGGAGTGGCATAGTTCGTAAATAGGCGTGAGATCAGGGGCGAATAGGGAGTGGTTGAATGGACGGCCGATATCGAATCCTACGATCATGCACCGTTCATTGGACATTTGAAGGTCTTAGAGATTTTAGAATTCTGAGATCTTGGACTCGTTGGATTTGTCTCGTCGAGCCGTTTGATTCGAGTATAAGCTCGTTAAAATCAGAGACCGTTTGGTATCTCAAATTGTGGTTTGAACCTTCCAACAGCGCTTCAGGTCCATGATTCGGACCCATTTGGGCTCGAATAGAGTTGAATTTGGTGTCGTTGGGTTTGTATTTCCGAGACGCTCAGTTCGATTTTAAGTTTGCTGAAATCGGAGTTTGGATGGTCTCCGAATTAATTTTTGAAGTTTCCAATTTGATTTTGCATCGAGATTCGCGCCCAATTAAGATAATTTTTTGATGACGTATCAAAAATACTTTTAGGAGTTTCTTTTTGGAGACCTTTAGTTGGGATCTTAGCCAACACTTATACTCTATAGGAAACCTTATTAAGAGCGTTTTTTATGAACTTGAAGATACAACACTAAACACCATTTAAGGGCCTACTCTTTAGGAGTATCTCTAATGACTTTAGATTAAAAAAGACCATGCCTACTTTCATATTTTCCTAATGCTCTATCTTTGGAGTTGATCTTTGGGACTTTTTAGAATAGACAAAGATATTATTATCCACATGCCATTTTTGGGCTTACCCTTGATAGTCTCCCAAGGTGAATTTTAATAAATACCATATATGAAAATATATGTCCTTTATGGATCACTCTTTAGGAGCTTCTCTATGGAATTTCAGATTAAAAGATGCCCTATCTACTTCATGTCCCCAAAGACTCAGTTTTAGTAGTCCCTCTAAGGTACTTCCGGATTAGTAAAATATCATATATTCTTGCCCAACCTCTTAAAGTTTGCTCTTGATAACTTTTATTGTGTATTTTTAGCAAGGACTTTCTCCAATGCTAGATGTCCTATAGAAAACCCTGTTTAGGAGGCTCTATTAGGAATTTTAGATTAGAAAAGACCATACCCTCCTAAGACTTGCTCTTAAGAGTTTATCATAAAGAATCTTTAGATTAAACAAAGAACTTATCTACTTGCATATATGCCTTTATGGGCTCATCCATGATAGTCGCTCTATGGTAATTTTAATGAAATTCATATCTAATACTAGATACTTTTTGCATCTCACTCTTCATGAGCTTCAATAAGGACTTTCAAATTAAAAAATACATTAATTGCTTTCATCCCCTCTTAAGACTCAATTTTGAAAGTCTCTTTTGGGTTTTTTTTATTATTATTATTATGAAAATATTGTATCTACTTTCCTAGCCTCTTAAAAGCTTGCTCTTGAAAGCCACTTGAATACTCTTGTAAGGACTATATTCAACACTAGGTATCATATAGAGCTTACTCGTTGCGGGCCTCAATCAAAACATTTGAATTGAAAAATACCATATCTACTTTAATGCTCTCACAAAACTTACCTCCGAGCTGCACTTAAAATATTTTTAAATTAAGCAGAATCCTTATCAACTCAATTACCCTAAAAATCCTAAACTTTTCAGATTTGATCTTCCAGACTTCAAAATCAATAGAGGCATTTTATGCTCCTATTCCTTATTATGCTTGCTTTAAAGACTTATCAAATTTATCAAAAAACATCTATACTCACTTGCCCTATTCGACTAACTCAAAAATCATTTTAATGAAATCTCCATACTCTCAAAAAACCTTTTCGAAAAATCGAAATTAAAAAGGCGAAATCTTTACTTTCATGCCCTCTTATAACTCATTTTTAGAAGTTCCCATAGGATCTCCTCCAATAAATTTTATATTAACATGAACCACCCTTAACTTTACAATATTTTTTTAATTATTTTGTTTTTATTTTTTTAACTAATTTTAATCTATCCCACCGCATAAAATTTATATTCATTGTTGCTGATTCCCTTTGAAGGATAGAACCTCGGTATGGTGGCATTCAAATTTGGTCCATCACTACAAAATCGTCAGACAAAATAAGATATTTTAATTAACTAAAATGTATATATTATCACCCATTAAAAAATTCCAAAAATAATGATATTTTTATATTATAGATAGCTCCACACTAAAAGTGAACCAGCCCGCAGTAAACCCAAAACCATGTTCAGGAGCGCTAATTAGAAGTATATGCGGGTGTTGGCATATATTGATTCGTAGGGAGATGGAGCCCTCCCCGATGCTGATATGATGTACTCTCCCGCTGGAACACGTTAGTGTAAACGAATTTTGTCTTGTCCGTTTTCTTACTTATTTAAACTTATTTAAGATTTGGGTTTTCTTTTATATTGTAGGGGCTGTTTGATTTGTTAAAAGTAAAAAAAATAATAATCTTTTATGGAGAAATTATTCTACGTGGAGTTCAGACGTAGCTCTGTACTCCAATTAAATGATGACATGTGAATTTTTTTTTCTTGTACGTAGGACGTGTATAAGAGGAAACTATAAACATCATGATTACAAGTTATACACACTATGCGTACAAATGAAAAAAAAAATTCACGTGTTTTCATTTAATTGGAGTTCAGACATAGGGATACGTCCGGACTCAATACAGAATAATTCTCCACTACTTGAGGACGGCTTCATGAATTCTATTTCTCCTGTGTTATGTTAAGAGTCAAAATCTCATAGAAACTTAATAAAAATGTTATTTTTAATACTTTCTAAGTCTTTTTCTATCTATCTCTATATTTTTTTAATGTATGCCGGATCTAATACATCTGTGTTCCAAAAAGGGTTATCAGACGACTTGTTACCAAACCATTTAAGACGACTCTCTCGAAGCTTATCAGCCATTGGAGCTACTCCAACCTTTTTACGTATATACACGTTTCACATGAGTAAAATACTGAATAAAATAAAATACTACATAAAAAATATATATATATATATATATATATATATATATATATATATATATATATATATATATATATATATATATATATATATATATATATATATATATATATATAATTACTTATATAGCTTGAAGGAAAATAAATGCAGAATCAAGTGGCGTGTGATGATGGACATGTGTTGCGAGTGACAACGGTGGAAATCTAATAATGAAAAAAATTTACAGTGTATTTAGAAATAAATCAAATTTAACAATTTTCATATGCACCAAAATAGAACTAAATGGTAATTTAAGTATGGGTGGAGTTCTATTAAATGTTTTAATTTTATAGATTTAATCAAATTATAAATATGATTAATTAAATTTATATTTGTTGACAATAATTGAATCATTTAATTTTTTAGAAATTATAAATAATTATTTTTTAAAAGAAAATATCAAATTATTCAGATTCCGTTGCTTAGCTTTCTTTATATTTTTTAATTAAAAAAATTAAATATTTGATCACCTAATTTTTAAAAAACATAAATATTATATTGTTTGGTAGAGTTTTTAATTAAATTGTAAATAAAAAATACAAAACTATTTTGATTGAGATTTAGAACTTATTATGGGATTTCGACGGTTTGATTGTTTTGGCAGTTTTGATAGCCTTTAAATATTACCAAAATTATATAAATAAAAGATTTTCTTAAAATAGTTAAATATCAAAGTTTAATTTTTGTTAGAAAATAATATATTGTTGTTTTTTATTATAGATTTAGTCGAAATAAAAAAATGAAAAAAAGTGATGGTATTCTGACCAATTTTCTTGGGAATGATAAATTTAATTATTTTATATAATTCTTAATTGATTATTACTGCAGTTTATTTATTTTAAAATACATCTATGATTTTAAATAATATCCTGAAAAAGAGAAATAATTACTAAAATATACTCATAAATTATATTCATGAGAAAGTATTAAGATGAAATACTCTCTATTGCATTTATGAATTGCTTATTGAGGCTTGTTTCAATAGAAATTGTTTTGAAAATGTTCTAATTCACATATAATTCAAACCAAAATTGAACTTGGGTAAACAAAGCTCTTTGGATCAGGCATTATCGGATTAGATTTCGAGATAAGGATATTGGCGGGGATATAACTTATAAGTAATTTTTGGTGGTCCAAAGGGGCAGCACCCCCTTGTCAGGATCGATCATGAGGTCAAGGGGCCTAACAAGACCAACAACATATGAGAAGAAGAGGAGGGTTAACATATCAACGACCTTCTATATTTCGTGGTGCACAATTAGCTAGCTAAGTAACGTGTCATGGACTAGCACGTGTGAAGAAAGGTTCAAACAAAATTGATCATGTTCGATCAAATTAAACTTAGATTCAAACAAGACATAAATAATATTAGATATATAGAATCTAAATTGAAACTTGCTCAAACCTCATTCTAATTCTCTCAATATTTATTCATGACATATACTTCAATATATAATCACATTTTAAGACAAACTCACACACAACTCCGGGCTTTTGCCCGATTATACTCCAATTGGAAAAAAAAAAAAAAAACTGGCTAAATTTAGATTCTTCCCGACCTATTTTTCTGCCCAAGCTAAAACAATGGGTGCCACCTTTCATTGCAACTCCCCTTATATTCCAAACAACAAACCCAAAAATCCCACCTTTGACCCCTTCACTTCTTCCTCTCTCTCTCCCCGCACCATGCCCAATGAAGAAGAATTCAACGAATCCATGTCTCTCGACAACAGTCGCCACCCCACGCCGGCCGTCCTTGCGCCGGCGGCGAAACCCAAAGGCGGCGCCCGCCTCCTCTCCATCATCCTCAGGTTCATCGTGATGCACATAGTCCTCTCCTTCTTCTTCCTCTTCGCCGGCATCGCGGTCTTCATACTCATCCTCCTATGCATAGCCGGCAAATTCCTCCGCCACCGTCGCCGCCGCCGCTTCTTCCAACAACCAGACATCGAAAGGCGCGGCCTTTCGAGAGAAGAGATTCGCTGCCTCCCCTGTTTCAGATCCTCCGAGTTGGTCTCCGACGACTGCGTGGTGTGCTTGGAAGGGTTTAGGGAAGGGGATTGGTGTAGGGTTCTTCCGGGTTGTAAGCATTTGTTTCATCGGATTTGTGTTGATCGGTGGCTGGAGAGATCTAAGGTTTGTCCGATCTGCCGCGGCGGAGTTGCCGCAAGGTGGATCTGATAGGCAGATTTCTGTAAATTTTTTTTTATTGGTAATTTCTGTATGATTGTACAGAAGATGGGTGTTTTTTTTGGTGAAATATGAATCTGGCTGTATTTGTTTCCTTTTTTTTTTTTTAATTTTATGAGTTCTTGAGTTACAAGGAAAAAAATTGTAGAATTTAGGCTTTGTTTGGTTTGAAGAAATTGAGATAGAGGAAATGAAAATGGTGAAGAAATTGAATTGCGGAGAGATTAAGGTTTAGTTTAATTCCTGTTTTTTAATTCAGTTTTTTATATAAAAAATTATTTTAGAAAACAGTAAAAAAGCTGTCCCAAATGAAGGTGGTATGATTTTCTTACTACTTAAAATACCTTTTTAATACAAATTTTTTGAAAGTTTACTTTAGAAAATAAGAAAATCTGCTTTATTTGATATAGCTTTCTTCCTGCTGTTTAAAGTAGAATTTTTAATAAATTTTTTTTAAAAAAAATAACAGTAAAAAATCAATAATCAAAAGCAGTTTCGCCTAAGAGTAAATATTCATGATTTAATAGAAAGAGATGGAGCTCTCTCTTGTTTCAGCTTCTCTTGTGAGATTATTTTTGGGCTTAATAGTATTGAATCTTGTTATGGGCTAGAACATACGCGGAGGTAGAGTTTGCAAATTTACGTTTGAGCGTTGTACGAATATTCAGCAAAAAACAGAAAAGAAAGTGAACACCAGGATTTTTACGTGGAAAACCCTGAAAATGAGAAAAACCACGGGGCCGCGCCTAGTTGAAAAGTTCCACTAATGTTGCGTAAATTACAATAAGCTGATTCGTCACACAAGTTAGGACAATCAGATTACACTAAGTTTCTCCTGAATTAAAACAAAGTTGTGCAAAATCCCGACGTTTCCAGAATATTCGACAGAATTCCGGCGTATTCAGGAGGCGGGAAGAACTCCGACGGTGGTCGAGGAGGAGATGATTCTCCTTTCCCCTTTATCTTCCTCTTCCCTTCTTCTTCTCCCTTCTCACTTGAGTCCCCTTGTGAAGAATGAGGGCTCTATTTATATTTTTTTTGGAGTGACATGGTTTGTAAATAGGTGTGAGATCAGTAGGGAGTGGTCAAATGGACGGTTGATATTGAATCATTCGATCGTGCATCGTTTGTTGGACATTTGAAGGCCTTAGTGATGTCGGAATTCGGTGATCTTGGTCTCGTTGGATTCGTCTCGTCGAGCCGCTCGAATCGATTATAAGTTCGTTAAAATCGGAGATCATTTGGTAACTCAAATTGTGGTACGAGCTTTCCAATAGCACTTCGGGTGCTTGATTTGGGCTCACTTGGGCTCGGATCGAGTTGAATTTGGTGTCGTTGGGTTCGTATTTCCGAGACGCTCAATTTGACTATAAGCTGGCTGAAATTGGAGTTCAAATACTCCTGAATTTATTTTTTGAAGTTTCCGGTTCGATTCTGCCTTGAAATTGGAGTTCAAATTGTGGTACGAGCTTTCCAATAGCACTTCGGGTGCTTGATTTGGGCTCACTTGGGCTCGGATCGAGTTGAATTTGGTGTCGTTGGGTTCGTATTTCCGAGACGCTCAATTTGACTATAAGCTGGCTGAAATTGGAGTTCAAATACTCCTGAATTTATTTTTTGAAGTTTCCGGTTCGATTCTGCCTTGACATTCGTGCTTGATTAAGATAATTTTTTGATAATATATCAAATATAATCATTTTTGGCTTATTTTTATTGAGGTTGTAAGTGAATTAGAGCATTGGATGAATGGTTTGATTTAGGGTTTGTGTAAGGCTTGTTTTTTGCTTATTATATTTATAATTGATCAAGCTCAAATGAAATTTTAAAAACTTGTCATATAAATGAACATAGATGAGTCTCATATGAATTAGTGCATTTAATAAATAATTCGATGTTCGTTATTATCAAATTTGCTTATTTACATAATTGAAAGTTTTTGCATAAAATTTTAAAGTCTTATGATATAAATGAGTCTTATGTGAATTATCACACTTGATGAATAATTTCATATTTGTTTTTAAAAGATTTGTTTATTTATATCTTGTTTGTTTACTTATAAATGTGTTTCTTTATTGTTTAATGAGTAGATTTTGAGATCGGCAATATTACAGAGATATAGGAAAAGAGATTCTGCAAAAAGACGTGCTGACAAACAACACATAGTAACTGTTTTTGCCGATTTAAATCGAAAACAACGTAATTAAGGAGAAACAAACGAGGCCTCAATAGAAGAGAGGATGATTAAACTGGTGTGCAATTTTGAAATACAATTAAAATGGATAAATCAAACATATTTTTTTTTTTTTATTTAAAAGCAAGCAAAATTAAGGCTTCATTTGGGGCAACATTTTTACTGCTTTCTAAAAAAACTTTCTAGTGCAAAAAAATTTTTGAACTAAAACTTTTTGTATTAAAAAGCTGCTTTAAAAAGTAGTAAGAAAGCTGTCGCAAAGCTTCATTTGGGATGACTTTCTTATTGATTCTTAAAGCGATTTTTCAATATAGAAATTTAAATTTTTGTATTAAAAAACTGCTTTAAGAAGCAGTAAAAAAGCCGCTCCAAATGAAGCCTAAATCTTTCTTTTTTTTGTTTTTTCAAAAAGTAGTGAATGATTTGAACATGAAATATCCATTTATGACAAAGACACAAGTGGTTGATGTTTTTCTTTGCTTTTCTCAAATAATTATCATATGATATACTTCAATAATTATCTAAATCTTGAACTACTATTCAAATCATCTCATAACATATGGTAAAATAAATATCACAAAAATTTTCCAATTGTACCAAACGAGCCTTATCGAGCATTCTAACAAACAATTACATCAATCATGTTTGTGAACATATATAGCGAAGTTTTTTAAATTATCAAACAAGGTTGTTCATAAACATATTTAATAAGTATTCTTGAGCTATCAAATGAGCCCGTTCATGAATATATTTAATTAGTATTTTGAGCTATGAAATGAGCTCGTTCACGAACAAACGATATATGATTCATCTTATATTTATTCAGATAGCTGGTTGTTTACGATTTCAGGCAGATGTGGGAAGTAAAAATAAATTATTAAATTTAATAATATATAATTTTTAAAACTCTAATATAGTTCTAATTGAGTTTTTTTAGTTAATCTCTAATCAAGCTTCTTAACGAGCTTGTTCACGAGCATTAAACGATGCTGTTTATGAACATAAACGAACCGAACAACAAGTTATTGTTCAATCTCATTTATTTAACTATCGAGTATTTATCAAAAGTATTCAAGTTTATTCGTTTACCATATCAAATGAACATGAACGAGATCTTATCAAGCCGAGCCACGAATAGCTCGTCGAATGCTTGATTCATTTGTAGTCCTAATCAATGGGATCTGTTTTGTAAACTGACAAAATTTTGAGTTATTTCAACCATGTTGAAGATGATTTGAAATTTGCTACGAACAATGTTGAGTTAGTTAATTGACATTGTGTTGGTCAATCAATGCCATGTCGAAGCACTGATTCAGATTGATCATAAAGTATATGCGAATGTCAATAAATCCCCTCCCCCCAACCAATATGGTGCATGCTTAGAGCGGTTCATATTTGTTGCAAATTAATTGACCTTGCGTTGAGGAAGTTGATTTGTATTTTTTTTGTGAAATTTTCATCTATGATGTCATTTTGAAAAGCTTTGTACTATCAAATCTTTTATTAAATTTTTTTTAAAATATATAAATATTAAATTAGCAAGTGTATATCTTTGTTACTTCTAATAGTTTCTTATCTTTATATTCTCACCTTTATTTTTGCTTTTGCAGAAAATGTATAATTGGAGAAGGCCATCTGACATATCACATAGGGAGCCTATTGAGGAGGTCATTTGAGCTATTATAGATCAACATGATCCTTAAAGAGTTGTTGAGATTAATAACAGGCTTGAACAATATTTGGACATGTTGAGAGAGCGCAATATCTATCAATGTTTCTTTGTTTGCTCTTCTATATATACTTCTAATTTATCCTCCAAATTCTCTTGTTTTTGAGGATCCCATAGAATGGGTCACTACCATTAAATTGAAGTGTGGACAATATAATCTCTTAGACAATATCATGGATCAAATTAGTTATGAGATATGCAATACTTTATAGCTAGTCGTTGATACTATTGTATCGACATTGTAGTCAAGGCTACTGAGCCATTGTTAGTTATAGTCGAGCACATTATATTAGCCTCAAGACTCAAATATTGGCGAAATTCATAGTCCATCTCGTGGATATGTGACATGGGCAAGATATATTTTACAAGCTTATAAGGATTGAATTCTGGGATTCTTGAAAAAACAATTGTTGGATTGGCCTTGAAGAGTTGACAATTACACTGTGAGAGCTACAGGCTATATTGGAGTTGCCAATTTTTTGTCATCATTTTGAAGAGTGTTTCCCCCTGATGAAGAGCTTATTTTGTAAGCAAGTTTCAACAGATGGTCATCACATGTGAGATTAATTTTGATAGCTGTTTACCCATAGTTATTATATAACTATTGTCGAACATGTTGATAGATAAAGTTATCAATATGGACCCAAACAATAATACCTTTGGATGTCTAGATTAATCGTTTCCTTCGAAAGGATTATTTATCTCACCCCATTGTTTCATTATATGATCCTTCTGAGCAAGGTTTACAATATGATGATTATCCCTTACAAGAAACTGTTGGACCATTTATATTTGTTGGACAATTTTCTCTCATGATACCAGGTATTAATGAGGATTTATTGCTTGCATGCTTTTTTAGCTATTTGGTTGTGTACTTTGTGTTACTCATTAAAACAAGATTCATACGAAATGGTGTTCTTTTAGCGGCTAACCGAATTTCTCAGGGGGGGGGGGGGGGGGGGGGGGGGGGGGGGGGGGGGCGGGCATTTGTCATTAGCCCATGCAGTGCTAGCTAGGATATAAATGGTTCTACTAATCATCTCCGAAGCAAAATCCCTCGAGTTGAGAGATTTTATATTGCAATGGCATTACATACATGCATGGATCCATCTCCATGTACATGGAGTCTTTGCTTGTTTAGAGAGCCCTTCATATTTCCAATATAGAGGATATCCCATAGTTATTTAGTTATCACAAGCATCATCCACTTTAGAATGATAATAGATATGCCACTTTTTCTTTACTCCACATTTAGTAGTGGATCACTTCACTTTGATTCATTAGCTATATATAGTTGGTTCACCCTCTGATTTGAGAGAGGTTGAGATTATTGATGGGATTGATCAGACGGGGCAATACACTTTGCTCCAAGGTGGTCAAAATTTAAAGATAAGTATTTGTTTCAATATGTGCCCTAGTTGGTTATGTCATCATTATGAATATTTTATCACTTTAGAAGGGTATTGACCTAATAAGGTTGCTCGCTGTGACGCCTTAGAATCTAAGTTTGAAAGAATTACATCTTTTTATTATCTTAATCAATAACTAGAGCTTAGAACTTGAATTCAAAAAATATAAACAACAAAAAACATATTTACATATCTATTCATTCAATATTTACATATCTATTCATTCAATATTTATATCTTGATTCAGAGTCCCAAAATAATATACATATAATAATCATGATGCAACAAAAATATTCTATCTCTAAAAAAATACATCATAACTATAAAAGAACAAAAAGATCAACATATATAGAAAAAAATACTCAAGCCTACAATCCAGATCAACCTCAATCATTAGGATCCTTACCCTTACTTTAAAGCAAGTAAACATCATATAATGAGTACATAGCCCAACAAGTAACCAATATCTACAACTGAAGTCATTGCATAAATTAAAATATAAATAGTAACTATATAATCGTAGAAACATGTAGCAACAAATATAAATAATATTATGCATATAACTCATATACAACCTTATCATATAAATATTAATCATATCATCATCATATATTGTATGGTCATATCAATACCTTATTAGTCACTACATATCAATCATGTCAATTACTCTCACGAGTCAATTAATCAATGTATATCATATCTCATATATCATCAATCTTATCAATCATAAGCCTTATGAGTCATTAATCACCGGTCACATCTAGCATCTATCTTATTTGTCATCCGTCATCTATCATATATGTCATCTATCATTTAGTATATATCTTTTCTGTCATCGGTTACGTATATCATCTATCATCGATCATATTTATCATTGGTTTTACTATCATATATTTCATTGATTTATCTATTATATATGTCATTGATCTTATTAGTCATATGTATCATCTACTCCATTATGTCAGCCCTTAATCTTATTATATCAGTCATCAGTTTCCACTCATCAATCATATATTGCACATTAGTCTTCTCAATCATATATCACCTATGTTCATTTACTTTGCCTATTATTACACTCATTTCATATCATATAAATCATAATAACAAACATCCTTTATATATCATATCCAATGATCATAACATATAAATCTCTAGTATGCTCATAAATATGCATGTATTATGCTAAAAATGTATATATTTTATGCCAAATGTAGAGTAATCCTATACACGTTATGTATCTCATATTTAGATTTAATACAATAGCACCTGATCATTTTATATTCAATATTTCCTTATTTCACATAAAATGCCATATAAGCCAAATAATCTAATGCAAATTCAATATAAGCCAGTCAAAATAATTAGAATCATTATATCTACTATATACCAAACATTACATGTTAAAAGTTCACTAAAATAGGAGATATCATATTTTTATCACTTTTAGGAGAGAGAAATATATCAAACTTAAAATTATTGAAAATACATGGATAATAAAGATAACTTACATTGGTCATAATAATTTTTATAATAGGTGCAAAGAATGAATAAGCCCTGGAAGTGCTTCTCTCTGTTCTCTCTCTCTTGTCCTCTCTCCCTTCTCTTCTCATTTTTCTTTCATTCCTTCCCTAGGAGTTCAATGATGGGGCATTTCCAACCTTGGCACCACATCACTCGTAGAGAAATTTTCCTAAACATGAAACTTGGGTTATTATATACAATGTACCCCCTTAAAAAATATAATTATTTACATTTCATAATAGAATTTATTACCAGTTACATCAATCCTACCATAACAATCTCATTATGTATTCACTTTCTAATAGGTGCATATGAATCAATTAGTCCATATCATGTGATGTAATATATTTCAATCAAAATAAAATAATAAAATAATATTTAGAATAAAAAATTACACTAGCAGAATTCTTATGCATTTTTTAACTCTATTGTAGAGGAGTATCATTACCAATATGAAAAAACCTTTAACCATATCGAGGTTGTGGACAATTCATCATCTTGTGCCTATAACCACTACACCTAAAGCATTGTCCTGTCATTCTATATTATTGTCTAGCTACACCAAACACATTGTTGGGTGCTTCACGTTGGTGCTTTCATAATTTCACTAATCCATTTCTTACTACTTCACCCATTTTTCTGAGTGATTGAGGTTTATACTAAGAATGTATATGTTTAAACAGCTTCAATCTATCACTAACCATTTGTGTAATTATATTAGCAAACTTTAATACACCCTCATGACTAATTACTAATTAGAGTTACTTATGAATCTTGTTCAATTGGCATTTCTTTTCCTTTTGGATTCGCCTTCTTCAGCCTGATCAATTAAATAAATCTTTAATAAAATACACATCTAAAGCATATTCAGCTATCTATGTCACATATATACATGTATGCAACTTAACACACATTACACACTACCCCATATACAATTAATTATACAACTCTAATTATAATTCCATTCTTTCAATAACCTTTGCTTTGCTACCACTTTGTGATGACCCATAATTTAAATTAGGAAGAATTACATCTTTTTATCATCTCAATCAACAACCAGAACTTACAAATTGCATTAAAAAATAAACAATAAAAAACATATTTACATCTCTATTCATTCAATATTTACACCTTGATCTAGAGTCTCAAAATAATATATATATATATATATATATATATATATATATATATATATATATATATATATATATATATATATATATATATATATATATATATATATATAATAATAATAATAATAATAATAATAATAATAATAATAATAATAATCATGATACAACCAAAATAATCCATCACTAAAATAATATATCATGACTACAAAAGAATAAAAGACCAAAAGATACAGAAATAAACTCAAGCCTGCAACCGTCATCAATCTCAATTCATAGGATTCTTACCCTTACCTGAAAACATGTAAAAACCATATAATGGACATATAACCAATATCTACAACTGAAGTTAACACATAAAATAAAAATAATAATCATATAACCATAGAAACATATAGCATTTAATATAAATAGTATTATGTATATCATATAAATCATATACAATCTTATTATATATATATATATATATCCCCATCACATATCATATGGTCATATCAGTACTCTATCAATTTGGTGCATATCAATTATGTCAATCAATTAATCATTCTTATAAATCTATCATATCATCATCTAATCAATCACCTTATATCATATCTCATGTACCATCAGTCGTATCAATCATCAATCACATATATATCTATATGATCTATCATCTGTCTTATCTATTGTCTGTCAACTATCATATATATCATCTATCTTAATTGTCATCGATTATATCTATCATTTGGCATTGGTCATATCTATCATTTGTCATTGGTCTAATATATCATATGTCATCAGTCTATCACATCTATCTTCAGTCTATCTATCATATTTATCATAAGTATATCTATCATCTGTGTTATTAGTTTATCTATCATATCTATCATCGATCTTATTGGTCATATTTATCATCTGTCATCCATCATATCGGTCATCAGTCTTATCATATCATCAATCAATCTTTTCAATTATCAGTTTCATCAGTCATCAAATTTTCACTCATTAGTCATTTCATCAGTCATATTAGTCATTAGTCTTCTCAATCATATAGCGCCTTAGTTCGTTCACCTTGCATGTTATTATGCTCATTTCATATCATATGGATTATAATAACAAATATCTTGTAGCTATCATATATAATGATCATAACATATAGATCTATCTAGCACGCTCATCAATAGACATATATTATGCCAACAATACATGTTATGCCAAATGCATAGTAATCATTTGAATGTTATGTTACTTGATTTTATGTGTAATTATACTAAAATTACATATCATTCATTATAATATAAATACCGCATCACATGAATTGATTATCATATTTCATTAATTACTCCAAATGTAAATATATAATAAGTAATTATTATGAAAACTAGTTAGATCATATGATACAATCAACTTCGCATAATATGATCTATTTTACTTGCTAATTTTTAAACCTATCACAATCATGTGTATGTTATGGTTATCTTACTAAGTTCTAAACTTGAAATATAAAAAAATATATATTAATAAAGTTGAAAGGGTTGTTTTGAAATCTTTCTCGCTAGGTTGGCTTGCTTGACTTGTGATATACATTGAATTTCTTTAACTATAGGGACCACAATTTCTATTTGATAATTATTTTTTTATTGCTTTCAAGAATTTTTGTATTAGGAAGCTACTTTTTATAATAGCTTAAAAAATTACTTTATCCAAAGTACCTTTACAACCATCTTCACAAAAAATTGTAGCTGTCTCAAACGAACTCTAAGGCTTCGTTTGGGACAGCTTTTTTATTGTTTTCTAAAACGGAGTTTTAGTACAATTTTTTTATTTTGGTACTAAAACTCCGTTTTGAAAAGCAATGAAAAAGCCGTCTCAAACGAAGCCTAAGTCTTGTATTTTTGCTGGGTGTTCTTATTACTTAATTTTTTTTTCTAGTTTGTACATGAAATGCTAATACATGTATTAGCACATACATGTTATTCATTAGCTTAAACCAAATTATATTTATGATCATCAAAATATCTAATACCAATTTAAGCTCATGGGATAAACAATATGCAGATTTAAATATTACCTTCATTAAGCAATTTAAATAGTTTTAAATGAATTATCATAATATTGATTAAGGCTTCGATTGTGACAACTTTTTCATTGCTTTCTAAAACGAGTTTTTAGTACAAAAATTAATAATTCAAGAAAATTTTTAACTAAAACTTTGATTTAGAAAGCATTAAGAATGCTGTCCCAAACGAACCCTAAGGATTTGTTTGGTTCGGCTTTCTTACTGCATCTTAAAACAGCTTTTTAGTTAAAAAATTTTAATTTTTGTACTAAAACATTGCTTTAAGAAGCAGGTAGAAAGCAGTCCCAAACGAAGCCTAGACAATTTTTTTTGTACTTTATAAAGCAGTTTTTTAGTACAAATAATTCTAGTTTAAAATAAATTTTATACTAAATAATTGCTTTAAAAAATAGAAAGAAAACGGTCTCAAATAAAGCCTAAAATATATAAATTCAATTTCAATCCCAGCCTTCTAAATGGAACGAACGGCTGGGATTTTTTAAATGTACACATGCAATGACAACAAATATTGATCGAGACTATTCGGGTGAAGATCAAATAGAACAATTTTAAGTGGACCTTAACCCATCATGAAAAAGATGCTTTAATGACGTAAAAGCTTTTGAACTATTCTTCGAAAATTAGGCCTCAGAGCAAATTTTTAATCAAAATTGTATATTAGAATGAATTTATAAATTACTAAATTTATTCTAAGATTAATATTTTTATATGCTGCAACATTTATGACGGTAGAGAGATAAAGAATTTAATATCCTAATTTTGCATGAATATTCAACTTACACAAAGATAAAACATAAGAGCGTAGGAGTTATAATAGACATCAAAATTTTTATGTGAAAAATCCAGAAAAGGGGAAAAACCAAACGGGTCTCGTCCAGTTGAATTGATTCCACTGTTTGCCGTTGATTATAAATGATGTCCATCATCCGGAAGCTTTGAAATATGATTCAAACTCTTGATTTGGGCCCATTGGGCTCAGATTAGATTGATTTTAGTATCGTTGGGTTCGTCTCATCGAGATGGTCGGTTCTACGATAAGTTTGCTGAAATCAAAGTTTGGATGATCCCAAATTTAAGCTTTGTTTGGGACGGCTTTCTTACTGTTTTATGAAACAGTTTTTTAGTATAAAATTTTGTAGTTTATAAAATTTTTACATTAAAAAGTTGTTTTAAAAAGTAGTTAGAAAGCCATCTCAAATGAAGCCTTATGTTTCATTTGGGACGACTTTCTTACTACTTCTTAAAGCTGCTTTCTAGTACAAAATTTTAATTTTGTATTAAAAAGCCATTTTAAGAAGCAGTAAGAAAGCCGTCCCAAATGAAGCCTTAGGGTTCGTTTGGGACTACTTTTTTACTGCTTCTTAAATCAATTTTCTAGAACAAAAATTAAAATTTATGTACTAATAAGCAGTAAAAAAGTCATCCCAAATGAAATCTTAATCTCAAAGATTTCCGACTTAATTATACCTTGAGATCTATGTCCAATCAAAGTGATTTTTGATGAAGTATCAAATATTATAAATAAATAATTTTTATTATATTAGTTTTGAAATAAAATTAATAAAATTTTAATTTATTTAATATAATTTATATTAAAAAGTTCTGATGTAATTTTTTGAAAGCAATGGAAAGATGCGATGGGTAGGATGTTGAAAGGCAAATAAAAACAATAGACGAATAAAGTAACGGTTGAAGATTTATATCTTTCATCTAATCAATCATTCCAGAAGTAAAATTTTGTTTTGCGTCCTCATCATTTTTAAATTAAAAAAATAATTATAAATAGTAATTATAATAATAGATGTGATGTATTATTTTTTTGGGAATATTTGGGGCCAAGACGCATATCATTCAAAGAAAAGAATTACAGTAAAAAAATTGACAGCTACCACAACTTACCAGTAGCTGTCAACAAAATCCTATCATCAACAAAAAGGCTGCGGAAAAAAAATGAGAAACAAATACAACCTATCAGCCACAGGTGCAGAAATAAACAAGAAAACAGACAATACAGATACTACTAGGATAGAAAAGATTAATAGAAGAAAAGATGAAAGGACTCAGGTTGCAACACTCATAATAAAACTCCTAGGCAGCAAAATTCATCCAGACGGATGACTGGTTCCCCTGATTGCCGAATTGGCCGTTCAAGGAGAAGAAAAGAAGGTTGCATTCATCATAGTCCTTCAAAACAGCATATCCTGGTTGCCATAGAAGACCATCCAGGAGAAGATAACATTCCGGCAATAGAGCATCCCAGGTCCAGTGAAACCACCACATCCGAATTCTCCAAATCATTCCAGCAAATGATTAATATTTTGAAAGCAATTCCATTTCATGACTTTCCCTCTGACAGCCCGCTTAATTCTCCAGGCAATAGTAGTATAACAGTCAATCGAATTTCCAAAAATCCAGTCATTCCTAGCCCTCCAGATATGATAAATAGAGGCACATATCATCAGATAATAGAAGTTTTTGCAGTTCTTATTTACATTTAATACCTCAATCGTATCAAAAGTTAGTCTCAGGTTAGGTCTTAAAAGATTGCTGCTCATAATGGGGATAAGAAGCTTAAGGATTTTAAATGTGTATTCACATTCAAAAAATAAGTGTGAAGTGGTTTCCGGAACTGTATTGCAAAAAGAACAGTTAGGATTAGTTGGGATACCACGCCGCATCAACGCATCAGCAGTCTTGAGCCCATTACAAAAAGCCAACCAGGAATGTGAAGAGAAACGAAGGGCATAATTTTTATGCCAAATGAAATGATGCCAGCTAGTTTCAGAATAGCCCACATAAAAATTCCTTAAGAAAACCTTAAAGATAGGTTTATCCAGTTGGTTCCAGCAGCAAATCAATTTATCCATAATGGGAATAGCAGTAATAGCCGGGATAATAGCCGGATTAAGATCCCTGGGAATGTTCCAGTGACTGTTAAGCAAAAACTTGCTAGTTTCAAAAGAGGAGGTAAAAGGGTTTGAAGGCATAGCGTTATACTCCAGAGAGAGGTCATAAATTGATCTACCACTGCACCAAGGGTCCCAAAAGAAGGAAAGCTTAGAATTAGCAGTGACAGATAGCTTAAGCATAGTTTTCACAGAATTAGCAACTCCACAAATGAATTTCCAGTGTATAGATGTCCGCCGGGGCAAAGGTTTCCAGAGGGATAAATATTTGTTCTTCCACCAATCAAATAAAATACCTTCACTGTTAAAAAATCGCCAAATCAATGAGCAACCAAATGCATGGTATAAAGCATTTAAATCAGGAATACCCAGACCGCCATAATCTTTTGGAGAGCAGGTGTCTCTCCAGGCAACTAAGTGAAGCTTCCTCTTGGTGATGTCCCCAAAGAAAAGGAACCTAGAGCATAATTTATTGATAGCTTTACAGCAAGATTTAGGTATAATCGCTCCTCTAATCCAATATGCAAGGGTATTGCAGATAGTAAATTTCATGTATTGTATTCTACCCGCAAATGATAGTAATTTAGCCTTCCAACCATCCAGAAGTCCATACAGCTTATTCATCAGAGGCTGGAAGTCAGCCTTGCGAAGTTTCCTGGTAAAAATGGGAAGACCAAGGTATGTGATTGGGCTATGAGCTTGCGGGACATTAAGAATCCCACAAATCTCATTAACATCAGTTGCATATTTAGAGAAGAAAGCAAGGCTTTTCTCAGGATTTACTTTGAGCCCCGATAGATCAGCAAAAGAGTAAAGCAAGTTTGTGAGAGATTGAGCATTATCAGTGGTAGACTTGCCAAAGACAAGCAGGTCATCTGCGTATAGAAGATGAGATATGTGAAGTTCACCAGAATTAATACCATGGAAGGTACCAGCAGAGATAACATCCTTAAATGAAGAAGAGAGACCATCCATGGCAATGCTGAAGAGATAGGGTGAAAGCGGACATCCTTGCCTCAGGCCTGAAGAAGAGCTAAAATAACCTTCCAATGCACCATTAATTGCGATTGAGAAATAGATATCAGTAATACAGTTTTTAATCCAAGAAATAAAAATTGGAGGAAAACCTTTCGCAATCATACGATTCAGGATAAATTCTCTGGATACCGAGTCAAAAGCTTTGTGGATATCAAACTTAGCACAAAAGAATTTATTTGAGGCTTTATGATTAAAATCCCCAGCAGTTCCATTGCAAGAATAGAGTTTTCAGAGATGGATCTATCTTTAATAAACCCCGTTTGAGATGGATGGATAATGTAAGGCGTGATCACTTTCATCCTGTTAGCAAGAATCTTCGCAATTATTTTGTAAAAAGTGTTGCAGAGGGAGATGGGTCTGTAGTCTGAAATGCAAGCAGCATGGGGTTTTTTCGGAATTAAGGTGATAGATGTTACCTTAGCTTCTCGAGGCATGAAACCGGAGGAGAAAAAAGAAAAAACAGCATCACATATTTGCTTCCCGATAACATTCCAGGAGGATTTGTAAAAATCAAATGTGTAACCATCCGGTCCAAGGGCAGAGGTAGCAGGGGCATTGAAGATAATGCTTTTAATTTCTTCAGCAGTAACCAGAGAGGTAAGTCCCTGAATAAGATCAACCGGAATGCTGTTGCCAGTGGGGATGGAATGGATAGCATTGGGAGCCAGGGTAGAGGAATTAAAAAGATTTTGAAAATGAGAAATAGTCGCCTCTTTAATTTCCTGATGCGAGGTGAGGATACCATCCGGGGTGGATAGCGATTTGATAAGATTTACATTATGTCTGATGTTGATGCGAGCATACAAGAACTTTAAGTCATCCTCACCACAAGACAACCAAGAAGCTTTCCCTCTTTGTGAAATCCATTCCGTCCAAGCATGGTTAATATCAGCCATGCAGCGGTTGGTAGAAGAAAGTGTGGCATTCAAAATAGGATCAATGGGATTATCTTGCAAGCAGCTCAGGAGCAGATTTTGCTCAAAAGAAAGGTTATCCAGATCTTGCTTGAGGCGGGAGGAAGAAGCCCATGTCTTAGTTTTAATCTTTCTTTTCAAATCTTTAAGCTTGTAGTAGAAAGCACAGATAGGACTGCTGCGATAATGCTGAGAGAATGAGGAGATCAGACAGTCCCAGAACTCCAGAAAGTTTCTCCAATAATTTTTGTATAGAAATCTATGATTTTGAATGATGTTATTGTGAGAGAGGACAATGATGGGAGAATGATCAGATATAAGTGGGTCTCCAACCAGATAATAGGAGTTATTAAAGGTGCTCAGCCAGGCATCATTGACTAAGGCTCTATCCAGTTTAATATGAATTGGTTTGTCAACCCTCTGATTAAACCAAGTATAGTAGTGTCCCACCGAAGACAACTCATGGACCCCAATGTTGAAAATCAGATTATTAAAATCTGTCATTTTGTTAGCCACAATAACATTACCACCAGCCTTCTCATGGGGGTATCTACAGCAGTAGAAATCCCTTAAGATGATCCACGGGAGCACAATACCACCAGCCAAACTCAAGAGCTGCTCCCAAAGGAGAAGTCTCTCTTCAAAGTTCTTGGAAGCATAAATGACAGAGACATTGCAAGTCGGGGTAGTACCCTCATAGACCAGCCCGTGGATGAGCTGGGTAGAGGTAAAACTAGGGACAAAATTCACTTTGAGGGAATTCCACTTGATCCAAATTCTGCCCGGGTTTGATAAAGCAAAATTGTCAAAAGAAGCTTCACAAGGAAATATAGCATGATTTGCAGAGAACCAAGGGTCTGACGAGGAAGCGGAAGAAACTTTTGCTTCTACAATAAACAGCATGTCAAGATTATGTTTTTTTGAAAATTGCTTGCAGCAAAGCACCTTGTCTGGGCTATTAAACCCACGAAGGTTCCAAGAAGCCATGAGAGGGAGGGTCATTGAGACTTGGAATTGGGGGTGGTTGCCTTTTTGGCATGCTTGGCTCTTGTGTTCTTACAGGATTGAGGTTGGGTTTTCAGATTGTCCAGGTTTTGATGTTGTTTAAAATTGTTCAGTAATTTGGGTGCTTGACCGGTGTCAGTGGTAAGGGATAAATCCACCAAGGGGTCGGATGAGCTCGGGTCAGAGATTTCTGGGGTGTCAAGGGAAACTCCGTCAGATAAAGCGGAAAAAGCATTTTTGGTGGGAGTTGGATTCAAAATCGGGGGAGAGTGGTTGGAGCTGGAACGGGGGGCGACCTCCTGAAGGGAGAGGTGCGTGCGGGGGAGTTATGGGTGGAGTTTGAGACCGTTGCGGGATCCACAATGGGGTCAGACGAGGGGGAATTAAGATTAGGAATAAGTTTAAAAGTGGGTGGAGGTATGGGTGGTGGTATAATTGGAGGAGGCAAAAGGGGTGGAGCTTGTGAGGTTGGGGGTTTTGGAATATTAAGGCATGGAGGAGGGGTTTTCCGAGGCTTACGACTATAGCTCCTTCCACGAGCCGACGGGGGGTGCTGAGGAGATGGGGAAGGATTTTTTGGGCAGCTGGTAGGAGAGTGGTTGATGGAGCCTCAGTGAGTGCAGCGAATGGGTTTCTAGTCATAAAGAACTGATAAAGGAGAGATTTTTCCATCCACAGAAATGTAGATTTCATCAGGTAAGGGATCAGTGCTGCAAACCTAGACACAAACCCGGGCGAAGGTCAGGCGGATTTTTGCTGTCGTTAAGGCGTCGACGGCCAAGGGAACACCAACACAGCTAGCTATTTTTGAGATTCCCTAGGGAGTCCAGCAAGACAGTGACAAGTTCTTTATCTTTATCCAGAGAGGAATGTTTGGGAATTCTTCACGCACAGGGACAAAATCAGGTGTCCATATTTGCAAAATAAATGACTTACCAAGGAAAAACCACGGTCCGCCGGACCATGCCATCTCATAGTCTTCCTCCGCAGTGAACTTGAGAAGAAAGAAACCATCATCAAGCGTGAGGAGGTTGATCAAGCCTTTGAGGGTCCAAGTACGCTTGATCGCGGAGAGGAGGGATTCGTAGAACGACTGTCGGCCAATGGAGTACCCGACTAAAGATAAGCCCCATTATGGGGCCCCAACCTCATATTGAGCTTGCGTAAAGTGAGCAGTGGCATTAGTGGTAGGAAAATGGGCAAGGCTTGAGGTGAACTCAGTAGGGATATGAGTTTTTTTGGCAAGCAAAAATTTCCAATCAAGAGGATTAGAAGAAGTGGGAAGAAGGGAGGGTGAGGATGAGAGGGGAGGAAAAACCGAGGAGGACATCCCGACGGAGTCCTCCTCCAAGGCGGCGGACGGTGGCCAAAGAGCGGAGAGGCAAACCCTAGAGGAAAACCCTAGAGCTCGCAGCTGCGTTAGCAGAGTTTGATGTGATGTATTCTAAAAAATTATCTTGATCAATCACGAATCTCGAGGCAAAATCTAACCGGAAACTTCAAAAATTAAAATCAAAGAGAATACATCGCCAATTTATTCTTAAATTCCTTAATGAGCTCCTGCGCAATTTGGCTTCACATCATCTTGGTATCAGAGCATGGCTAGCATAGGCTACACATGCTAGAAATCATCATAGGGAGCTACATAATCATTCTTAATTTGAAATTGAATTCTTTCCTAATTTATCATTCTATTTTTGGAAAGTTTCTAACTTGACACTATTTTGAATTCAAATTTAAATTGAGTCAATTAAATACTTTCATAAGTTCCAATCCAATTTAAGCAAGCTTGTACACATGGCACCCAATCCCAATCCCTCATGATCTTGCCGCCGCCCCCCTCTTCAATAGCCCAACAATTTCCATTTAATTGTTTCCTAATTCTAAGTCCATCCTTTTGGAAACAATTTCAATTCCCATAGCAATTTTGTTCCTCACATCCAAATCTTCAAATCTCCTTTTAATTACTTTCCATTAGTATTATTCTCAACTTGGACAGTTTGATTTATTTCCAATCACAGAATTAATATTTGGCTGAAAACCCCACGTCCCCTTCTCATTTAATTCCTTCCCAACTCATATTTTTCTGGTTGGAATTAAAATCCTATTTCCTCTCATGCTCTACCGCCCCCTCCTCTATCCTAATTGCACTAGAAAATCTTTTCTAGTGCAGAACCTGAGGCTTGGCATTTACCTTCAGCCTTCTCATAGCCATTAAGGCTTGACTCCTCCATCAAATTCAGCCACTACATTTAATACACCGCAAAATACAAATTCCAGAAATCAAGAAATCAAAGAGCATTCAAACTCCGATTTCAGCAAACTTATAGTCAAACTGAGCGTCTCGAAAATACGAACCCAACGACACCAAATTCGACCCAATTCGAGCCCAAATGGGTCCAAATCAAGGACCCGAAGCGCCATTGGAAGGTTCAAACCAGAATTTGAGTTACCAAAAGGTCTTAGATTTTAACTAGCTTATACTTGAATCGAGCACCTCGACGAGACGAATCCAATGAACCCAAGATCGCTGAATTCTGATATCATTAAGGCCTCCAAATGTCCAACGAACGGTGCACGATCGAAGGGTTCAATATCGTCTGTCCATTCAAATCACTCCCTATTCGCCCCTGATCTCCCACCTATTTACAAGCCATGCCACTCCAGAAAAACTATAAATAGAGCCATCATTCTTCACAAAGGGAAGTCAAGTGAAGAAAGAGAAGAAGAAGATAAGAATAAGAGAAAGGGGAAAAGGAGAATCCTCTCCTCTTCGACCACCGCCGGAGCTCTTCTCGCCGCCTGAATACGCCAAAACTTTGCCGAATTTTAGGGAAACGATGGGATTCTGCAAAACTTTGTAAATTTTCTTCAAGTGGTAATCTGATCATCCCGATTTGTGGGACGAATCAGTTTCTTGTAATTTACAAAAACACTAGTGGAACTTTTCAGTTGGGCGTGACCCCGTGGTTTTTTCCCTCTTCTGGGTTTTCCACGTAAAAATCTTGGTGTTCATATTCTTTTGTGTTTTTGTGCTGAATATTCGTACAACGCTCTGACGTTAATTTAAAAACTCTACCGCCGCGTATATTCTAGCACGCAACAGTTTGGCGCTGTCTGTTGGAAAACTATCCCACTACTTCAAGTTTTGTTACGATGGTCAACAAGCGCAGCAATCGAATCATTGGAGCTTCTCGCTCCAACTCTTGTCAGTCCAGAAATTCGTATATTAACCATAGACGCCCGATGTCTGCCTCTTTTCATCCTGGGGGGCAGAATACTGCCGGAGAAGGGACATCGGGATCTTCTTTAGAAGAAAGAATCCGGAAGATGGAAGAATATTAGAACGAGATCCTTCAACTCCTGCGAGAGAGTCGGCAGCCGACATTGATACAACGGGAGGAAGTTTTTCTCCCTTAGGATCCACCATGGGTTGAAGATGTCCAATTCAGACATCTTCAAGCAGAAGTTCATCTCCCTCCACCTAGAAGATTTCCTCAGTCTCGACAGGATAACGAACTTTCCGATACAGCAAGTTCTACACATCCCTCGCCATTAACTCGAAAGACTCTGCCCAACCACACGTTGCGGAGCTCCCTCACGATGCCCTGTGTCACGAACTGCGAAGTTTGGTAAATGAAAAATTCCCCCAAGGGGATGCGAGACAAACTCTCCAACAAAGAGACTTTCAGAAGTCATCACCTCTAACTGAGGCCATACTACAGCATCCCATTCCAGCTAGATTTAAACTACCCAACATCGAGCCTTACGACGGAACGTCCGACTTGTACGAGCATATCGACCACTACATAACCATTATGCACAATCAGCGAGCCTCAGACGCCCTCCTCTGCCAAGTCTTTTCTGCCACCCTCAAAGGACAGGCTCGAATGTGGTTCTATTCGCTTCCGTCGGGAATGATCCCCTCATTTATAACATTGGCAAAAGCTTTTGTCGAGCAGTTCGTAGCCAACCGAAGAATTGCTAAGGATTCTTCTCACCTTTCTGGAATTCGTCAAAACAAAGGAGAATCTTTAAATGAGTATTTTCAGCAATTCTCCACTGAAGCTCGACAAATCCCAAGAGTAGATCCCGAACTGTTGAGAGGAGCCTTCCTTGAAGGCCTTTGCCCTGGCCCCTTCTATTCAGCACTTATGCGCGACACTGTTCCTTCGTATGCCGATTTAATTCACCAGGTAGAAGCTCAAATCTCGGCGGACGAGACTATAAATACCCACAGGAAACAGTTTGAGCAAGCTACTGGAAAGCGCAAGGGTGCACCAGGGACATATAATTCTTCCTCACAACGAAAGAAGTAAGGGAAGAACAATCTGCCCCCGAGGCCTCCATTACTACGACGAGAACCTCGACAGGAGAAAGAGTACTCTCCTCTCAATACATCTCGAGCAAATGTGTTAATGGCTATTTGAGATCAATATACAGTAAAGTGGCCATATCCCTTGAAGCCGAACACAGGAAATCAGGATCAATACTGCCATTTTCATCGTAGTCGTGGCCACACTACCGAAGCGTGTAGATAACTGAAGGAGGAAATTGAAAGGCTTATCCGCCAAGGCTATCTCCAATAGTTTATTTGGGATCCACGTACCCGTGAAGAAACTCGTCCTGCTGGGGGGGGCAAGATCGACAACAGAGGCCACCGGTAAATAATTGAATAGCAATTGGAGAAATTGAGATAATATTAGAGGCCCTTTGCTATCTGATAAAGTCTTTTTGGCTGTGGACGAAATTCTAACTCCAAAGAAAGCTCGTGTAGATCACACCATCACCTTTGATGATTCTGACTTGGAGGTAGTAAAAACCCGTCACCAAGATCTGCTTGTTGTCAATGTAGGCATAGGTGACCCATGCTACAATGTTAAGAGAATTCTTGTGGATAACGGTAGCTCTGTAGATATCCTGTTATACTCTACCTTCCTCAATTTGGGTCTCGCTAGAGAGAAGCTTCAACCAGCGGCAGGTCCTTTATATGGATTTGATAATCGACCTGTACGAGTAGAATGGATAATCAATCTCCCAGTTGTACTTGGAGAATTCCCCTGGCAATCTACAAACTCTGTCCAGTTCGTCGTTGTAAAGTCTGAATCTGCTTACAACACTATCTTTGGGAGGCCACTCTAATCAATTTTTGGGATTGTCACTTCTATCCCTCACCTCAAGCTGAAGTTCCACACTCCAAAAGGAGTTAGTGTGGTGTTCGGAGATCAACAAATAGCACAAACCTGCTATCTCAGGCAGGTCAAAATGCGCCCGACGGATACTCTAAGCATTGAGAACTTTGATCTCCGGAACGAGGACATTCCTCAGAGAGCTTCCCCCGTAGAAGAACTCACTACTGTGTCTATCTCTAAAGAATATCCTTTAAAGACAATACAGATTGGATCACTTCTCTCAGATGACGAAAAGAAGGAATTCATGGATTTTCTATAAGAAAATTAGGATGTTTTCGTATGGACCCCTGCAGATATGCCCGGAATTGACCCTGAAGTAATTGTACACTCCCTTAAGATCAATCCGGTGAACAAACCAATCATCCAGAAGAAACAGAATTTTGAACCAGATCGTCAGCAGGCGATCGAATAAGAGGTGGAAAAACTCCTGGAAGCCGGATTCATACGAGAAGTACATTATCCTACTTGGATGGCAAATATCGTCTTGTTCGGAAGGAGAGCGGTGCATGGAGAATGTGCATAGATTACACATATCTCAATAAAGCCTGCCCAAAAGATAGCTATCCACTTCATTGTATTGACCAGTTAGTCGATACCACCTTTAGACATAAGATGTTGAGTTTCATGGACGCCTGCTCTGGTAACAACCAAATCAAGATGAATCTGACTGACGAAGAAGCAACAGCATTCTAAACAGACAAAGGGTTGTATTGTTATTGGGTGATGCCCTTCGGGCTCAAGAATGCTGAAGCAACTTATTAACGTCTCATGAATAAGATTTTCAAAACCCTTATTGTACGTAATATGGAGGTGTACATCGACGACATGTTGGTGAAGAGTCTCGAAAAGTCTCAACATATCTCTGATTTGGAATAATGCTTCAGTTTATTGAGACGTTACAATATGCGCCTCAACCCCGTCAAATGCGCCTTCGGAGTAACTTCTGGAAAATTTCTGAATTTTATGGTAAGCCATAGAGGGATCGAAGCCAATCCCAAAAAAATCAAGGCGTTAAGAGATATGGTGCCACCTAAGAACATCAAGGAAGTCCAAAGGCTGAATGGGAGGATCACAGCATTGTCTTGTTTCCTAGCACGCTCAGGACACAAGTACCTGCCTTTCTTCAAAGTACTCAGAGGCACTCGCAGCTCCAGTTTCCAATGGACATATAAATGCCAAGAGGTCTTCGAACAGCTACGAAAGTATTTGGCCTCCCCGCCGCTACTTTCTAAACCAACACCTGGAGAGAAGTTATATTTATACATAGCTGTTTTGGCCCAAGCCATCAGTTCGGTCTTGGTTTGAGAAAAAAATGCTGTATAACGCCCCATCTACTATGTTAGTAAAATCCTATCTGAATTAGAGGGGTGTTATCCCTTAGAAGATAAGACGGCATTAGCATTATTTTATTCTGCCAGAAAACTACGCCCCTACTTTCAAGCCCACTTAATTGGGGTTTACACAAATCTGCCGCTGAAAAGTATTCTGCAAAAACCAGAAGCATCGAATAGGCTCGTCAAGTGGTATGTAGAATTGGGAGAATTTGACATCCACTACTTGCCTAGACCCGATATCAAATCTCAAGCACTTGAAGATTTTGTGGTTGAATGCACCATCCCAGTATCTAATGTTTAACCAAGTACGTTATCTTCTCCTCCGTGTTGGACATTATAGGCTGATGGATTCTCTGAAAGTTCTGGTGTGGGGCTGAAATTCTATTAATATCCCCGAAAAAAACTACTCTTGAGTATGGGCTCCGACTCAAGTTCCCGGCAATAAACAACATGGCAGAATATGAAGCCCATATCGCTGGACTAAGACTAGCAGTTGATTGTGAGGTGCAAAATCTAGTAGTCCACATGAATTCACAACTAGTCGCTTCTCAAGGGGATGGAGAATTTGATATTCACAATTTGCAACTGGCTCAATATTACAGCATTGTAAAACTGCTCTTGGCCCGAATAGGAGAATATTAGATCGTACATGTTCTCCAAGAGCAAAATGCAAGAGCAGATGCTCTTTCAAAACTTGCAACATCAACAACGGGAGACATCTATAAGAGAAAATGCGTTGAGGAGATCCACTTTCCAAGTATTCAGGGTCCATGGGTCATACAATAAGTCGATGAAACAAGGGAGGTGTCTTGGATCAATCCCATCTTATCTTTTTTACAAGATGGGGTACTGCCTTAAGAACCCATGGCTGCAACAAGACTTCGAAGACGACCAGCAAATTTCAACATTATTAGTGGTGAATTATATAAGCACGCTTTCACCAGACCATATCTAAAGTGTCTTCCACCTTCAGAAGCTGATTATACAGTCCAGGAAGTTCATTCGGGAGTATGCGGAGAGCATTTGGGAGGAAGAGCATTGGCTTATAAAATTATGAGACAAGGATTTTATTAGCCTACAATGAAGCAGGATGCACTTGAATTCACACGAAAGTGTGAAAACTACCAATTGCATTCCAATCTCACCCATACTCCAGCTCTGGAACTTGCATCACTTCAAAGCCCATGGCCTTTCGCCCAGTGAATATTGACATAATGGGACAGTTCCCTATAGCCACAGCATAATAAAAATTTATCATTCTGGCTGTAGATTACTTCACGAAGTGGGTGGAAGCAGAACCCTTAGAAAAAATTACTGAAGTAAATGCCAAACAATTCTTATGGAAGAATATAATTTATCGCTTCGGTATTTTAGTAAAGGTCATCACCGACAACGGAACTCAGTTTACTAAAAAAATCTTTACATATTTATATAAAGATTTTCATATTCAACTTGTCCACACGGTTGTCGCCCATCCTCAAGTAAATGGGCAAACGGAGGTTACAAATCGAACAATTCTGAAAGGGCTGAAGACACGCCTAGGGAAGGCTGGGGGGCAATGGGTTGAAGAACTCCCAAATGTCCGATGGGCTTACCGTACTACGGTCAAGACTCCTATAGAAGAGACTCCATTTAACCTCTGTTTCAGTACATAAGCAGTCATACCAGTGGATATTGGAGTCCCAAGCAACAGAGTTCAGACTTTTGACTTCAATAACAACGAGGAGAAACTCAGGATAAATCTAGATCTCCTTCCTGAAGCAAGGGATGAAGCCTCACTCAGGGTTGCTGCATACCATCAATGGATCGCTCGTCTCTATAATCAAATAGTAAAATCTCAAACTATTTCCCTTGGGAATTTAGTTCTGTGAAGCATCGAAGCTGCTGGAAAAGGCCTCAACGTAATAAGCTCTCTCCTCTATGGGAAGGTACTTTCTTGGTAGCGACTATGGTCAACCCTGCGACCTTCAAATTGAAAGATGCCAACGAAAAGATGCTTCCCTGAACTTGGAATGTGGGCAACCTTTGCAAGTACTATCAGTATAAGTTGATGTTGTTATCTGTTTAGTGTGATGTCGTTCGTGGTGTTTGTTTTATTTTGTTGCCATGCTTTGTATCTTTTAAGTTTTTTCGTACACTCTTTGTATGTTGATTGTAAAATAACACTTCTTTTCGTATCCCTAAGTTTACTAGGGAATTGTCATACTGTTTTATATAATACAGTAATGTGATGTTTGCTTTGTCATTGTATTGTCTCTTCTATTCAAGCTTTTTTCCTATGATTCGAGAAATACATAACTAATGTTGTATCTCAATCACTAGGTGACTAATCCCAAGGGGATTTAGTCTGACCTCTTCCACACAGGTTAAAATCATCAAGCAAATGCTTTGATTAACAACCTCGGATAGATCAAAGTATCCCAAAGTGGATATCTCTTGCATTCATGCAAGTAAAAAAGACTACCTTAACATTCGAGTTAATATATATGAAAAAGAAAAATGTCTTTTTTACATATAAAACCCACAAACATCAAGTACATCGTCAAAAAATAGCAACACACGAACAGCAGGAACATACGTACAATCACCGCAACAAAAATAAAAGCGACATAGAAAATGTCTAAATAATTCTACAGAATCTCAAGATCATCATCTTCTTCCTCTTCCAAAGCGAAAATCTTTTGCAAATCACTCTCCAATTCTTCACCGCCAGAATCTGGAGAAGGATCACCAGAAGCCTGGCTCGAAGTCAACCCCTCGATCTCGTAAAGGCCATTTTGCTCCCAGGTTCGTCCGGACGAAGTCGGATCGTCCGGGACGATCGGTATAGGTTGTGCAGGAAAACATGTTTGTCTGCATGATTCGTCTGGACAAAATTTGGATCGTCTGGACGAAAATTTTACAGAGCCCAGTCGTCCAGGGACGATAATTAATTTCGTCTGGACGAAAATTCTCTCGAGAGCAAGTCGTCATGGACGATAATTAAATTCGTTTGGACGAAATTCATCCAGAGCCACTTCGTCCCGGGATGAAGTTGCGATCGTCTGGGACGATCAGTCTGGATATATATAGAAATGAGATATTTTGAAGAGAGAGAAAAGCCCAGGAGAGAAAAACGAAGGAAAAAGAAGGAAAAATGATTTTTGGGCGACGTCCGTCCATTTTCGTCCGTTGCAGTAGTTCAAGAAATTGGTGTACGCAAGGTAAGGCACATTCCGCCTTTCTCAATTTTCAGAACGGTGAAGTTTGAACGATTTTTCTGTCCGGATTTCGTTTTCATTAGCGACTTTCGTCCGTATTTTTCGATTGGTTCAGTTTTTACCGCGTAACTTTTGATATGTTTCTGATGTGCCGAGTGCGCACATTTTGATTATTTTCCGGAGAATTTTGACCGGATAGTTTTGATTTAGCGGTATTTTCTTTCGACTGTAATTTCTGATGATGTCTGAATTTGTCTGGGCAGTAGAATGAAAGTCTTATAATGTTGTTGTGAACATTCTGTGATAATTTGGTAATTTTTGATTTCTAGGAAATTTTATGTAAATTCTATATACTGCCGTTATGCCGCCAGATTTTCGTACAATTTCTGAATTTGTCCGGATTTGTTCTAAATTTAATTAATTATTCGTATGCTACTGGGAGCCATAAGGGGAAGGTGTTGTAAGCACAAGGGAGTTATAAGGGAAAGTTCTGAGGAGTTCTGTAAAATTCTGTATATCTTTTCTGTTATGGTGCTATGAGCACAATAGGGAGCTATAAGGGGAAGTTCTGGTGCTGTATGCACAAGGGAGATATAAGGGGAAGTTCTGAAATGTGGAAGGAAGATCTATTTTGAAATATTTGTTCTGGTTTGATATGAATTTATGATTTCCGTACGATTTTGTTCTGTTCTGATTTGATCTGATATGTATGATTCTATTCTGATTATGATTTCTGTTCTGTTCTGATTCGATATACGATTCTGGTGATCTGATTTCTGTACGGATTTTGTCTGATGTGTTTGATGTGGTTTCTGAGGATTTTGATTGGAGGTTTGATGTCTTGCTGAGCTGTTGTAGCTCATCCTTATTTTCTGCGTGGTTTTCAGGTTCTGGGAAAGGGACGGAAGTCTTGGAGTAGGAGTTCAGAGTCTGATCTGTTATAGGTATTTTGTACTTTTGATCTTTTGTACAGTCATGGCTTTTCTGTTCTGTTTTTGTTTCTGTCTGAAAGCCATGAGCTGTATTTGTATATGATTCTTTTGAGAAAGAAAAAGATAGATGATCTGTTCCGCTGTATTTTGATGTTTAGTAGCTCTGTGTGTCTGTTTTTGTGTGTAATGTTTGGAAGGAAGTTCTGAAACAAATTCCAAAATCAGATCCTGGAATCAGTTCAATCAGTTTGAGTTTGGATCACGACCCGATGCGAGCGGGATCTGTCCCGGTTGGGTTGGGTCGTGACAGATCTCCCCTCCGTTCTTACGTTGCACTGCCCGAACGCCCTTCATGAAGCCTTTAATGAAGCCATCTTACATAAGCTCTGCTTCTAAAGCCTTCACCTCTACATCATAAAAATAATCGTGAGCTTCATGGACTTGATCCTCGACAAATATCTTAAAAGTATAAGATTTTTTGAACTATTCTACGGCTGCAGACGGTGACAGTTGAGCTACCTTCTCCAACAACTTATTCAGGAGGTTCTTATTCTCAGCCTCAAGGATTTGCATATTTTTCAGTTGTTGGTTGTTTGTTTCCTCTTCCTCCACCAACTGTATATGCAAATAATCCATCCGCTCATTTTGGGAAGAGGCTGAAGCGATCTTGTTCGTCAATTCTGTTTTGCATTGTTCAAGTTGATTCTTTACCGCTGCATCTCCTTCACTTTGCCGTCATATTTCTTCTTGTATTCCCCTTGAAGGTATTTGACCTTCACGAATTCATCATTCCAGTCATCCAAGATCTTGTTCACCTCAAGGTACTGTTCAAAAAAGAATCAACAAGTGAAAAGTGTATCCCTGAAAATGTGAATACAAATACAAGGGAAATGGAGAGGGTGAACTCACCAACTCCTCAGCTCGTCGATGACCAATACACTTATGTTTCAGAACATCCTCTGGAATGTATATCTTAGACGGAGAAAAGCGAGGACCCTTATCGGCAACTGTCAAAACTTTGTCCGACTTCTTCTTCTTAGGTGTCTGTGAATCTCCCTCCCACTCAGGTCACTTGGATTGAATTTTTTGGGTCTTTGAGACTTTTGCATATTTCTTCAACTTTTGTGCATGCGTCCTCCCTGCATGAATGGATAGTCCCACCTTGAATAAATATTCCTCGTTTATGCATCTGCTCAGACAACGCATCTCAAAATGGAGGGCATCAATATCAGGAAGCTTCAACAAACTCAACAAGTCTTCTGCTCCAATATGAAGGGGGATAGGTAGCTCCTTCAACTTTCCCCATCTTTCTTGGAGGCCCCAATCATTCTGCACGAAGAAGAAATCGCTAACCCAATCTTTGGATGGATCCCGGGTACGAATATCCAACCACTTGGATCTGAAAGAGACGCGGCCCTGTGCATCAGTATAGATACCGGGATAGGCATTCTGCAGATAATACCACTCCGCAGTCTCTAAAAAATGCGATCAGGCCCACTACGATCGACATAGCCCGATAGGAAAATTGAGACAAACTCAATCTGCAAATCGTCAGGATATCAATTAGTTCAGGAGGCAGCGGAAATCGCAATCCCGCTCGCAAACTAAACTCGTACACTGTCATGTATCCCTAGGGAGGGAAGTAGGCACGATCAGATCTCGTCGACACCTTCATCACCAAATCATTAGGAAAATGGAATATTTCCCTAAAAGAGATGAAAGAATCTTCAATGATAGTGGAGATAACATCATCATCTTTTATCGCCTTAGGAACCTTCTTCGAACCCTCAGAACGGGCAGTAGAGCGATCTTCTACGACGGAAACATCTTTGGTAGAAGTGCGATCACCCATTTTGATTTCCTTACTAAAGTGGGGTGCAATTCTAAGTAGGGAAGCTCTCCTACAAAAGATAGCAGAAATCCCCTAGAGCAGGAAAAGAAACGGGTGGAAAGCCGGAAGAGAAATCCTCTTACTTCTACACAATAAGAGGGGCACAAATTCGATCAGGGAAAATTTCTCACTCGAAAAAAGCGGAAGCCTCAACTGTCAGAAAGCCGAAGGGGAGGAGAAGAAATCCCCTAGAACTTTTGCACAAGAGGAGGGGCGCTAATTCGAGCAGGGAAATTTTCTCACTCGAAAAATGCGGAAGCCTCAACCGTTAGAAAGCAGAGGGGGAGGAGAAGAAATCCCCTAAACTTCTGCACAAGAGGAGGGGCGTCAATTCGAGCAGGAGAAAATTTTCCACTCAAAAAAAGCGGAAGCCTCAACTGTCAGAAAGCCAAGGGGGAGGAGAAGAAATCCCCTAAACTTCTGCACAAGAGGAGGGGCGCTTAGTCGAGCAGGAGAAATTTCCCACTCAAAAGCCTCAACTGTTAGAGAGCTAGAAGGAGAAGAAGGAGAAGGTGCAAGTTTCCTAAAGGTCTAGGGGGCCTATTTATTGGTTTTTGATGAAGAAGGGGGAATTTATTGCTATTTTCGGATTTCCCTATTTTTCTAAATTTTTCATGAATTTATTTTTTATTTTTTGGGAATTATTTGGACCCAAAAATAGCAAAAAAATGCTATTTTCATGTGTGTGGGGGCCACAAAGGCGGTGGGCCGAACCGACCTTTCTCACTCCTCGAAAAAGTGTGGACAGCGCATGGATCCACGAATTTTCCATGTTGATCTTGACCAACATCGCAGCAGCGCGCGAACTGCGCGAAAAGGCTGGCCGCTTGCGGCAACAGCCGTTCCTGCAGCGGTAGCGCTGCAGTGGAACGGGCCCAGTTTGCGGGTCGTGTAAAGAGCCAGGCGGGTCGCGGAGCAGGCCGGGCGGGACATGCACGGGTTAGGCAGGCCCAGGCGCCGGTCGCGGAGCTGGCCAGCGGGCCCAAGCAGGCTGGCACTGTGCCGGTGGGCTTTGCGCCCATTTTCGCGCCATCAACGGTGGCAATGGCGGCCGGTCGGCCGACAGGTTCGGCCGGTTTGGCTGCCTGGTCCATTCCGGGTCCAATTTTTCACCCTAAAAAGATCAAATCGGACATTTTTGGGATCCCTGAGACTGTTTTTTGACGTCCCGGACTCAATTTTGACACTTTCAAAGCCATTCGAGGCTCCTACGCACAAGATCAATTTTGATTCACTCGAAAAAAGTTCTCTAAAATTCATGAGTCATATTTTTGGACTCCTGAAGCTACAACGTCCAAAAACAGGGAGGGCAACTGATGTATTCTAAAAAATTATCTTGATTAAGCACGAATCTCAAGGCAAAATCCAATCGAAAACTTCAAAAATTAAAATCAAGAGCAATCAAACTTCGATTTCAACGAGCTTATAGTCAAACTAAGCGTCTCAGAAATACGAACCCAACGACACCAAATTTGACCCAATTCGAGCCCAAAATGGGTCAAATCAAGGACCCGAAGCACCATTGGAAGGTTCAAACCATAATTTGAGTTACCAAACAGTCTTCGATTTTAATGAGCTTATATTCGAATCAAGCGGCTCGATGAGACAAATCCAACGAGCCCAAGATCGTTGAATTCTGACATCATTAAGGCCTCCAAATATCCAACGAACGGTGTAAGATCGAAGGGTTCAATATCGGCCGTCCATTCAAACCACTCCCTATTCGCCCCTGATCTCCCACCTATTTACAAGCCATGCCACTCCAGAAAAACTATAAATAGAGCCCTCATTCTTCACAAAGGGGACTAAAGTGAAGAGAGAGAAGAAGAAGAGAAGAAGAAGGGAAAGGGAAAAAGGAGAATCCTCTCCTCCTCGACCACCGTCGGAGCTCTTCCCGCCGCCTGAATACGCCAGAACTCTGACGGATTTTAGGGAAACACTGGGATTCTGCAAAACTGTGTAAATTTGCTTCAAGTGGTAATCTGATCATCCTGATTTGTGGGACGAATCAGTTTCTTGTAATTTACAAAAACACTAGTGGAACTTTTCAGCTGGGCACAGCCCTGTGGTTTTTTCCCTCTTCTGGGTTTTCCACGTAAAAATCCTGGTGTTCATTTTCTTTTCTATTTGTGTGTTGAATACTCGTACAATGCTCGGACGTAAATTTACAAACTCTACTGTCGCGTATATTCTAGCACACAACAAGATGATATAATAGCATATAGAGGCATCAATTCTGATGATAGATTAGAAAAGTTGGACTTGTCTTTTCCTTCATATAAATCAAAATATTTGACCCGAATTTGATTCAAAACTCAAATGATAAATGGGATAATTTTTAATTTGTAGGTCAACTAAATCCTATTTAAAAATTAAACAGGTTTATATTTTGAAATCTGAACTCGACCTGATTAATAATTAGGCCAATCAGAATATGAATTTTTTGAGTCTGACACTGTGTCTGGTCATTTATAGACAACCCTAATGGTATATTAGTGCTCAGTGTAATCTCTCTTAAATATTTTCAGTATAATAATCATAGTTTTTTTTTTTACGGTCATGTGAGTGTACACAGTATAATAATCATAGCTTTTGGTAGGTGGAATGCTGAAATTAGGTTAATCTCATACAATATTTCCATAGTTGTTGGCAGTCATCAACCTTAGTCTTTATCTCAATTTATTTGGAAAGTAAGTAATAGTGATTGTGGATCTTAGTTTTAATTATTTTTTGGGTGGTTCTTTAGTTTGTTTAGTTTTCTGTTTATTTTTTAAGTACAATATGGGCAAATGATGATGTTTAAGTTGAATGCAAATATTTAAGATATATGTGTATTTTAAATGTAATGCAAATATTTAGTTTGGATAGTTTTTTGTTAGATCTTGGGATGATAGTGACGATTGCTGATGGTGGTCATTAATGATGATCACTGAAAATTGTTATAGAGTTCATTATCTCTTTCAACTCTTGAACATTTCTTTTATGTAGAGAACAAGGCCTCATTTATAGATTTTTTGAGAGAGACATTTTGATAAATTTGACTAGAATTAAAACACTCCATTGTGTTATTTATATTGATCCTAGGGTGCCAATAAATGACCTGACTTGCCAACCCGGCTAAAAAAAATTTGGGCTTGGGTTGGATTTTTCGACCCATTTATTAAACGAGTTAGGTCCATGTTGACCTGCAGACCCATTTTTGACCTGAAAATGACATGTTTAATATTTTTTCTTAATTTTTTGACATGTGGGTTAACTCTTATTTTTTTTATTAAATATCCTAAATTTAATAGTTAATAACTTATAATTTATTTTAACCAAAATGGGTTAACGAGTTAAGTTCGGGTCAGTCAAGTTGGTATTGGGTTGGTGTTTTTTACTCATTTATTAAATGAGTTAGGTTTGAGTTGAGTAGATTTGGGTCATGTCAATTTTGGATCAAAATCGAATTTGACCAGTTAACCTGGTCATTTTGACACACATAATTGATCCCCTTAATTATATATTACTTATCAAATATTTGATAGCCTTATTGATGCCAGGATTAAATGATCTTGGGTTTCTTTGATTTGTCGCTTTGGGATGCTCAATTTAACTATATGCATGCAATATATGTAGATTGTTTATGTATCGCTCAAGGCCTAAATTGGAAGAATTGTCTATTTTATCACTTAGTCAATTAACCAAAGCAATGAATAATTCATCTATATCCATAAATCTAGCAAAAGCAACAATAAATCGTACACATCAATGTATTTCTATTCATTTATCAAAATTCTATTTACAATAATTTGGATATTACTTAAAATGTCAATGTATCTTCTCAACTCATGACTACAAAAGAATAAATTGAATACATAAAATAAGAGAAAACTTGAAGATTCGATTCACCTCACTCCATAGGGTCCTGAACCATTCCTTGACCCGAAATCAATAAAAATCCACATAATGAGCTTATAAAGCCACCAGAAATCAAAAACTACCAATACAAAAAAAGCTAGGTCTCAAGAGTCAACATTCATGCTCATCTTAATCATTATAAAATTAGTAACAGTAGCTATCAGTGTGAACAACGATTAGTCACTAATAATACGATCAATATGATCATTAAAATAAAAGAGCAAATAAATCATTACACTAAAATTCATAAAGTAATATCATATACTGGAAAAGCAAAACTTATGATAATCAGTACAGTGTTGACTACAACACTATCAATTATTTTCATGCTGATGGTTATATTATATGCTTTCTATCAAATGTTAAGTCATGTATTTATCTATCAATATGCCATATCAATATATTATATCAATATGCTAATCAATATGATGTATTAATATGTCTATAAATATCTATCAAATTAATATGCCTATCATATATTATATCAGTCTCAATACTAATTGTTATCAATTCTATCTATCAATTAATTCAATCAATTCATATGCTTTTATGTAAATATAAATATGAATATAAATAACAAGGCATGATATCCAACTTTTAAAGTGGTGTTTTCCATCTGTCTATTTATTATTATCGGTCATATCAATCCATTATTATATGTCAATCATATCTTTTAATTATTTCTATTAATAATTTATTTTAACAAGTGACTTTCAATAAATCTATAAAGAGTGGTATGTAACAACTCGAAATATAATATATATATATATATATATATATATATATATATATATATATATATATATATATATATATATATATATATATATATATATATATATATTAAAATATAAATACTTAAAAAAAAAAAATTAGAGCACTTCAACGCTGTGCTTTGGAGCATTAGGATGCTAGTCTTAAGAGCACAGCGACACCAGAAATCACCATTGCGATGTTTGAGTTTCTATTTTATAGTAATTCTAAATTCAGCATGCATCGATGCAAGGTTGGGTAGGACCGCTACGACACTAGGCTTCAAACATTATATATATATATATATATATATATATATATATATATATATATATATATATATATATATATATATATATATATATATATATATATATATATATATATATATATATATATATATATATATATATATATATATATATATATATATATATATATGTACTAAAGCTCCAACATCGCCACCTCCACCCCATTTCGACTGTGGTTTACTTGGGATGGAAAAGGAGAACGAAGAGGGAGAAGAGAGAGGGAGGAGATGGAAATCCTATGTTTGATCGTCCTCCTACATGACTTCAGTTAGGAAAAGTTTTTTTGATAATTATAAGCAATTTGAATCTCATACTTTAGTTTTCAATGATTTTGAATTTGACAAATTTAATCTCTCATAAATAGATAAAAATATATTTTCTCTTGATTTATCGCACTTTTATCAAGTAATTTTTTGTATATGATAGATACAAACTTTATGGATATTTTGAATTTAATATAATTGAATTTCACTGATTAAAATGAAATTTATAATTTTTAAGCTATTGATTATTATATAGATTTTTCTGAATTTATAGATTTTAACAATTTATATTACATTTCATGCATGAAAGGAAGATTGATACATCTGATATGAAATAAATGTAGTACATATATATAAGCAAGGATGACTATCTGTTAACACTATAATTAATTTGGGTTGACTGTTAAAATATAAAACCCAACGTAGGAGGGTGGGCTGACCAGCTTTACTTTAAAGATAATTATTGGTATTATCCCAGTTATAACCTGTAATTGATGTCTGAATTACTCCGATGAATAAAGGGTGATGACTCTTAAATGAATATTGAAAGCTATTTGAAATGATAAAATGATAAAGATACTGTAATAATAATGTAAGATACACATGAAGGAAAGAAATTACCACATTAAAGATGGATGTCTTACCTTGTTGAACATTATACTAAGTCATATACTAATTCAATTCATACATTAATTCATTTTTAGCATTCATAGCATTGATATATAATAGAGAAATATGTCTGCATTACATGTACTTATTTCATAAGAATAAATAATTGATAAGGTAACAACTGCATATTTGCACTACAATACTAATTTATTTATTTTTGAAGTATTTATACTCTCGTACCTTTCATTGATTTATAGATTTCAATATGATGTTTATCACTTTTCGTTATTGATCATATTGAATCATACTAGGGATAAATGATCATTGATGATATTGAATGCTATTGATTCTATTGATTGAGATAAGCATGCATTTTGATTTCTTAGATCTTGTATTGAAAGCTTTAGCAAGTTTTAGATTTCTACTAGGCTTTGTAAGCTCATTATGTGATTTTGCTAATTTCAGGTCATAGAAAGGGTTATAACCATATGGAGTGAGATTGATTGAAATCCTTATATTATTTTTTTGATTTCATATTGTATTTTATTTTATTCTTTTATAGTCTTGAGCAATTAATATATCAATGATTGCTAGTTATCTCTTGACTATTATAAATATGATTTTGGTGAATGAATATGATGAAATATTTTTTGGTGTATGATATTTAATTGCTTTCGATGGATATTGAGTTATATGAATGATTTAAAGAAGCAATGACAAATGATTAAAAGTAAAAAATAGACAAATTTTCTAATTTATATCTTGAGGTGAATAAATTGGTATCAGAATAGTTATTGAAAGAATTGAATTGTAAGCATAGCTATAAAATTGATCATGAGTGTGGAAGAATTTGGGCAGCATAAAATTTTCCTCTTTGTATTTGATTGAAATATATATATATATATATATATCCTATCGATCAGGATATCTAGAATAGACATTTTGCAATAGCCGTTCTAGCCAATTCCAAAAATTGGATGATTGAATGTTAAAGATAAAGAAAATATTTGATAGTATGTAGTGTCCAAAGCATATGATAGTGTCACTAGTAGTACTTCTATTTGAATTAGAGACTGAAAGATGGTGGATACGACAACAGATGGAGAAATTTCATGGTAAAATGAATGCAAAGATTTAATGGGTAGAGTTTGCTATTATTTTTAGAGACTGGTTTGTACCATTATTAGCTCAACAACAAATATAAGAGGCTTTATGAGATTGAAATATGGAGAAATGATAGTGATTCAGTATAAAGTTGAATTTACTATATTGGCATGGTGCGCTCCAAAGCTGATCAGTATAGCAGATGAAAAATGCTACTGATTTCTATGAGAATTGAAGGATGAGTTGAGACATCCAATTATACCACTTAAAATTCATGAATTTTCATAGCCAGTGGAGAGAGCGAGATTGGTGGAGAATGATTTGGTTATTCCCTAATTCAGATATTATATGAGTATGAAGAGAATGGGTAACAATGACATGGAGAGATATTAGTGAGAAGAGGGGTAAATATTTAGACAACATAAAAGGATCTAAGTTGAGTGTGAGTAGTATATTGTAGTGTGCCCGATGTGGCAAGAGATATACTGGACAATATTTTCTTATGACTAGATAATATTTTAGATGTGGACAGTGAGCACCAGATGGTTAATTATCCATTATAATGAAAGGAACTAGATTTGGATTTAGAGGAGAGAAGGCAAAGTAAGGCTATAGACAGAGGATTATTGGAGCTGGAGAATATAATAAAGGATCTACGAGCAAGACAGGTAAATGAGGAGTTATTGAAGATCAAAGAGAACCTACATTGACACTAGTATGGCCAAGAGTTTATTGTTTGCTCATGCAGAATGATAGAGATGCACCTAGATGTTCCATTGGTATACTTTTTAATCTTGTGTATTCAATTTTATTTGATTAGCATTGCCTTGCATGTTGAATGATTTATAGGCAATATGTATGTAATTGAACTTGTGATTGAGAGATAAGTCAATGACCAATATTAGTTTGGAGATTTTTTAATGGAATTAAGCTGATTTATTGGTTTTCAATCGTATGAAAATTTTTTGGTGAAATTACAAAACTGAATTTATTTTGAATCAAATTAAATAAAATAAAATACGCAGCTTCAGTTAGTTTTGATTCAAACTACCCATCAATGAAAACTAACTGAAGTTGCGTATTAGAATGACCAAAAATTTATTTTTAATGATTTATTTTATCTATTTTTATTCATGAAAATGTTGAGGGCAATATTTTTTCAAGATGGCACTACCAAAAAATAGGCCTATCGCAACACAATTTTTGGCCTATCCCGGCGGTTATAACCACCACAACTTTCTTTGCAGCGGTTTAAAAACCGCTGCACCCCCGCTGTAATTACAATGCGCTGCAACGACATTCCGCAGTGGTTTAAGAACCGGTGGGGTAGATTTGATGAAGTGCTGAATTTTGCAGCGATTATAACCACCACAAATATCCAGATTTGCAACGCTTATAATCGCCACAAATTCTATCCAGATGCACTTATTGTTGAGTCTAGTAATTAGGTTGTTAAGCCTAAGTAAATGTCCCACGGCTACCAAGAGGGGGGTGAATTGGTAGTTTTAAAAATTTTAAACCCTCTTAAAATTAAAGTTGAACCGAAATGAAATTTTCTTTTAAAGTTTGTAGAAAAATGTTTTTCAACCACAGAGTTGTTAAAACTGAAATTTAAAATGCGGAAACGTAAAAGCAATAAAGTAAATGACACCAGATTTATAGTGGTTCGGTCTATAACCAGACCTACATCCACTCCTCAGAGGCACCCTCTGAGTATTGCACTAATACCACAAAGTGACTCTCCTTTAGCACCCACAGCAAGGCGGAGAAGCCTGTACAAAACCCTCTTTTCACCACTCCCCGGTGCGGCAGAGAACCGTCGTCCTTTTACACAATCCACAGTGCTGGCAGAGAACCGTCGTCCTTTCACACTCTCCTAGTGTGGGCAGAGAACCGTCGTCCTTTCACACTCTCCTAGTGTGGGCAGAGAACCCTACGGCTGTTCACACTTTCCAAGTGTAGGCAGAGAACCTCCTTCCTTTTACACTCTCCTAGTGTAGGCAGAGAACCCACGTCTGTTCACACTCTCCAAGTGTCGGCAGTGAACCGGACCTTCTTGAATGATCTTCTCACAAGAATCTAGAAGGAAGAAAGAAAAGAGTGAAGAAATCCAATTTCACAAGTAGAGATTCTTACCTTTGCAATCCAAGTGAAGCCTTCTCGCTCAAATGGTAGGAATCCTCCTTTGAATGCTCTCTTCCACTCTCCCCTTAGCTATTCTCTCAATAGGCACGAAGATCAAATGACAAAAAGATTGGGTGGCAGTCTAATTTGGAGTATTTATACAAAAGACATGAAAAACCGCCCAAAAACTGCAAGTTTTCAATTCTGTACGCAGTGGATTGTCCCGTACGATCATAGATCGTCCTGGACGATTTTACTTAAACGATCTGAAACGACCCAATTTGTATATGTGTACGAAATGACTTCGTACAGCTGATCGTCCTGTACGAACTAGGTTCGTCCAGTACGAACGGTTATTACAAGGTCGGTTCTAGAAACTGCTGAAAACTGTCCTAAGTCGGTTTATCGTTTGGACGAAAATATGTTCGTCTGGACGAAAATTTTCCAGAGAGCCGATCGTCCTGGACGATTATTTATTTTGTCTGGACGAAAATTTTCCAGAGCGCCCATCGCCGGGGACGATAATTTGGTTTCATTTGGACGAAAATTTTCCAGAGAGCTGTTCGTCCGGTACGATATTTATTTTCGTCTGGACGAAAATTTTCCAGAGGACTGGTCGCCCAGTACGATGGTAAAATTCGTCTGGACGAAATGTTTACAGAGAACCCATCGCCCGGGACGATATAAAAATTTGTCCTGGACGAATAGGACTTAGAAAAATTTTTCGAAGCAAGTTCCTATTCGTTCCAAATGCTCTATAGGAGATAACTGACAGATCGTCCAGTACGATATATATCGTCCTGTACGATCAGTATAGAATTTCAAGATCTCCTTAGTTTGTGTGTGTGAGATTTTATTCACTCAATTACAATCACTCCCTTTCAAAATTAATTCAAAGAAAAGACAAACTTCAAATAAACAAAATTTCTCATGTTGAATTTGATTTGAAGTTTTTGTAGTCTGGAGTCTGATTTTCCTGAAATGTTAGTACACACAAGAGCAAGTGCAAATCTTCTGAAATTGTTAGGAGATAACTATTCATTTGAACAATAATGTTTGGAATCATCAAAACTACATAAGTTGCACAAATATAAATCATTCAAATAGCAACTATTCAAACAATCTCCCCCTTTTTGATGATGGCAAAACAATTATTATTAGTATGGTTTCAAGTTAAAATAAAATCTCTTATCTCCTAAACTCCCCCTGAATTTATGAGTACATTAAAATAAGGAGGCATTAAAGAACAATATTTTTGTTTTTCAAAAATTTTAACAGAAAACACAAATCACAAAAACAAAAATAATATTTGTGTTTTTCAAAAATTTTAACAGAAAACACAAATCACAAAAACAAAAACAAAAACACAAACATAATAATTTCTCCCCCTTTTTGACAGCAACAAAAAGTGAAGAAGAAAAAGACAAGAAATGTAAATAATAATATGAAATTCATTGTTAAAATTTAATCTAAATTGTGATTTGACATAGGGTATGCAATTTTAAACTAAAGATATTAGGTTAATCATAGAAATTCATAGAATTTATGAAATGATATAACATGTAAGTAAGAAGAATTTATCAAATACATGATTCGATTTAGACATTTTGATTATTGAAAATCATTACAAGTGAGATGTAAAAAAAATTCTATATTTCAAAGTTCAATAGAATATAAATGAACATTAGATCAACTTGAATTAAGAGATTAAACGAATTTGGAAAGAAGAGAATTACCTCATGTGGTGCTTTGCACATCTTTTCAAAGTTTTGGAGCACATTTTTGTGCATTTGTCTTTGGTTGGGCTTATTTTGTGTCTCTTTTTCACTTTGCAAATTTTTGCGAATCCCTTTTGATTTTTGTACATTTATACAATTTTCAAGAGTAATTTGACCAATTCTTTCCAAAATCTATAATCTAACATTTCAAATATTTCTAGGTGCATAAATATCATTTGAGCATAGAAATACAAATAAGATAACATCAAATTGCAATAACAATATTAAATTTTATGTAGTCTAAATGAATAGACATGAATTTAAAAATTCTAAATACAACAAGTTATAAACAAATTATAAATTTAGAAAGTCTAGATTTTCTAATATAGATAATCTCACATTACAATCGAATTTGAGCACAATGTAGATTAAAAACAATATTAATGAAATTCATAAAGATTAGCCACATTTCAAAACAAATCTAAAACAAACAAACTTTCATTGATTAAAAAAAAATTACATTAAAACATTGAACTTAAACAAAAACATAACAACACAACAAACAAAAAAAATACAACAGACACACATAAAAAAAAACTTCTACTGTTCTGGAGGAGGAGGAGGAGGAATCCGCCAAAGAGGTTGAAGTAGGAGGCCATCAACATTACATTGGTATTTATTTCATGAACTTCATCTCTAATATTACCAATGTCATGTTGCTGCTGCGTAAGGTGAGCATCAAATTGATCAAACCTTTGATCAATGTGAGTCTCTAGTCTATCGAATCTCTCAATCAGATTCTGGTAATCTGATTGAGAAGCAGAAGCTTGCACTCCTTCTTCTTCTTCTTCTGAAGCACTGCCATGTGCTTTTTCTTTTTCTTTTTCCTCCCTGAAGAGCAGTCTGAAAGATGCATCATTGTAATAAACTGGCTCTTCATATTCCTCATCAGGATGTACTATATTGTACTTCTTCTCCAAAACATAAGTAATCAAGTGCCCTAAAGAAATATTCTTCTTCCTCTTCTGATCAGGATGTCCTATTTCTGAAAGCCCATAGATATGATCTAGGATGAGTTGGGCTTCATCAATAGGTTGTCTTTTCATGATTAAAAAAGTTAGACAAGAGAGGAGAGGAGTTATGTTTATTCTATCACCAGCTTTAGGAATAATTGAGGATCTAAGGATATGCTGGATGATTCAGGCATCTTGGGTCATACCGGCCACTCTAGCAACATGATTGTCAATTCCATTTTCTCTAATTACCCTATTGATTTCATACCAATGGAAGACGTTTTCTGACATTAGGGTGTGGGCTCTATATCCTTCAGTCCTTAAGTTTAAAAATGCACCAAGGTCGTGCTTGGTGATCTCAACTTTTTTCTTAAAAACAAAAGAACTAATGATAGAGTGGTCAGGATTGAAACTCATGTTGGCTAGGAAGTAATGGTAGGTTTGCTTATTGTAGAGGTGGACAAGAGAAAGAATGAAATGAAATTGGGTTGAGGCGAAGAGGTGTAATACCCGAAATTTCAACTCCGTTTGGATAAGAATGCGAGACGGAGTGATTTTTGCAGATGCAAAACGAGGAAAAGATTCCTCATTTGCTTTGGAAAGGAAGTTGTCAGGGGCATTCCTGTTAGGTTTCTTCACCAAAACCTTTTGTCTTTTGCTAGAGGAGGCCATAGTTGATTTGATGTAGAAAGGGATTGAAAAAGATGTTTTGAAAGTGTGATTTTCAAGTTTGAAAGCCTTCATATTTAAAGAAAACGATACGTTCGTCCTGGACGAAAAATTATCGTTCGTCTGGACGAAGTAATTTTGTACAGACGATCCAATTCGTCCAAAATGTAACGGCTTTTCGTATTCAACACAACTTACGATGCGTCCCTTCGTACAGGCTTTTTGACTTGACCGATCATACATACGAAAAAATTTCGTACAGACGATCAAAAAGCGTTTCGTTTTAATGACTCTTGAAAACCGTCCCCTACAATGAATCGACACATGTTCGTACATACGAAAAAAAAATTTCGTACAGACGAAGTTCGTATTAAAAACTGTCTTATCCACTCAACCGCTGCATTCAATCGTCCCGACGTTTGAGAAAAAGAAAAAATTCGTACCGGACGATCACAGATCGTACAGACGATCCAATAAAAAAACTGCTCTCAAAACGGTTTAAATTCGCGCAAACTGTTTCTTAACACATCGTCCCGTACGAAAATATTTCGTCCTGAACGATTTCCTCCAAAAAAGAATTTTTGATTTTAAATTTTTTAATTTAACAAAAACAACTAAAACAATAAAAAACACAGAAAACATAAGACAAAAATCATAAATCCATAAACAATTCATACAAAAACACACAAAATTCACAAAATCACAAAAACAAAACACAACAAGTATCAATGTTGCAAAGACATTTTGGTTAAGCATTCAAATCAATAACACCAAGCCTTGTTCTTAAAGTACTGAAGGTATCAAAGGCTAAAGGTTTTGTAAAAATGTCTGCAAGTTGATTTTCAGTTGAAACATGTATGAGTTCAATTTCTCCTTTGGATACATGATCCCTTATGAAATGATGCCTTATATCAATGTGTTTGGTTCTAGAATGTTGAATAGGATTTTTGGAAATGCAAATAGCACTAGTATTGTCACAATAAATTGGAATAGTGCCTATAGTTAATCCTAAGTCAATCAACTGTTGTTTTAACCAAAGTACTTGTGCCACACAACTTCCTAATGCAATATATTCTGCTTCTGCAGTAGATAGTGCCACTGAATTTTATTTTCTACTAGACCATGAAACTAATGAATATCCAATGAATTGACATGCTCCAGAAGTGCTTTTCCTATCCACTCTACAGCCTGCAAAGTCAGAATCTGAGTAACCAATAATTTCAAATGAAGAGCTAAACTTAGGATACCAAATTCCTAAGTTTTGAGTTCCTAGTAGATATCTTAAAATCCTTTTCACTGCTGTCAAATGTGATTCTTTTGGATCTGATTGAAATCTAGCACATAAGCAAACACTAAACATAATATCTGGTCGGCTAGCAGTCAAGTAAAGTAAAGATCCAATTATCCCTCTAAATTTCTTTTGATCAACAGATTTTCCCTTAAGGTCTTTATCTAACTGAACTGAAGAACTCATTGGTGTACTAACAGGTTTAGCATTATCCATTTCATATTTTTTGAGGATGTCCTTAATATATTTGGTTTGACTAAGAAAAGTACCTTCCTCAAGTTGCTTAATGCTAAATCCTAGAAAGTAATTTAAATCTCCCATTAGACTCATTTCAAATTCACTACTCATTGTTTTAGAAAAATCATCACAAAGATGTTTATTTGAAGATCCAAAGATGATGTCATCCACATAAATTTGAACAATAAGTATATCCTTTCCAATTTTTCTTAAAAAGAGAGTTGTATCCACACTTCCTTTTTCAAAAGATCTTTCAAGTAGGAAGGTGCTTAACCTCTCATACCAAGCCCTAGGTGCCTGTTTCAATCCATATAATGCCTTTTTTAATTTGAAAACATGATTTGGAAATTTAGAGTTTTCAAAACCTGGAGGTTGTTCTACAAAAACATCTTCTTCAATTACTCCATTTAAAAAGGCACTTTTGACATCCATTTGAAACAATTTAAAACCTTTAAAACAGGCAAAGGCTAGTAAAACCCTAATTGCTTCAAGTCTAGCTACAGGGGCAAAAGTTTCCTCAAAATCAATTCCTTCAATTTGGTTATACCCCTTAGCTACTAATCTAGCCTTATTTCTAATGACTACTCCTGAGTCATTCATTTTATTCTTGAACACCCACTTGGTTCCAACAACACTTTGATCTTTTGGCCTTGTAGTTAGTTCCCAAACTTTATTTCTTACAAATTGATTCAACTCTTCTTGCATGGCCAATATCCAAAATTCATCTGAAAGTGCTTGATCAATGTTAGTGGGTTCAACAGTTGAAATAAAGGCTGAATGATTGACTTCCTTGTTTAATCCATGCCTAGTTCTAACACCCTCACTTGGTTCACCTATGATTAATTCCTTTGGGTGGTTTTTAGAAAATCTCAAATCTCTAGGCAAAGGGTCTTCTCTTTCTAAATTTTCTTCCACATTTTCTTCCAAATTTAATCTATCAATATTTTGGGAGTTTTCTTCAATTTCTTCTTCAACAACTTTTGGCTCTTCCAAGTTTCCATTTTCATCAAAAACAACATGTGTGGTTTCTTCAATGACTAAAGTTCTTTTGTTGAATACTCTATAAGATTTTCCAACACTTGAATATCCAACAAAAATTCCTTCATCTGATTTTGGATCAAATTTTCCTAAGGCAGATTTTCCATTATTATGTATGAACACCTTGCAACCAAATACATGCAAATGAGACAAATTTGGTGTTCTTCCTTTTAGCAACTCATAGGGTGTTTTATTCAAATTAGATCTCACATTCACCCTATTCAGAACATAGCATGCAGTGCTAACCACCTCAGCCCAAAAATATCTAGGAAGTGAGTATTCTGCTAACATTGCTCGGGCGGCTTCTATTAATGTTCTGTTCTTTCTTTCAACTACTCCATTTTGTTGAGGAGTTCTAGGTGCAGAAAAATTGTGATCAAACCCATTTTCTTTACAGAAATCTTCAAATCTTTCATTTTCAAATTCTCCTCCATGATCACTTTGTATAGAAATTATTTCACATCCTAGTTTTCTTTGTATCCAAGTTGAAAAATTTCTGAATTCCTCAAATGATTCACTCTTATGAAAAAGAAACTTAACCCAGGTGAATCTTGAAAAATCATCTACTATAACAAATCCATATACCTTTCCTCCTAGACTAACAGTGCTTACTGATCCAAAAAGATCCATGTGTAGAATTTCTAAAGGTTTACTGGTCCTAAGATCTTTAATGGACTTAAATGAGGACCTCACTTGTTTTCCTAATTGACATGCATCACACAGATGGTCCTTAGTAAAGTCTAGTTTAGATATTCCTCTCACCAAATTCTTTTGGGTAATTTTTCTAAGATTTTTCATACTAGAATGACAAAGTCTCCTATGCCAAAGCCACGATTCATCAGTAACAGTTTTCAAACAAAAAGCAGTAGGAGATTGAATACAATTTAAATCTAGCATGTAAACATTGTTCACCCTTTTTCCATTTAAAACAATTTTCCCATTTAGGCTAATTATGCAGCTAGTAGGTAAAAATTTTACATTATAGCCCTTATCACATAGCTGACTTATGCTAAGCAAATTATGTTTCAAGCCTTCAACTAATAAAACATTATCTATGAAAAAGTTTTTCAAATTTCCAATCATACCTGATCCAACCACTTTCTTTGTGGTATTATCTCCAAGTGTAACCTTGCCTCCACTCCTGGCTTCCAGCGTTATGAATTGAGCAGTATCTCCAGTCATGTGCTTAGAACATCCGCTGTCCAGGTACCATATACTCTCACGAGGTCTTGTGTGAGAGTATACCTGCAAAATTCTCAAATGTTAGACCTGGGAACCCAAACTAGTTTGGGTTCACCTTTATGAAATTTATAATCAGATGCATGTGTGATATGTCTAGGTTTATGCATCTTATTTCTCCACACCAAATTAGGTTTCATCTTTAAAGTGCAGGTGTGAGATATATGTCCCAAAAATCCACAATTGTTACATTTAACATTAGGAAAAATATTCCTATGTTTTCTCTCATATGATTGTCTTCTAAGGGATTTCATAAATTTAGGATAATACTTAGGATTTGTAAAATCTTCATGTTTAGGGGGGTTCCTATTATCCTCGAGAGCACTTATAGTAAGTTTATAAAATGAATTCATTTCTTCCAAGATTCGATTTGTATAATTGACTCTATATGTCTTGTGCTCAGATTCATCCTTAAATTTCTCAAATTCTTTTTCAAGTTCAGCATAGGATGATTTTAAATTCTCAAAATTTTTATTCAAGTCATCATATTCATCAAGTAGTTTCATGTGGTTGCTATCAATTAAAGCATGATCTTTCCTAAGAATTTCGTGTTCCTTATTAAGCTCTTCCAATTCTAAAACTAAACTAGCATGCATCTTTTTAGTTTTCCTATATGCATCATGCATGTGTTCAGAAACTTCAAACAATTCATTATAAGTTAAATCACATACCTCTTCTTGATCTGATTGTTCAGCTTTATCTGCCATCAAGCAAAGGTTGGTGACTTCTTCTTCTTTATCAGTCTCAGATGAGTCTGAAGCTGAGTCCGCCCAAAAAGCCTTTTGAAACTTCTTCTTGCCCTTCTTTACCATTGGTTTCTCCTCTACCTTCTCCTTGCTAGGAGAGACTTTGAGTTTTGGACAATCAGTCTTTATATGACCTGGTTTCCTGCATTCATAACAAATCACTTCATTAGAAACCTTACCATTTCTGTTATACTTACCTCTATTCCATTGCTGGCGTCTCTTCTGCTTCCTCTTTAAAAAGCTTTTGAATTATCTAGTCATCAGTGCTATATCATCTTCATCCTCAGGTTGTGAGTGTTCACTTTCTGACTCTTCCACATTTAGTGCAATATTCTTGTCCTTTCTTGGTTCACCTGCATCAATCTTTCTTTGACTTACTCCTTGCTCGTAAGCAATGAGTGAACCAAGAAGATTGTCAATAGAATAAATGTTCAGATCTTTTGACTCTGTAATTGCAGTAATTTTAGCATCGTATGCAGTAGGTAAACAACGAAGAATCTTATTAACCATTTCAGCATTAGTTAATTCCCTACCAAGTGCATGCAAAGAGGTGACAATTTGAGTGAATCTTATGTACATGTCAGATATTGATTCATTAGGTTTCATGCGAAATAATTCGTAGTCATGTAACAAGATATTGAGTCTTGATTGCTTAACCTCATTTGTTCCTTCATAAGTAATACAAAGTCTATCCCATATGTCTTTTCCGCTTTTACAAGTGGAAACTCGCATGTAGTCTTCAGATTTTAAAGCACAAAAGAAACTATTTAAACATTTTGCATTTAATTGTGCTAAGTCACGTTCTTCTATAGTCCAATCTGCATAGGGTGTATCTACCCTATTTCCATCAACTAGTCTAGTTGGTTTTGTGTAACCTTCCTGGACTAACATCCACATGCGATAATCAAGTGACTGTAAGAAAGTAGACATGCGTGTTTTCCAAAAATCAAAAGGAATATTGTCAAACAGTGGAGGTCTAGTGATAGAGTAACCCTCAGGTGTGTTTCGGTTTCCAAATGTAGCCATCTACGTTAATCAAAAAGTAGTTCAAACTTATGATTTTGAAACAATGCTCTGATACCACTTGTTGAGTCTAGTAATTAGGTTGTTAAGCCTAAGTAAATGTCCCACGGCTACCAAGAGGGGGGTGAATTGGTAGTTTTAAAAATTTTAAACCCTCTTAAAATTAAAGTTGAACCGAAATGAAATTTTCTTTTAAAGTTTGTAGAAAAATGTTTTTCAACCACAGAGTTGTTAAAACTGAAATTTAAAATGCGGAAACGTAAAAGCAATAAAGTAAATGACACCAGATTTATAGTGGTTCGGTCTATAACCAGACCTACATCCACTCCTCAGAGGCACCCTCTGAGTATTGCACTAATACCACAAAGTGACTCTCCTTTAGCACCCACAGCAAGGCAGAGAAGCCTGTACAAAACCCTCTTTTCACCACTCCCCGGTGCGGCAGAGAACCGTCGTCCTTTTACACAATCCACAGTGCTGGCAGAGAACCGTCGTCCTTTCACACTCTCCTAGTGTGAGCAGAGAACCGTCGTCCTTTCACACTCTCCTAGTGTGGGCAGAGAACCCTACGGCTGTTCACACTTTCCAAGTGTAGGCAGAGAACCTCCTTCCTTTTACACTCTCCTAGTGTAGGCAGAGAACCCACGTCTGTTCACACTCTCCAAGTGTCGGCAGTGAACCGAACCTTCTTGAATGATCTTCTCACAAGAATCTAGAAGGAAGAAAAGAAAAGAGTGAAGAAATCCAATTTCACAAGTAGAGATTCTTACATTTGCAATCCAAGTGAAGCCTTCTCGCTCCAATGGTAGGAATCCTCCTTTGAATGCTCTCTTCCACTCTCCCCTTAGCTATTCTCTCAATAGGCACGAAGATCAAATGACAAAAAGATTGGGTGGCAGTCTAATTTGGAGTATTTATACAAAAGACATGAAAAACCGCCCAAAAACTGCAAGTTTTCAATTCTGTACGCAGTGGATCGTCCCGTACGATCATAGATCGTCCTGGACGATTTTACTTAAACGATCTGAAACGACCCAATTTGTATATGTGTACGAAATGACTTCGTACAGCTGATCGTCCTGTACGAACTAGGTTCGTCCAGTACGAACGGTTATTACAAGGTCGGTTCTAGAAACTGCTGAAAACTGTCCTAAATCGGTTTATCGTTTGGACGAAAATATGTTCGTCTGGACGAAAATTTTCCAGAGAGCCGATCGTCCTGGACGATTATTTATTTCGTCTGGACGAAAATTTTCCAGAGCGCCCATCGCCGGGGACGATAATTTGGTTTCGTTTGGACGAAAATTTTCCAGAGAGCTGTTCGTCCGGTACGATATTTATTTTCGTCTGGACGAAAATTTTCCAGAGGACTGGTCGCCCAGTACGATGGTAAAATTCGTCTGGACGAAATGTTTACAGAGAACCCATCGCCCGGGACGATATAAAAATTCGTCCTGGACGAATAGGACTTAGAAAAATTTTTCGAAGCAAGTTCCTATTCGTTCCAAATGCTCTATAGGAGATAACTGACAGATCGTCCAGTACGATATATATCGTCCTGTACGATCAGTATAGAATTTCAAGATCTCCTTAGTTTGTGTGTGTGAGATTTTATTCACTCAATTACAATCACTCCCTTTCAAAATTAATTCAAAGAAAAGACAAACTTCAAATAAACAAAATTTCTCATGTTGAATTTGATTTGAAGTTTTTGTAGTCTGGAGTCTGATTTTCCTGAAATGTTAGTACACACAAGAGCAAGTGCAAATCTTCTGAAATTGTTAGGAGATAACTATTCATTTGAACAATAATGTTTGGAATCATCAAAACTACATAAGTTGCACAAATATAAATCATTCAAATAGCAACTATTCAAACACTTATAATCAGTGTTGTGGCGGTTTTAACCACCACAAATCTGGATATTTGTGTCGGTTATAACCGCCACAAATGTACAGAATTTAAAAAAAAAAATACAAACCTAAATTTCCAATGCATATCATACACACATAAGGAGCATATCAAAACGTTAATGTTATAGGAACTTTGACATATTAAGGCATCCAACTCTACCCATTCATAATTAAAAAAAAAACAAAGAATAATTTCAAAGGTAAAAAAGAAGAACGATAGACCAATAATAAGCATAATCACAAATGAACTTTACTACTTGTTCTCCAAAATCACATAGAAATAATTAAGGATATATAGATAATTAAAATAATGTTGTTGAGGTGGTGAAATAGAAAAAATGGAGAATAATCAAAATTATTACCTAGCGTCGATTTGGAGCCACCTCAACAACATGAGCCAACACCTCATAATGTTGTTGAGGTGGTGAAAAATGAGAAAAAATATGAAAATTTTATTTGGGGAAGATACTTCGCCAATACCTCATAATCGATTTGGAGCCACCTCAAACCCTCAACGTACTCCTTCCTCCTCTTGAGGAGGTCGCTGATCACATTCGCCCACCACGCTTCTTCCTCTTGGTTCCCATCCTGAATCACCTCTTTGTACCTAGCGTCGCTACTTGATCTGTGCTCGTCTTCTCTTCCCATTTTTTTCACCTTGGATTTCAGAGTGGATTAGGCATCGGGACGGCAGGATTCAGCATGATGGCATGATTTAGCATCGATATGGTAGTATTCGATTTATGCTGACGGTTAAAAGGTGACAACTCTTAAATGATTATTAAAAGCTATCTGAAATGATAAAATGATAAAGTTGTTGTAATGATAATGATAATGATGAATGCATATGAAGAAATGATAATACCACATTAAAGCTGGATGTCCTACCTTGTTGAACCCTATACTAAATCATATACTGATGCAATTCATACATTGATAATAATAATAATAATAATAATAATAATAACATTTTTTAGCATTGATACACTGATCGATAAAGAAAAATGTACGCATTACAATATTAATTTCATAAGAATAAATAATTGATAAGATAGATAAGACTGATGACTTTGATGGTATTGACACCTGCATGCTTGTGCTATAATATTGGTTTATTGATTTTTATTTCAATATGATGTTTCTTACTTCTCGTTATTGATCATATTGAATCGTATTAGAGATAACTAATTATTGATGATATTGAATGCTACTTATTCTATTTATTAAGACAAGCATGTATATTTATTTCTTAAATCTTTTATTGAAAAAATTTAACGAGTTTTGAATTTCTATTGAGCTTTGTAAGCTCATTATATGATTTTACTAATTTCAGATTAGGAAAGGGGACAGGATCATATAGAGTGAGATTGATTGAGATCATTATGTTCTTATTTTGATTTTGTTCTATATTTTCTTTTATTCTTTTGTAGTTAGGAGCTATTGATAGATTAATGATTGTTAGTGATCTTGTGGATATTGTAAATGTGATTTTGGTGAATGAATATAGTGAAATGTTTAATGGTGAATTATAATTTATTGCCTTTTTGCTGGATATTGAGTTATATGGATGATTTATAGAAGCTTTGGTAAATGATTAAAATGATAAAATAGATATTTCTTTCATTTTAGATCTTTGGGAGTAACATCTTCATTCTCTACCCATCGGTGTAATTAGTTAATCAGTTGTAGACTAATATTCAAGATTATACCACAACTTTTTTTATTTAAAGGAAACTCGTCAACATACCCTTATATACTAGCTAGATATTATGTTTTAATAATCAACTCATAATAATTATAATGCAAAACTAACATTCATGATCATGCCATAAACTTTTTTATTTAAAGGAAACCTGTCAGCTTACCTTCATATACATGATATTATGTTTTAATAGTCAACCCATCATAATTATAGTATTCATATCAAGCCTTTCTTGCTTATATGCAAATGCCATATTTATCATATATCATGTATTTCATTTTCTTTATGCGATTCAATAATACGTATAAAATAAAATAATCTATAAAATGCAGAAAAATTTTATAGACTATTTATTAATTTCAGAAACTCATGACTATCAATTTATCCAATAAAATTGAATAATTTTATAGTTAAAATGCTCATACAAGTTATATTTATCATACATAGAAAATTATATAGTGAAAGTTTGATAAATCGAAAGAAAATATTTTTTTTATCAACTTGAGAGAGATTAAAATAATGAAATACAAAATCACTAAGAATAAAGGTATGATTTAGGTTACCTACAATGATCAGAAGAAATTTCGTAACAAGTCCGATGGAAGAAAATGGCTTGAGCAAGTTTCTCTGTCTTCTCTCTCTCCTCCTCCCATCTTCTTTCTTTCTTTCCTTCCCCGACAAGGCAAATAAAATGGGGAAGCTGGCTGGAGGTAAGGGTAAATGAAATAGATAGAGATATTTTACTATTTTAAAAACTACTAATCTGATCTAGTACCACGATACTTAACTTCTCAGTGCCACTGCACTCGCTACCTATGGCCTAGAGTAAAAGCAGAGCCGTCTAACGCTGTAGCACACTCCCCAAATTCTTTTTTTCCAAAAAAAAAATTGATAGCTCAATGCTGGGGTGCCACCACCTCAACTCCACAACACTCTCAACGACGATGCGCCATTAAGTACAATGCCACAGTACTGCACCTTGGAATTTTTAGAATTTTCAAATTAAATCATTTTATAAAATTCAAATTATGAGAATTTGATCCCTTAGTTAATGTTGATTAGCTTTCAAATATATTTCACACGCTTTATTAAAGCTCATATTGAGTTAGATTAGATCATTTTTATTGTCGATGAATTTGACTAGTCAAAACATTTAATTTTAATTCTTCTGATAAAAAAATGGAAGACATTAACATCATACCAATGTTGGCAGTTCCCTCTACCCTCATTTTTTTAAAAAGAGTGGCCTCCTATGGAGTGGTTCCCTCTTATGGTAAAATAAATGCTATGAAAGCAATTAAGAAAGTGGAGTGGAATCACTCCCTAATTAGTTTCAATCAAAGGAGTGATCGACTATACAAGACTCTAATTAAGCCTACAACTAATTAAAAGACAGAGAAGCTGAAATTCAAATCCCATCTTATGGAAGGAAAATTAATGTTCGAAGATTCAAAATTTTAAATTCAGAATTTCAAAGTTTAAAATTTTGAATTTCAACTTTAATTAACATTACAATTACATAATTCCCATATTAAGACTTTTTCTATAATGCATGATTGATGATGATTTCTTGGCCCTTGACTCCATCTTGAACATTTGATCTTAATCTTATGATGGGCCATCATAGCCCTTGATTTTATTCTATATTCTACTTGAAGTTTTGCATCAATATTTATTCCTTATAATACACATAATAGAACAAATATATTGGATGTTATTTTTTATTAAAGAAATATAGTTGAAAAAAATGACTTTCATATAAAATTACTTTCAATGAGAGAGAATATTTTATATGCATGAATCACTTATTGAAGTCAAAGTTCCATAAAATTGGTTTGAATTGGCTTAAACCATTTGCCATTCTTGCAAGAGGAGTCATGTGTGACAATAAATATTTATCCTCCCATATGTTATTGGTTCAATCAATTCATTTCCCAACGCACTCCTTTGATTCCGTCGATGCTCTCCTCAACGAGTCATGTTGCGAACTCCTCTTGTCCTCCACACATTGTTAGTCCTATTAATGCATTCCCCAATGAGTTTCGCCACGAACCCTCTTTTCTTTCACGTGTATACGATCCTATCTATGCCTTTCTCAACGAGATCAATCACATATCCTCTTCTTCTTCACATGCGGCCAATCCCATCGATGCCTTCATCAACGAGCTCCATCCCCAATTTCTCATCTTTTAGTTATATTTCTCTTCTCACAATTTTCCTGTGGTGAACCTTCCACATCTCTAATCTTTATAGTGACATCACACTTTTCCTCATTCAATCTCTTGTTGATTTTTTTGTACAGAGCAATCCATGAATTCAAAAGATTTCGCCTAATTGGTGGTAATTTTACCCAAAGCGAAATTTTCAATCATATTTCACCAAGAAAAATAATAGCGGATATTGCAATCAATTACATTTATTTTGAGGTATATAAAATCAAATTTCCCAAAAACTTTATTTTCAGACATTTCCTTATTTACAAAATAATCATCACTATTTATTATTAACAATAATAATTGGTGTCAATCTTCTCAAGATTTCACAAATGTTAATTTATATTTTGTTCTTTAAAACAAGCTTAATATAGAAGATTCTCCCTATAGTTTGTAATTGAACTTTCTCTCTTCTTATTTTACATTTCAACTCCAAATGATGACTAATGTTAACACTTTTCTTTGTTTTTCCATTCTCTTGCAGAGATTTAGGCTTCGTTTGGGACAGCTTTCTCACTGCTTTAAGAAAACAGTAAGAATTCCATCCCAAACGAAGCCTTAAAAAGAGTGGGCCTATCAAGAAAAAGGAAAACAAAAGTTTTATTTATACATGTTAAAAAAGAGAATATATATTAAATAAAATGAATCTCAATAAATTGTTAAAAACATCAAATTTACGTATTTGACATTCTCATACAGCCAAAACATGTAAAAATTCTGATAAATTTATAAAGAGCCCATGAACAATTACATCCTACATTACAGAAAAAGAGAAACAAAAATAATAATAATAAAATTAAAATGTAAAGAATTGGTATCAGAAAAACTTGCGCAAGTACTTTGATAGTGTGATTATTGCATCTTATCAGATACTTGATCAGAAACTACTTCTGTTGCTGCACTTTGCTTCCAAAGAAATTTTTTTTTTTTTTAACTGTATTCTGCTTCTTTCAACATCTTCTTTCTTGACATATGAAGACCAAGTATGTCCAATTAGGAGTTCGATGTAGATGAGCTGTGTCTCTCTGTGTCTGAAGTGAAGTTTTCATCAATAGATTCATTAGATTGGTGTTCCTCTGCATCTGAAGCCTCTGAAACAAGCCATTTAAAGATATCATAACAAAAATTTCGCAATTATATAGACAAAGATATGATGAAAGAATAAAAGGAAAGAGTACCAAAGAGGGATTTGATTGATCTTCGAGTTGATTTGCATGTTTTCTTCTTTAATTCAGCTGGAAGAGAAAGAAATGAAAGATCATATAAGGCAAGGTGATAAATACAATTGAATCAAATGGATATTTGCTATTTGTATTTGTTATCTAAGGCTTCGTTTCGGGCAATTTTTAGTTTCAAGAAATTTTTGTACTAAACAGCAGTTGTAGAAAACAGTACGAAAACTGTCCCAATTAAAGCCTAAGATAAAAATTTACAACTGATTACATAGAGGAATTATGAAAGTGGAAGTGTTATTCCTTGAGATAGCAAGAAAGAAAATTCTAAAATCATTTATTCCAAGTATTAGCCAAGGAAACTATTATTTTGTATTTAGAAGATTTGAGGATCTTCATCAATGCCTTGATGTAAGCTTGAGATGCATGACGGAAAACAATTCACTGGTATCTGGTTTAAATCAATTAATTTCCAAATCTTCCAATTTGTTTGGCTACTAATAATGAGAAATTTTATACAGTAAAAAATATAAATTCCTAAAATTGAAAATTATGAAGAAACAATTTATGCTATTCTTTCTAGTTGAATCTGCAAAAATTTGAAGTGAAAACCGACTAAGGCTTCATTTGGGACGGATTTTTTTATTGCTTCTTAAAACAACTTTTTAGCTTAAAAATTAAAATTTTAATACTAGAAAGCTGATTTAAGAAGTACTAAGAAAGTAGTCTCAAACAAAGTCTAAGATAACCTAACTAAGGCTTAGTTTGGATGGCTTTCTAGCTGTTTTGTAAAGTGGCTTTGTAGTACAAAAATTTTAATTTTTGTACTAAGAAGCCACATTAAGAAGCAGGAAGAAAGTCATCCCAAACGAAGCCTTAATCCCTGAAATCACTATGTAGTGATAGAAAAAAAGATGAACTATTAATTTGGATGCCTGTGTAGGGTTGTCAAAAAAGCAAAACAGCTCGTGTTTTTTACGAGAAAAAAAACTCATGTTTGATTCATGTGTTAAGTAAATTGATACTCAATATTATTTTGAGCTCGTTTTCTTATCGAGCAGAACATACACAGAGATATGTTCAATCATGTTTGTTTTGTTGTTGGCTTGATATATATATATATGTATATTAATTACTTTGTGGATAAATAGAATGATTATACTATGTTTGGCTTGTTAATTATTTATTTTTATTTGTTCAGGATTGGCTAATATTTGGATAGAATTTAAATGAGAAGAGCACAAACACAATATTTATGAATAATAAATATTTTTGGAAGAAATGTTTTGGTCGCTTGCTCTGCTAGAGTTCCGCCGCCCCTTCTTCTTCGACGATTTTTGAGGGTTTTCTTCTCCTTAGATCTTTAAGTATTTTAGTGTTTGTGTTTTTACCTTATGGCGTCTGCTCGCCTTCGTGATCCCGGATTTTTAAGTGGGGCTTCTGCGCCTCTTTCGTTTAAGGATGCTTTATATGGTATTTCTTCTTCTTCCTTCCCTGAGTTAAGTATTTCTTCTCATCATGGCTTGCCGGCTTTCTTGATTTCTGAGGAAGAGGTTCGGTCGCTTGCTGCACCCTTTGAATTTTCTTTGGTTGGCCGTTTTCCGGGTAGGCAACCTCTGTCGATGCCATTCGTAACTTTTGCTTTAATTTAAAGTTGTTAGGGGAATTTTCGGTCACTGTTCTTAATCACCGGAATGTTTTGATTAAACTGGTGAATGACTTTGATTATTACCGTATTTTTTCACATTGATCTTATTATATTCAAAATTGCTATATTAAAGTGGTGAAATGGTCTCCCAATTTGGATGTTGAGGTGGATTCTCCTATTGTGCCTATCTGGGTTTCTTTCCACCTCCTTAGGTCTCATCTATTTTCCCCGAGGATTCTATTCGGATCAGGTTCTCTCTTTGGTCGCCCAGTCAAGTCGGATATGGTTACTGCGTCGGGTTCCCGCCCGTCTATGGCTCGTATTCTTGTTGAAATGGATGTTACCAAGAAACATGCTGATAAGATTTGGGTTGGTTCTGTGGTGTTGACCTCTATGTATTAACCGATAGAACAAAAAAAAAATTCAAAATCATACCTTGCGGATCCACGATATCTGCCCAAAATCCCGACTGAAATCCCCGGAATCCTGCTGAAATCACGCTCGCAGCGCCGATTCACGTCGTTTCTCCGTATTTCCTGCCGAAATCCTGCTCTCGATCGCACCCCTTGACGCCTTTAAAAGCCGATCGAAGCTCTTTAGGAGCTCTGTCCGATTCCACACAGCAAAAACGAGCTCTTCCTCTCCCACGGTTGCTCCCGATCCATCTCCTCCACGCGAAAACACACATTCGCTCCTGCTCTCTCCCGACCGACCTCTCATCCTTCCTCTCCGACAAAATCCCGTCATCTCCACACCTCACCTCCCCCTGTCCGACTCCAACAACCCGTAGCTCCTGCGGGTTCGTCCGATCCAGAGAAGCCGAGAGAGAGAGAGAGAGAGAGAGAGAGAGAGAGAGAGAGAGAGAGAGAGAGATCAAGCTCCTACCTCATACCCGAGCTCCTCTTCCCCAAGACCGATCTCTCTTACCTAGCCGTGACCCCCCTCCTGTCGGATTGACTAGAGCCGCCCGGCCTCCTCCCGTCTGCCCCCAAGCCGAGCCCTCTGTGTTGTCCGACCCCACTCCTCCCTCCGACGTCCCTCTTCCTGTTCGGTCGGAAGTCCAACATCTTTGATCGGAAGCAGGAGCGGCTTGCTGTTGCAAAGGTAGCTCTCTCCCTCCCGTGCGCTACTCTGGCAAAATCCCGTATATCTGCCGGGCACAGAGAATGGGGAGGGAGGGAATTCTTTTTATTATTATTATTACTATTAAATATAATTAGTTATAATTAAATTAAGGTTTAATTATAATTAATTATGTTTTTTTTAAGTACAATTAATTGTAATGAATTATAATTAAATAAACTAATTATAATTTAATTATAATTATTTTATAATAATTATAATTAACTATAATTAATTATAATTAATTAAATTTAATTATATTTAATTAAATTTAATTGTAATTAATTATTTTAATTTTAATTAATTATTATTGATAATAATTAGTTATAATTAATTAAGTTAATTTTAAATTAACTTTTTTTTAATTATGATTGATTAATATTAATTATAATTAATTTAAATTAATTATAAAAAAATGCTTCTCTCCCTCGATCCGCGTCGACGACCGCCAAGGTATAACTCTCTAACCCTAAAACTCCGAGAACCCGTTTCAACGCATGCGTCGAGACAAAACGACCACCCATGCATGCTTTTCTTAGCGTGGTGGGAGGGAGTGCGTCCCGACGCTTGCGACGAAGCGGGTGATCACCCAAATTCCTTCTTCGAAGTTCGTATCGCCTTGGAAACCCCGCCTATGCACGCTTTTCTTAGCGTGGTAGGAAGGGATCCCGGTGCGATGCGCGCGACGAAGCGGGGATACCCTTAAGTACCCGCTTGCGGGGAAATAACTGTTCTTGCAAAATATTTTCAAAAATAAAAAAAAAATACTTTTCTACAAACAATAAAATACCCATGCACGCTTTTCTTAGCGTGGTGGGGGATCGAAAAAAATTACACGGCCACGGTGTCCTCGAAAGAGGGCATCTACCATGCACGCTTTTCTTAGCGTGGTGGGAAAGGCCCAGTTTTCCGTAGTTTTCCCCTAAACGGGGGAGACGCCGGGAGGCTGCCGAAATTTGGATTGAAAATCCAAGGACTTAAACAATTTGGAGCATGGACTGGATCGAACTCAGAAGAACAACGAAGGATTTGTACTTGGACTTTGGACAATATTCAAAATGGCTTAATAAAGAATTGAACCCAAGTAAAATAAAATTGAACTTGGACTCTCATTCGAACATGAAAAAGGACTCATTTTGAGCTCGAACGAACTCAAACCATTATTTGAACAACTTGGACTTGGTTTGAACCAAGCACAGTGAACATGAGTTTAGACTTGAATTTGCAACCAAGTTTGTGGACATTTGAACCACAAAGAACTCAATTTGAACTCGAACCTGGACTCTACAAGACCACAAGGGACCTTGATTTGAACATGAACTTGAACAATTCAAATTGAAATTGAACAATTACAAAGGATTGTGCTTAAGCTTGATTGGGATATATCAAACCACATTTGGGCTCAAACTCAAATGAAAATGAGACTTGAATTTGCACATTGAAAGACAAGGAACTCGAGCTCGGGAGGACTTGATTTAAACATTGAGCCAATTTGCACTTAGGCTCATATTCAATTTAAAATCAAATGAAATGAACATAAAATCTGTTATGATTTTCAATCCATCAAACTACAAGTGATAATAAGTGTCTCTTATGTTCTACAAAGGATTTCTCTACGAAGACATTTAACATACTAGTAGAAGGTGTACGACAAATGTGGTGGCATCACAATCAAAGTGCTAATACAGTTTCCAAATAAATATTGAAAGATTCTTAAACCAATCAAAATGCAAGAAAACAATAATTTGCAATAGGCAACGATGTTGCCAATACAACTTTCTCACAAACTCTAATGAAATGGAAGAAAGTGACATGATTATGAGTCACGACATCAAACTCTAGAATGATGACATTTGGCTTGAAGCACCCACCTCATATTTTGCTTACAAATAAGCATATACGGTCTTAATAAGTAATGCCAGTATTGGGGATATGTGAGGAGCTCAATCCATCCAATAACCAGTGCTAGTATATACAAGTGAGTACACTAGGGACGATGCACAGTGAATGTGATATAACCCTACAGTTCACATGCTATCAAGAATCAAATAATAATGCAATCAAATAGCAATAGGGATTTGTGATATCCAAGTGCTAATTGATAATCATAATTATTCAATCAAGATCAGATGGAGGGTGTATGTTCAATAGAGTACACAAGTTGAGAATCAGAGTCTCAAATGATAGTATAATCACTAATGAACAAGCCTGTTCATCCAAATGAGAATCACTATCAGAGTAAGGGATGATGAAATTAAAGTGACCCAAGCTCTTCAATTAAATTGATACCCACACAATGATATCTGCATATAAAATACCAATTGATCACAACAAATGCAAGAACCTACGAGTAAGGCAGGAGATTAGTTAGTGCACTATGACTCGCCTACGAAAATCAACAAATAGTGCACGACAGTCTACCTGTACGAAGTGGTGAACAATTCTGTTAAGAAGCTGCTACGCCACCGGATCTGCAACCTCCGTACAAGCAGACAGAAGGCGTCCACAATCTATAATCTACAACGCCACGCCACCGGATCTGCAACCTCCGTACAAGCAGACAGAAGGCGTCCACAATCTATAATCTACAACGCCACGCCACCGGATCTGCAACCTCCGTACAAGCAGACAGAAGGCGTCTATTCCAAGTACCCCTGCACGTGCACTATAAATTGTATACACATAGGTACACTAAAAGGGGTAAAAATAATTATAAAACCCGCATGGGCCCCGGCGAGCGTGTTATTGGTACACACGTGACGTCTAGGGATGCTGCGCGGGTTGACAAGTAAATTCAAGTTTGAACCCAATCCTTCTATATAGATCAATAGGAGTCGACAAGGTTCGAACCAACAAACAAATATGTGGCCGTGGCGACCAGAATATTTGTTTTAATACATTCATATTAGGCCTTCAATGCCTAAAATCAAAAGAGTTCACTTTCAAGGGTACAAAGCCTACGAAACCCGATCCTCTGTCGACAGCCCGACAGAGTTGACAAGGTTCAATCCATAAAAAGAAATGACCCCCAAACACCCCGATGATGGCCGTGTTGAATGTTTATCTCAACCGGAGGGGTTCACAAACATTTTCAAATGTTTCCCAAATATCCAAATGCCTATCAAAATCCAAAGCTCCACCCATAAAAATCCATAAAACCCAAAAACTCCACAAAAATCTCAAAATCCAAAATCCCAAAAATATTTAAAAATGAAATAAATCCATCAACGCACTTAAAGCAAAAATCATCCGCCCTCCACAAAAGTTTGTCGAGGCGGACAAATATGAAATATTACTTCAGCTCACAAAGAGCCAAATGCCTAGTCGAAAATATCACTAGGATCCATTCTCAAACAATCTTTTGCCAGTAAGGACGTGGTACGTGTCCTCTAACCGGCAGTTTCGCTGCCAAATGGCACTGCAGGTAAACGGTTATGACCCGGGGCCCTCTGAACCGAGTGGTTTTGCCGCCAAATGGCACCACAGATAGCGGTTATGGCCAGAGCCAATACGCTCCTTAATGGCGTTAAATCCTTGAGATATGAATCAATAGGGTATGATTGATAGGGCACAAAGCCCTCTGTTAGCTAAGGTGGATTCAAATTTGTCCCCTTAGACAAACATTCAACCCCGGTCTACAAGGTCCCCTTGGACGAAGCAACCCATGGCTGCCGACAAGGATCCTTCTGTCAGGTTGGGTCGACTACCTCCTCTGACTAAGTAGACCAGGGACCATGATGGCCCGGGACGACGGAACCATGGGATCTTGATCGGGTCTATCATCCATTCCCCCACCATCCGCTTTAAGTACAAGATGGTGCAATTTCTATTTTTAAATATTAAAACTTTTCAAACCCTTCCAAATCCAATCTTTCCAATCTCAAATCCATTGCTGCTACTATATGCCAGATAACACGTATTCTCTACGTATCTGATTGACGACTAGCCTTAATCGAAAGTTCTCTCTCGTGATCGGGAGGGGTAATTAACTATAGGGGCTTGCACCTATAGGAAACCAGAACTTAAATCATAAAGTCCTCACAAAATGAGGGCGAAATCTCTGGGTAGTGTCTTATCTACAAACTCATCTGCCTTCCAAAATTTACCTCGGAACTTAGTTCGTTAAAACTCCCTCGCCGAATAAGAAAAGCGAGCGGAGGCCGGGGCCGAATTTTCGGAGCCCACAGATTTCTGGCGACTCCACTGGGGTTTGGTTTCTCTTTCCATCTTTGGCTAGTCGTATAAATGCTATAGTAGCAGTAAAAAAAAAATTATGATGATATTTAGCTCTGTACGGTGAACATCAGGATGTGACATTTGGTCCCTGTATCCAAAGATCCATCTCTGAAAGGTCCCGATAGAGCTAAAAGCCAACAATCGGAGTCGCCCCCAGATTTCTGGCGACTCCACTGGGGTTTGGTTTCTCTTTCCATCTTTGGCTATTCGTCTCAGTGCTATAGTAGCAGCTATATCAAATCGTACTCAAGATTTTGAGTCTTTCAAAATGATCGTTTAATGATTCAAAACTCTGAATTTTCTAAAAAATGATCATTTGACAAATTCATTTGGCATTCAGCAGTGTTTTAAATTTATTTTTATTGCTTGCTTATGCTAATCATTATTGGTCTATTTTTATTTTAGTGTTCTGTGCAAGTCTCTGCATTTTGAAAGTGCGGGGTGATGTATCAGAATCTGATTACTAACCCTTGCCTTTCATTTATGCAGATGGATCTACAGAACACGCCGATGACTGTCCAACTGGGACAAGGAGCCAGGATTCAGCTGGCGAATGCTATTATTGAGACCGGAAATACCGGAGCTACCATCCAGTTTGGTAGCGTGGACTTCCCGGCGATTGCTGCAATGAATGCCGCCATTCCTGTGAATGGTATGAATTTTGGAAAGTCTGCCAGGAGGCCCCATTCTACTGAAGCTGTCATCCGTCGTGTGCATCTGCCAGCACAACGACCTGCTGTTGAAACTCCTCGTGGGAGGATTTCTGTGTTTGAACGACTGTCACAATCAGAAGTCCCAGCCACCAAGAGAATTGTGAATGGTGGGAGAGTTTCCGTCGTGACTGCAAACACCACCACTCTATCAACCAGGTTATCTGCGCCTGGAGAGTACAATGCTGAAGCCTCCTCATCTGGAGGAAGGCCAACAAGGAGGCAAAGGAGAAAGATGAATGCTGAACTCCGAGCTCAGCAACAACAACTCCTTGTTCACCCTTCCAATCTGTCGGCCCAAGTGCCTGAAGCCAATGTTCCTACCCGGAACAAATTTTCTGATTTAAAATGGGTGAAAAGGAATAGCTCCACTGGTGAGCTGAAGAAGTCTTTTTGGGAGCAACGGCCTGAAGCCCCAGCCCCTCCTAGGAGAAGTGAACCTGAGACCCTGTCAGCTCGAGTGTATCGAGTCTTGAAGACTGTAAAGGAGAAGGGTCTGAAGAAAAAGAAGTTCCAACAGCCTTTAGTGATAGAGGCCAGAAGAACCCCGCCAAGAGAACGTCTATCTGCTGTGGCGGAAAGAAGAGAAAGAAGATATGTCCCACACGGTGAACATCGGGGTGTGACACCTGAACCATATGTTCAGGGATCCACTGCTGAAAGGTCCCGGTGGAAAGGAAAACAAGTCTGGAGGCCAAAGCCTCGAAGAAATGAAAAGAAAGATAGAAGAGAAAGGAGGATTGATCTGGGCGTGACATCCGGTGAGGCTTCCCGGAGATCCGCCCCCATCTACAAACAACATCAAAAATGGGCCCCTAAAAGGACCCATAATGACACTCCTCCAAACGGTAGACACCTTGGAGAATCCTCCAGGGGATCCCGTCGCCCTCCATCCCCTCCAAAGAAAGAGACTAACTTCGACCGCAGTCCACTAGTTGAAGAAGTCCCCATACCTAACCAAGAACCGGAAATCCAGTGGCGGCGTCGCTCGGAGATCCGAATACTAGAAAAAGAAGAAAATATGGAAGGGGTAGAAAACATTGAAGAAGAGAAATTCCTTGAAGAGGACGAAAACATACAAGAATACCTCGAAGGGGAAGAAAACATTGATGAATTTCTAGATGAAAATTTAGAAGAAGAAATTCAAGAAACAAATAATACTCTGGACATGGAAGTTGTCTATATGGTGAGACACACCAATGTTAATGAGGAAACCTATTATGATGAGGGTGAAGATGAAGACGATCAACAACCCCCGATTAGGCGAGTTTATCACCGTCGTCGTGAAGCTGGGTCCACCACTGGCAGAGGTGGTCACTCCCAAGCAGAAGAAGAAGGAGAAGAAGCCGAGGAGAATCCCTTCGCTGACGAGAATGTCACGCTTGCAGACATGCAGAGACATATGAAGCGACAGATGAGAGCCAAAGATAGAGAAATCTCTCAGTTAAATGAGAAAATGACTGAGATGATGGCTCAGATGGGGGCAATGATGCAAATGATGCAGAGAACTGTTGCTGTTGGTGCCATGCCCAATCCTCCTCCGAATCCTCCAAACTTTCAAATGCCTCAAGTCTCAGGAGTACGGGGCACTCCTGAAGATGGTCACGAGGCTCATAATGTGATCCGTCAGCCCACTCCACAAAATGTTGCAAGTACTTCTGAACCTGTGACCGCTGCACAATTGGAAGGGATTATTACAGAAAAGATCAGGGCTATTATAGCCGTCGATCAAGCAGAAAAGTTGGTGGGCAAAGGTCGTCCGTACCCGGCTGAGTACGACCAAGTACCGTACCCAAAAGGGTATTCTGTACCAAAGTTCAATACTTTCAATGGTACTAACAATCCCCGACAGCACCTGGCACAATTTAAAGCCACCTGTGGGAACACAGGAGGAAATGACGCCCTACTCTTCCGACAATTCGTCAGCAGTTTGACAGCAACTGCTTTCGAATGGTATGCTGAACTACCGAATGATTCTGTGAAAACCTTCGCGGAATTAGAAAATATGTTCGTGAAGAGATTCGCTAGTGCAACTGAGAAGATCACGATTGCTGACCTCGCTCTGGATAAGAGAAAAAGAGAAGAATCAGTGACTAAATACATCACTCGCTGGCGAAATTTAAGCATGAAATGTGAGCAGCAGCTTGAGGAAGAACATGCAGTACAGTTGTTAATGGGCAACATTGATGATAAGATGCAACCCTTCCTGTGCATGGCTACGATAAATACATTTCAAGACTTGCTCGATAGAGTGGCTAAGTTTGAAAAGCTGAATTTGTCTAGGTCAGAAAATCACTCTGATAAGCCCAAGAAGGCTAAGGCCCCAGGTGCTAGAAGGGGTGATGCCGACTCTACATTCTTCTCCAGAGCTGATAGAGAAAAGCTGGTGATTTATAATGTAGACAAGGGCAAGCAGCCGATGCAATATCAAGAAAAGCCCAAACAGGCCTACAACCCCAACCCCCAGCCAAAGTTGATACTAGGGGGAAATGATAAGCTACGGACTTATCAAGCTGGAGGCCAGAGACAAGCAATAGGAACTGGTGATAGAACGTTCCAATCCCTCAAAGATAAAATGAATAAAGAATATTCATTCAAAAGGGAGAGTGTCGCCAAATTATTTCGACAAGTGTTGAAATCGGGTCTAGAACTGCCTGAATGTAAGAGACCCGAAGAGTCGAAGCACACTGGTGACCCAAATTACTGCCCATATCATCGGGTGCTGAGTCATCCTATTGAAGATTGTTACATCTTCAAGGATTGGCTTGAAAGAAAATATCAGAAGGGAGAGATCACATTGTCCGACAATGTATTGTCTCACCCTAAAAAGGAATCAGCTCGGGTAGTCACGTCCTCTTCCGTACCCCTGGTTGAAGAAAGAAGAAAAGAAAAGAAGCCAATTAAAGAAGAACAGTGGGAGACTGCGATCTCCAAGAAGACTGTAAAAATGTTGAAGCAGCTTGAAGGAGTTTCAGGTGTAAAGTGGAAGTCTCCTATTGAGCCAATGATAGATTTGAAGGCACTGCCAGAGGTACGACCTTCTACTTCAAAACAGTTTTTCAATCAAGTTAGTACTTCAAAGTCTGGAAAGGTGAAATCCTCCAAGAGGAAGACCAAATTGAAGAAGCCCAAGGAGAAAAAGACTGCAACTCAGAGGGTTATTGACAGTTTGGATGAGTACTACCAGACTGTGAGACGACCTATCAAGCTTGCTGACTTCATGGCAGAGCTCAAAATAGATGAAGCTGAAGAAGGAGATGAAGATTGTCTTCCAAAAGAAGTATGTCGGGTCATCTCAGTGGCGCCTAGTATCCCGATAAAAGAGGAATACACAGAAGAAGTACCCTCTGAATCTTGTATGATGGTTATGTCAATGGATTACAGTTCGGAGGAGGATTTGTATTTTCCAGAGGGAGACGAATCAGACCCTAGCATAGCATCTCGGATGGGACATGTAAACCTGGGGGGTGATTCTGAATCAACAGATGAGTCCCTAGATGCAACAATGGCTGATTCTGAAGAAAATGCTCCGTTAAATGACTCTGAACCGGAGGAGATTGCTCAAGTGCAGTTAAGAAGCAGCAAGGTACTACCGCCTCCACCGAAGAAAGGGGTCTCCAATAAAGATAAGAAGAAAGAAATAGTCATCAATGACGATATAATCCCTGAAGATCACAAGAAAAAGAACACCTCAGCCAATGAGATAGACTATAATATCTTATCCCATTTGAGAAAAATCCCAGCACAGCTCAGCATATACGATGCTTTGGTGATGTCTAAAGACCTTCGGGAGACTCTGATTCAGGCTCTCAAAGATCCCGAAAGATACGAGACGTATTTTGCTGAACGTAATCTGACTGAGGTTCTACAAGCTCGTAATGAGCCATTCATTACTTTCTCCGAAGAGGACATGATGCTCGGAACTCCAGACCATAATCGCCCTCTGTATGTTACTGCAGAGAGCGATAAGTTGATTATCAGTCGAATCCTAATCGATCCTGGATCCTCCGTCAATCTGATAAGCTTGAAAGCACTGAGATCCCTCTGCCTTGATGTGGAACACCTCGGACCAGATAAGTTGATGGTGCATGGTTTCAATGAGAAAGAGCAGAAAACACTTGGATCATTTATGGTCCCTCTTGTATTTGGAGAGCTCCATACAGAAGCTAAATTCCATGTGATTGACGCGGATACTTCATTCAAGGCGCTACTAGGTCGTCCCTGGTTGCATGAATATGGCATTGTCCCGTCAACATTACATCAGTGTATGAAATATCTCAAAGATGGAGAAGAATTCAGGATCTCTGGTGACATTCAGCCCTTCACAGTTCATGAAGCAACAGTCTATGAAGATGCACGGTATTTCATGCCAAAGAAACAAAAGTCTTCGAGCTCCCTCGAAGCTAGAGCATCAAATTCAAAGGCTGCAAAACGATCTGAACGAGAAGGTGAGAAAAAGCAGGTTGGGAGAAAGAAGGCAGTGCCGACTCTTCCCAAAGCGCTGATCATTCCAAAGGAAAAGAAGCATGTACCTCATCTGGGAAGTGACACAGATGAAGATGATGTTACTCCTGCTAAATCTCGAAAAGTATGCCAGTCAACGGATGAATGGAGTAGGCACGTTGAATTTTCAAATGATGATTATGACTACGACTCCATTTACATGAACACGGTGCAGAATGTGTTCTCTAGAAGAATTGACAGCCTATCAATTTCAGATAGTGTGCTCGTAGTCACGCGTGTTCCCTTACAACATTTCAAAGAAATTATTCCGCGCGAGGTGCATAAAGTTGAAGAACTCGCCACCCTCTATCTGCCTCCTCGTAAAAATGGGACTATTCCAAAGAATGTGTTATATTCTACGGGAGTTCGCGAAGAGGAGAATCATGATTGGGATTGCATGATCCTCGACTCCGAGGAGTTATTTCCTACGAGGCTACCCAGATTCAATACCAAGAATATTCAAAGAATGCTACGAAAGCAAATCAATATCCCTACTACCAAACGACAGCTTCGTACAAGTTTGGGCCTCTGGTATGGGAGGAGTCCGCGTCCGTTACGGCAGAAAGATACAGACGCATATAAAGGCATTGGATTCATCAAAAGAAAATTCCTCCGGAAGGAAACTTGCCGGGCAATCACATGCATGGAAATTGAATCCGATGATGGTGTTGCTGAAGAGACGTACGAAGCTGATGATTATGATGAACAGCCCGTAGAAGCCGAGCCTGCACCAGAAGAGCTTGAAGATGGTGGACAAGCAGCCACTATGGATGAACTAAGAGAAGTCAACTTGGGAACTGAGGAGGATCCTCGCCCAACCTTCATTAGTTCTCTCCTACCCGAAGAACAGATAGAAGAAATAAAAGAACTCCTATGTGAATTCAGGGATTGCTTTGCCTGGACATATGCTGAGATGCCCGGCTTATCCCCTGACGTAGCAGTTCATAGATTATCAATCAAACCGGATGTAGCACCCGTCAAACAAGCTCCAAGGAGAATGAGACTGGAGATTGAAGAACAGGTGATTGCCGAGACAAAGAAGCTCATTGATGCAGGCTTCATCCGAGAAGAAAAGTATGCTGATTGGATCGCAAATATCGTCCCAGTGAAGAAGAAGAACGGGCAAATTCGTGTCTGTATTGACTTTAGGGACCTCAACAAGGCGTGCCCAAAAGATGATTTTCCACTTCCTGTATCCGAACTCTTGGTGGACAATACGTCCAACTACGACATGTTCTCCTTCATGGATGGATCGTCAGGATACAATCAAATCAAAATGACGCCCGAAGATGAAAAGCATACATCGTTCAGGACGCCCATCGGGATTTTTTGCTACACAGTCATGCCATTCGGCCTGAAGAACGCTGGTGCCACCTACCAGCGGGCGATGACTCACATATTTGATGATTTGATACATCAGAAGGTCGAGTGCTATGTAGATGACCTTGTTGTCAAAAGTCTTGGCCGAAATGATCATTTAAAAGATCTCAGAATTGTATTTGAGAGAATCAGAAAGTTTGATCTGAAGATGAATCCTCTCAAATGTGCTTTTGGAGTCTCCTCCGGTAAATTCTTGGGGTATGTTGTTCGTCATCGAGGCATAGAGATCGACCCCAACAAAATTAAGGCAATCACGGAGATGCCACCACCAAGGAACCTTCGACAGCTTCGCTCGCTGCAAGGATAACTGGCTTTCATTCGAAGATTCATATCAAATCTATCAGGTAGATGTCAGCCCTTTTCAAAGCTAATGAAGAAAGATGTCCGTTTCAAATGGGATGCAGAATGTCAGGAGGCGTTTGATAGCATCAAGAGATACCTGTTGAATCCGCCCATTCTAGCAGCGCCAATTCCGGGGAAGCCTCTTATACTGTATACAGCAGCACTAGAAGAGTCCCTCGGAGCACTATTGGCCCAGAATAATGAAGAAGGCAAAGAAAATGCGCTCTACTACATCAGTCGAAGGTTGATTGGAGCAGAAAGTCGTTATTCCCCAATTGAAAAGCATTGTTTGTCGCTGATTTTTGCAGTTCAGAAACTTCGCCACTATATGCTATCCCATAAAATCACACTGATATCAAAAATCGATCCGCTGAAGTTCTTGATGACAAGGCCAGCGTTGACAGGTCGTCTAGCCAGGTGGGCAGTATTGTTATTGCAGTTTGAAATCACATACATGCCACAGAAGGCGGTGAAAGGACAAGCCTTGGCAGATTTTCTTGCTGCACACCCAATCCCAGCTGATTCTCCACTAAATGATGATTTGCCTGATGAGCAAATGATGCAGGTCGAGGAGGATGAAAAGCTACCATTCTGGGAGATGTACTTTGATGGGGCATCATCTATCAGACATGTCCGACCTCCAAATATTGCAAGAGCCCGAGCCGGAATTGGCTTCATTTTCGTAGCACCCGAGGGAGGCATAATGAGATTTTCTTTCAGTTTGACTGAACCTCGGACCAATAATGAAGCCGAATACGAAGCTCTATTAGCAGGGTTGGAGATTGCGATCGATGTCAGAATCCAACATCTCCAAATCTTCGGTGATTCTCAGCTCGTGATAAATCAGGTCCTGGGTATCTACAAGGTTGGTAAAGTTGAATTGGCCCATTACCATCGGCGAGCCCTCGAGCTTCTGAAGCAAGTACCAAATGTCAAAATGGCTCGAGTTCCTCGAGGACAGAATGCTAAAGCAGATTGTCTGGCTAAATTAGCCAAAGAAATGGCGAACATCAACGAGGAGAGGCCTATATTCATCGGGGTTTACACTCGTAGAGTCTTGGAGCCCGCTCTATTACAATTTCCGAGGGCAGAAGGAATTTCAGATTCAAGTCAGCAGGATGAAACTCCAGGTGACCCTCAACCTCTCCATCAGATCGTTATGGAGAATTATCCAGAAGAATATCATACGGCCAAGAGACATAAAGCTAGTCAAGCTTCAGAATCGTGGTGGCATTGTTTAGATATTGAAGTCGAAAATGATTGGAGACAGCCATTCATTGACTACTTCAAGGAAAACAAACTCCCGATAGAAAAGTCTATGGCTGCACAAATTTGAAAAAGGGCATTGCGATATGCATTTGTCAATGACATATTGTACAGACGAGCCTTTGATCAAATGTGGCTAAGGTGCCTAGGGACCAGGGAAGCTATAAGTGGTAGCAGAAGTCCACGAAGGGCTTTGTGGAGCACATCAGTCAGGTCCCAAAATGGCTGCTAAAATCAAGAGGATGGGATATTATTGGCCAACTATGGTCAAGGATTGTATCGATCACGCTAAGAGATGCCACGAATGTCAAATCCATGGTGATGTTATACATCAACCTCCAAATCCTCTGCATCCAACAATAGCATCCTGGCCATTTGAATGCTGGGGCACTGACATAATTGGGCCAATAGATCCACCATCTTCAGCGGGACACCGCTTTATTCTAGCAGCGACGGACTACTTTTCCAAGTGGGCAGAAGCGGCTCCATTCAGAGAGGTCACATCCGAACATGTGATCAACTTTTTCACACACAATGTCGTCTACAGATTTGGTGTGCCACGCCAAATAATCTCAGACAACGGTACTGCTTTCAAAAGCACAAAAATCTACAAGTTCGTTGATCGACACAAAATTGATTGGCGATATTCATCTATATACAATCCAAGAGCAAATGGCTTGGCGGAGGCCTTCAACAAGACGTTGGTGAAGTTGTTGAAGAAGATCCTCACCAAAAACAAAAGAGAGTGGCATACGAAGATGGCAGAAGCTCTATGGGCCTATCGTACGACCTACAAGACGCCAACCAAAGCCACTCCTTATTCATTGGTGTTCGGTGTTGAAGCCGTATTACCATTGAAGATCGAATTACCGTCACTCCGAGTAGCAATCCAGAATGATCTCACTTAAGAGCAAAATGCCCGCCTCAGAATGGAAGAGCTCGACGCACTTGATGAACTCAGGTTACAAGCTCAACAAAACTTGGAAATCTACCGAGGAAGAATGGCAAAGTCCTTTGATCGAATGGTACGTCCTCGATCATTTCAAGAAGGGGAATTGGTCTTGGTGCTGAGAAGACCAATCATTCCACACCGAAAAATTGGTGGCAAATTCGTATCCAATTGGGAAGGTCCCTTTATCATCGAGAAGGAGTACCAAGGAGGAGCATATCAGTTGATCGATCTAAACGGTCAGAGGCCTATGCCGCCCATCAACGGTCGACATTTAAAGAAGTATCATGCATAAGAATTTCATGACTAATGTATTTTACAATTGTCAAAATTTTATATGCATATTTATCAATGCATGTTTACTTATATTTTGAAATTCTCTTGTATAGCAAGAATGCGTTTCAAAATCTCCAATCAGACTGGGGGCATTTTAAATATTTTTTCGGGTCGACATCGCGCTGCATGCCGAGATCCCCGAATAAATATTTAAAATCTCAAAATAGAAAGGCCTATCCAAGATGTCCCTGCAAGACAGGGGGCATTTTAAATATTCATTTGGGTCGACATCGTGCTGCACGTCGAGATCCCCAAATGAATATTTAAAATTTTATATTCCAAATTTATTCCATTCTAAAATGTCCCTGCGAGACAGGGGGCATTTTAAATATTTATTCGGGTCGACATCGCGCTGCATGCCGAGATCCCCGAATAAATATTTAAAATTATCAATCCAAATGTTATTTTGTGCTAAAGAATACAAAGATTTCTTTTTCAAAGTCTATGCAGGTGATCTTTCAAAAGTTAGAGACACCTTCTCCAACAAACCAAGACTCAAAAGTCAAGAAAGTGACTTTTGTGGCTACACACTCCTTCAAAATTGAGCCAAAGAAGCTTGAAGTCTTTCGACAGCCTGAAGCTTAAGGTTCGAATGGGTGTAAAAGGTCGGATCCAACACGCCCAAATATGGCCGGATCGCTGGCAGCTCTGTCTACTCAACAAGCCATAAGAAAGGCCGTAGTAGCGGAACCCCCACTTCGTCAACCCGTCAGTAAGGACTGTAGGAAGTACGAAGGCAAATTCGACTCGACAAGTTCGAGTAATCGTAGTCTGCAAAAATCTCCTAAATGACTGGAGAATCAAAAGTTCCAGTGGAAGGATGAGTCTCGAACAACTACCAGATGTTCGTAGGCTCCAAAATCCAAAACCACGAAGGATGACTCCAAATCTGTCAACTTCAGCAAAATCAGCATTGGGAAGCGCAATTCCCATAGCTCAAGTCTAAAACCTGAATGGGTGTAAGAGGTCGGATCCAACAAGCCCAAATATGACCGGATCGCTGGCAGCTCCGTCTACTCAACAAGCCATAAGAAAGGCCGCAGTAGAGGAACCCCCATTTCAGCAACCAGAGGACAAAGAGCTATCAAATTCTAGCTCTTCCGATCTGACGAACTCAAGTGATTCAGATTAAAGTCTTCTCAAGTGGTTAAGGATCAAGATACTACCTACGTTCGATACTGTCAATTGTTTCCAGAACCTGCAAATCCTTCAACAAATCCGTAAAGCACAAAGCGATGATCGAAGGAATTTTTCTTCAACAAGTCCGCAAAAGCACAAAGCAAAGGACCGAAGAAAATTATCCCAAAGTTCACACAAAGCCCAAGGCTGAACTAAGTGGATTCCGTCATCAACAAGTCCGTTATACACAAAGCTCTGGACCGACGACTTTTCGCCATCGACCTAAAACAAACCTAAGGGTTTAGGTCATCGGCATCTACTCCTTCATCAAGCCCGCCAAAGCTAGAAGCATAGGGCCGAAGGTACAAAAAAATCATCTGACAAGTCAGTAAAGACAAATCAGGCAATTCTACATCAATGTCCGCAGCACAAAGCACAAGACAAAGAAAATCAGTATCTCAATCATCTATGGATACATCTAAAAGAGTCAAAAAGAAAGGAAAATTGTAGTGTGACATCCAAATAAATTTTGGAGATCCACTAAAAGAAAAACTTAGTGTGACATCCAAGCAAAATTTTGGAGATCCACTAAAAGAAAATTGCAGTGTGACATCCAAATAAATTTTTGGAGATCCACTAAGTGAAACCTTAGTGTGACATCCAAAGGAACTTTCGGAGATCCACTAAATGAAATCCCTTGTGTGACATCTAGAACAAATATCTAGAGATCCACAAGACCGATCAACATACAACAAACGTAATTCGCTCCAGACGCGTATCACATTTGTTGGGGGGCATTTGTTGACCTCTATGTATTAACCGATAGAACAAAAAAAAAATTCAAAATCATACCTTGCGGATCCACGATATCTGCCCAAAATCCCGACTGAAATCCCCGGAATCCTGCTGAAATCACGCTCGCAGCGCCGATTCACGTCGTTTCTCCGTATTTCCTGCCGAAATCCTGCTCTCGATCGCACCCCTTGACGCCTTTAAAAGCCGATCGAAGCTCTTTAGGAGCTCTGTCCGATTCCACACAGCAAAAACGAGCTCTTCCTCTCCCACGGCTGCTCCCGATCCATCTCCTCCACGCGAAAACACACATTCGCTCCTGCTCTCTCCCGACCGACCTCTCATCCTTCCTCTCCGACAAAATCCCGTCATCTCCACACCTCACCTCCCCCTGTCCGACTCCAACAACCCGTAGCTCCTGCGGGTTCGTCCGATCCAGAGAAGCCGAGAGAGAGAGAGAGAGAGAGAGAGAGAGAGAGAGAGAGAGAGAGAGAGAGATCAAGCTCCTACCTCATACCCGAGCTCCTCTTCCCCAAGACCGATCTCTCTTACCTAGCCGTGACCCCCCTCCTGTCGGATTGACTAGAGCCGCCCGGCCTCCTCCCGTCTGCCCCCAAGCCGAGCCCTCTGTGTTGTCCGACCCCACTCCTCCCTCCGACGTCCCTCTTCCTGTTCGGTCGGAAGTCCGACATCTTTGATCGGAAGCAGGAGCGGCTTGCTGTTGCAAAGGTAGCTCTCTCCCTCCCGTGCGCTACTCTGGCAAAATCCCGTATATCTGCCGGGCACAGAGAATGGGGAGGGAGGGAATTCTTTTTATTATTATTATTACTATTAAATATAATTAGTTATAATTAAATTAAGGTTTAATTATAATTAATTATGTTTTTTTTAAGTACAATTAATTGTAATGAATTATAATTAAATAAACTAATTATAATTTAATTATAATTATTTTATAATAATTATAATTAACTATAATTAATTATAATTAATTAAATTTAATTATATTTAATTAAATTTAATTGTAATTAATTATTTTAACTTTAATTAATTATTATTGATAATAATTAGTTATAATTAATTAAGTTAATTTTAAATTAACTTTTTTTTAATTATGATTGATTAATATTAATTATAATTAATTTAAATTAATTATAAAAAATGCTTCTCTCCCTCGATCCGCGTCGACGACCGCCAAGGTATAACTCTCTAACCCTAAAACTCCGAGAACCCGTTTCAACGCATGCGTCGAGACAAAACGACCACCCATGCATGCTTTTCTTAGCGTGGTGGGAGGGAGTGCGTCCCGACGCTTGCGACGAAGCGGGTGATCACCCAAATTCCTTCTTCGAAGTTCGTATCGCCTTGGAAACCCCGCCTATGCACGCTTTTCTTAGCGTGGTGGGAAGGGATCCCGGTGCGATGCGCGCGACGAAGCGGGGATACCCTTAAGTACCCGCTTGCGGGGAAATAACTGTTCTTGCAAAATATTTTCAAAAATAAAAAAAAATACTTTTCTACAAACAAAAAAATACCCATGCACGCTTTTCTTAGCGTGGTGGGGGATCGAAAAAAATTACACGGCCACGGTGTCCTCGAAAGAGGGCATCTACCATGCACGCTTTTCTTAGCGTGGTGGGAAAGGCCCAGTTTTCCGTAGTTTTCCCCTAAACGGGGGAGACGCCGGGAGGCTGCCGAAATTTGGATTGAAAATCCAAGGACTTAAACAATTTGGAGCATGGACTGGATCGAACTCAGAAGAACAACGAAGGATTTGTACTTGGACTTTGGACAATATTCAAAATGGCTTAATAAAGAATTGAACCCAAGTAAAATAAAATTGAACTTGGACTCTCATTCGAACATGAAAAAGGACTCATTTTGAGCTCGAACGAACTCAAACCATTATTTGAACAACTTGGACTTGGTTTGAACCAAGCACAGTGAACATGAGTTTAGACTTGAATTTGCAACCAAGTTTGTGGACATTTGAACCACAAAGAACTCAATTTGAACTCGAACCTGGACTCTACAAGACCACAAGGGACCTTGATTTGAACATGAACTTGAACAATTCAAATTGAAATTGAACAATTACAAAGGATTGTGCTTAAGCTTGATTGGGATATATCAAACCACATTTGGGCTCAAACTCAAATGAAAATGAGACTTGAATTTGCACATTGAAAGACAAGGAACTCGAGCTCGGGAGGACTTGATTTAAACATTGAGCCAATTTGCACTTAGGCTCATATTCAATTTAAAATCAAATGAAATGAACATAAAATCTGTTATGATTTTCAATCCATCAAACTACAAGTGATAATAAGTGTCTCTTATGTTCTACAAAGGATTTCTCTACGAAGACATTTAACATACTAGTAGAAGGTGTACGACAAATGTGGTGGCATCACAATCAAAGTGCTAATACAGTTTCCAAATAAATATTGAAAGATTCTTAAACCAATCAAAATGCAAGAAAACAATAATTTGCAATAGGCAACGATGTTGCCAATACAACTTTCTCACAAACTCTAATGAAATGGAAGAAAGTGACATGATTATGAGTCACGACATCAAACTCTAGAATGATGACATTTGGCTTGAAGCACCCACCTCATATTTTGCTTACAAATAAGCATATACGGTCTTAATAAGTAATGCCAGTATTGGGGATATGTGAGGAGCTCAATCCATCCAATAACCAGTGCTAGTATATACAAGTGAGTACACTAGGGACGATGCACAGTGAATGTGATATAACCCTACAGTTCACATGCTATCAAGAATCAAATAATAATGCAATCAAATAGCAATAGGGATTTGTGATATCCAAGTGCTAATTGATAATCATAATTATTCAATCAAGATCAGATGGAGGGTGTATGTTCAATAGAGTACACAAGTTGAGAATCAGAGCCTCAAATGATAGTATAATCACTAATGAACAAGCCTGTTCATCCAAATGAGAATCACTATCAGAGTAAGGGATGATGAAATTAAAGTGACCCAAGCTCTTCAATTAAATTGATACCCACACAATGATATCTGCATATAAAATACCAATTGATCACAACAAATGCAAGAACCTACGAGTAAGGCAGGAGATTAGTTAGTGCACTATGACTCGCCTACGAAAATCAACAAATAGTGCACGACAGTCTACCTGTACGAAGTGGTGAACAATTCTGTTAAGAAGCTGCTACGCCACCGGATCTGCAACCTCCGTACAAGCAGACAGAAGGCGTCCACAATCTATAATCTACAACGCCACGCCACCGGATCTGCAACCTCCGTACAAGCAGACAGAAGGCGTCCACAATCTATAATCTACAACGCCACGCCACCGGATCTGCAACCTCCGTACAAGCAGACAGAAGGCGTCTATTCCAAGTACCCCTGCACGTGCACTATAAATTGTATACACATAGGTACACTAAAAGGGGTAAAAATAATTATAAAACCCGCATGGGCCCCGGCGAGCGTGTTATTGGTACACACGTGACGTCTAGGGATGCTGCGCGGGTTGACAAGTAAATTCAAGTTTGAACCCAATCCTTCTATATAGATCAATAGGAGTCGACAAGGTTCGAACCAACAAACAAATATGTGGCCGTGGCGACCATAATATTTGTTTTAATACATTCATATTAGGCCTTCAATGCCTAAAATCAAAAGAGTTCACTTTCAAGGGTACAAAGCCTACGAAACCCGATCCTCTGTCGACAGCCCGACAGAGTTGACAAGGTTCAATCCATAAAAAGAAATGACCCCCAAACACCCCGATGATGGCCGTGTTGAATGTTTATCTCAACCGGAGGGGTTCACAAACATTTTCAAATGTTTCCCAAATATCCAAATGCCTATCAAAATCCAAAGCTCCACCCATAAAAATCCATAAAACCCAAAAACTCCACAAAAATCTCAAAATCCAAAATCCCAAAAATATTTAAAAATGAAATAAATCCATCAACGCACTTAAAGCAAAAATCATCCGCCCTCCACAAAAGTTTGTCGAGGCGGACAAATATGAAATATTACTTCAGCTCACAAAGAGCCAAATGCCTAGTCGAAAATATCACTAGGATCCATTCTCAAACAATCTTTTGCCAGTAAGGACGTGGTACGTGTCCTCTAACCGGCAGTTTCGCTGTCAAATGGCACTGCAGGTAAACGGTTATGACCCGGGGCCCTCTGAACCGAGTGGTTTTGCCGCCAAATGGCACCACAGATAGCGGTTATGGCCAGAGCCAATACGCTCCTTAATGGCGTTAAATCCTTGAGATATGAATCAATAGGGTATGATTGATAGGGCACAAAGCCCTCTGTTAGCTAAGGTGGATTCAAATTTGTCCCCTTAGACAAACATTCAACCCCGGTCTACAAGGTCCCCTTGGACGAAGCAACCCATGGCTGCCGACAAGGATCCTTCTGTCAGGTTGGGTCGACTACCTCCTCTGACTAAGTAGACCAGGGACCATGATGGCCCGGGACGACGGAACCATGGGATCTTGATCGGGTCTATCATCCATTCCCCCACCATCCTCTTTAAGTACAAGATGGTGCAATTTCTATTTTTAAATATTAAAACTTTTCAAACCCTTCCAAATCCAATCTTTCCAATCTCAAATCCATTGCTGCTACTATATGCCAGATAACACGTATTCTCTACGTATCTGATTGACGACTAGCCTTAATCGAAAGTTCTCTCTCGTGATCGGGAGGGGTAATTAACTATAGGGGCTTGCACCTATAGGAAACCAGAACTTAGATCATAAAGTCCTCACAAAATGAGGGCGAAATCTCTGGGTAGTGTCTTATCTACAAACTCATCTGCCTTCCAAAATTTACCTCGGAACTTAGTTCGTTAAAACTCCCTCGCCGAATAAGAAAAGCGAGCGGAGGCCGGGGCCGAATTTTCGGAGCCCACATGTGGATACGGGTTATGTTCAGACCGTTAATTTTAATGATATTCCTCATTTCTTCAAGCACTGTAAAGATCATTCTAAGGATTTATGCTCTATTTTACATCCTACTCTTAAAGTTTCTAAACCTGTGGATGCCCCGTGCGGGAAGCCTGAGTTGAATGTGCTTGTTGATGTGAACTTTGGTCTCTCTAAGGAGGATAATGTTGTGCTGGATGCTGTTGCCAATAATTCTGATGCTGCTGCTATTGTGTTATCTCCTAATGCCTTACCTTTTGTTCCCCCTATTTTGGATATGGGCCCGTTGGTGCCTATTAACTCTGCGTTTTGCCGGTTAAATCGTTGGATGGTATTTGTCATACGGAAGGGGTTGTTGTTGTGGTTCCCTCTGTGAACCTTTGTGAGAATTTTATGTGTGGTGGCTCCTCTGGTTTCAAATTCTATGCAGGTTAATGAGGCTTTGCTGCCTGTGGAGTTGGTTGCTCTGGTTCATGGTGTGGTGGTCCCTGTTGTTCATAATGCTGTGGCTGATGATTCGGAAACTCCTTCGCCAGGTGTAGAGGCTTCGTGCAATCCGGTTGTGAATGTGGATAATATTGCTGATTGTGTACGAGTGGATAATTTGAAAGAAAATTCGGTGTGCTCTAACACTTTAGTTGATGTCCCTGTTAATTTGGTCGATACGCATACTATGGTTAATCGTTTGGGGGATAATTCTGGATTTGATATGAGGAACCATATGGATTGGCTAAATGGATCGTCTTAATTTGAATCGGAATCCGAGTTTTCGGATTGTGGTTTGGCTTCTCCGGATATTTGCGGTGGATCTGACCCTGGAAACGATTTTACTTTGGTTCGTGATAGGCCTGTTATCTCGGTTGCCTCTCGTGGGAGATTTCGTGGGACGGGACGAAGGAGAAGATAACTTTTCTGTATGCTGTATTTTTTCCTTTGTTTATGCGGGTTGTTTTTTTGCGATTTAATGGTGCGCTGGTTGATAGGGCAATGATGTGGCTGGGGCTCGTATCCCTATAGTCTTGTTGGTGGCAACCATTGGTACAGTTCTTAAGAGTTTGTGGATTTTGGGCGATGCTGTCTCCTTTTGGATGGTCCGTGCGAGGCTTCTAGGATGCTGGGAGCCTCGACCGTTTTACTGAGCCCTGTTTTGGTTGTATTTTGCCTTCTCTTTTATTTTTTGTTCATTTGCTATTGTAACCGCCTTGGATTTATCTTAATATATTTGTTTTGTTAAATATATATATATATATATATATATATATATATATATATATATATATATATATATATATATATATATATATATATATATATATATATATATATATATATATATATATATATATATATATGAATAATTTTAAATACAAGCCTAGCACAAATATATGAAAATTGGAATGAGTCAAACATGAAGAGATGGTAAGCTTGGCTCTTGTAAACCTCTATCTAGCTGATTAGCATGTAAAACAAATAAATTATAAAAAAAAATCTAAGCAAGCTAACCTATCCCAGTCACTTCATTTTCATTGACAATTTCAAAGTTCTTGTATGTGTAACCCACAAAATTGATATCCTTGGAAGAAAGCATCTGCATAAAGCATAGAAATCATAACTTTAATAAAACAATCAAGACAAATCCAAAATGTAAAAATATATTATAACCAAGAAGAGTTAAAATTTTGTTGAAGATGAATTGCTTCAGAAGAAGGCTTGAATTTCAAGTTACAGAAGGCTTGAATTTCAAGTTTGAGAGCTGCAAACATATGAAATTATTAACATTAGGAATCAAAGAAAATTATTTTGTTCATTCCTCGAGGTGAATAACTTCGAGAAGGAAAACCCTGAATTTGCATACATACTTCTCACTAAATAACTAATGTATAATTTAGAAGATAGAGTAATATATAGATGTGATAAGTGTAAATATCATGCTATTATATTAAAGAAATGTTCATAAAAAATGAATAGAATATATAAAATCTTATTCATATATCTAAAAACTTATAAAATGAATAGAATATATATATTTTACTTTTAAAGATAATTAATTTCAATAAATTAAACTTTTTTCATTGTCGATTTTCAACTTTTATATTATTAAGGCAAAGTATAATTTTATATTATTCGTATATAAATATAGATCATATTAATTTAAATTACGTATAAAAGATTTACAAATTAAGGAAACGAATTAGGCTTAAATATATAATATAAATTTATTTGTGAATAGCATAAAATAATGTCAATTGTCTGGGGCAAAGATTCTAAATCATCGAAATTACACATATATTTTAAAAAGTAAACTATAAACTCCTTTATTCATTTAGTAAGAGTAAGATATGTGAATAGATTTCATTTGTTCTAAAAGGGATGAATGGTTAACCATAAAAATAAAAATATTTTTTTCCGGACTATTGATTTGTCTATCTAATAAATAGCTATTAAAAAAGACAAATCGATATTTTAGTTCAAAAGATTCAGATCTTATGTGAAGTAAAATAAATGTTCATATTTAACTATTACTAAAATTTAATTAATTTCATTAATCATTTATTTCATTATTCTTTCTCATTGTGACATTTTATGCATTAATTGACATAAAGGGCCAAAGCATTTAGCTCCAATTTACTGATGGTCTAATAAATTAGTGAAGAGAGATTCTCTCTCTCTCTCTCTCTCTCTCTCTCTCTGTATATATATATATATATATATATATATATATATATATATATATATATATAGGTATGTATGTATGTAAATTAAGAAATGATTATTAAGGAAATGGATGGATTGAAGATAAAGTGATTGAAACAATAATTTAGCTGGTTTGAGAATGTATAATACAATCTAGTAAATAAGCCTTTTAGAAGAGTTAATAAAATTAGTGTCAGAGTATTAGAAAGATAGTGATCAGACCTAATATAATAGGTATATAATTTTTTCAAAATTATATGTGAAAGATAGATTCAACACCTCAGGTAGCATTATATTAGAATGAATGAAAAATGATTATTTATAAAGCCAATAAGTTAATGATGATGACGACGATAATTTAGTTTTGGTCCGCAAAAGTTCCTACTTTGATCTATGATAAGAAACAACTCATAGATATTAATATTTTACTTGATAAATCTTTACAGGGAAATAATATAGAGTTGCAATAGATTCTTTGGATCGCCAAAATTGATATTTAACTGAAAGAACTGACCTTCAAAATCCATGACAAGTAGCTAGTTATATCAGACATGATATTTACGATTGAGTTATGTCCAAGAAAATTACTACGATTTCCAACTAGGGTAAATTGCTCTATGACACATAAGTTTCATACGTCCTAGCATTCCTATATTTCTTCAAGAAAATATGGAAGATACGGTTTACTTGTACCAAAAGATGTCAGGAGAAAGTACTTACCTTTCTCCATGGTCCTGGTCTTGATGAAGATTGAGCTGGGGCTGCAGACTGTAATAATTGAAACAAACAGAGTTTGTGTAACTCATATGTGGGAGAATTTGCAAACAAAATTAGCAAACATTAATTTAAAACAAATTTTACCTCTTCAAATTTTTCGAAGTTTTGGGTGTCCAATTCATCCTTGACATTTGGTATGAAGGCAGCTTCCATTTCATATAACCTATCCCATTCAACACCTTCAAACCAAGGATGATTCTGAAATTAAGGAGAACAATGATTAATTTTGGCTTCAGAAAGTAGATAAAAAGATAAGTTTGTGTTATATCGAATAGAAAGATAAATACCATTATCTCATATGCACCATTTGAGCCAAGCCTCTGATCTACATTGCATAAGAGCTTACTTATAAGGTCTTTTGCTAGTGGAGATAACTTAGCTTCATCAGGGAATTTCAGATGTGTTCTCCAGTTAACTATCTGAGAGTTGTTATTGGATAAAATGCATCAGATGTCACGAATCATGAAAATTATGAGGCATAACATACCAAAACGACCACAAGGATTCTTATCAGCAATGGCTTCATCATCTTTAAATAAAATTGAAAAATACATCAAACTTCACTATCATAGATAGTTTGAAAGCTACATCTAGGTCCATTCATTGATTGGAGATGATACAAAAGAAGAAAGATTGATGCATAGTTAGAAAAAAATATTAGCTAGAAACTACAAGAAATTGTTCGTAAGTACTCCACTTCAATTGGCTACAACAAGAAGTTTTTATCCCACTAAGTGGGGTCAGCTACATTATCTTTTTTCTCTGTTGTATCCTATTAAGAAACAAATTCTCATTAAATCTAATAAGCAAATACAATTTCTACTATTTTCTAATCAAATCTTTTTAGGTTTACATCTACTTCTCTTAACATAGATCACATCTAATACATCTGGTCTAAATTCAATACCTAACATAACCCTCCACCTTTTTCATCAAGAGCTTGAGACCTAGCAATGACAGTATTTCCGCTTCAATTGCCTATGATCAATAAACAAAACTAGCAGTTTTGTCCAGTAAAAAGGAAAAATTAAGTATTTTCTTTGTATTAGAAATGCATTCCCCTGAGAAATGGACATGAGCTGTTTCAATCACCATGTTATCAAATTTAGGGGAAAATATGTTTCAGGATATGACTTTTTTCCTTCAACTAGCTTAGTTATTTCGTTAAATCTTCTCTACTTTTGCTCTAGAATAATGATATGGTCATAGTCATAGAGATAAGCTTGCTTTCATAGTAAATTAGATTGGAGTTATTCTGTAGAACAAGCCTACACCTTTATGGTGGTCTAGTTCCTCACTTTAGTAACCTAATGTTCAAATGATAGTATGAAACAGCGTCTTGTAGAACTCTATTTGAACAAAAAATGGAAACTCAAGATTTTCAACCAATAAAATTCTCATTCATCTTATAGGTTTGTGACTACATATGACATCATATTGTGAAGTTAGTCATCTCTGAGAACTTTACTTTTATGCCATTTGCCAAGATTACATAATTTCTCAAAAACTTCATGAATCTTACATTAGGTTTTCGAGTTACAAACTTAAGTGGAAATCTTCTATTTCTCCAAATTTCTTAACTAGCATGCAACTATAAAAGGAACATTTATTTGTTTCGCTTGTGAATTTTTTTGTTGGTAAAAACGGTTATCATTACGTTATGATACCTTCCTGCATGTAGTCATAGGTTCATCAGAATAAAATGGAGGATAGCCGACAAGCATCTCATACATTATAGCTCCAAGCGACCACCTGCATTCAAAATAAGAAGATGCTAAGAATTTGCACGTCATAGCAGATCAAATGGAAACTAAGATTTTACCAATCACAGATTGGTAAAATCTTAGCCTTCGTTTGGAATTTCTTTCTTATTGCTTCTTAAAACAGCTTTTAATTTTTGTACTAAAAAACTAGTTTAAGAAGCAGTCCCAAACGAAGCGTTAGTTTTGTAATTTTGCATTTCCGTCACATTCGGCAAAAAAATAAAAAATAAAAAAGTTTTTACCAATCACATTCCATTGCATAACCCTTCTTCAACAAAACTTCCGGAGCAATATAATCAGGTGTACCAACAGTTGAGTAAGCCTGCAATTTTTCTATGTCATGGATCTATACATGGAAGCAGATTTGCCAAGAAATACACTAGAATTTGTTCAATACTCTATTAAGTTTTGAACTCATAAATTATAAAAAAAAATTATTATCATATGCTGTATAGTTTGAATAACACTGGAACTTAAGCAGTGTTTTAAGTTCCATCTAATGTATTTTGGAGGTTCCAAGTTCTGGTCATGAAAATCATCAACCTATTAATGAAAGGGTAGCGTTGCGTACATCTATTTCTTCCTAAATATTGCATAATCGGTAGCTTCAAGCATAGCTTCATGCATTTGATATATACTTTTTCATAATATACAATTCGAATAAATACAAAAAAAAAAACCCTTAGTGATGAGCTTTTACAAGTCACTGGGAATTAAGTGTCATAGTTTGGTGGAAACTAAAACATTAAGATGGATGAGTGGTGAAAATGAAAGATGAGAAATAGCAATAGATGAGAGATGGTGGGAGTAAAACTCATAGAAAATATGGCAATAAAAAATAGACCTAGGTAATTTGGTCAAGTATGTATAGGGCAGATGATGCAATCAAAAAGATTACTAGACATAATTAATACACAAGGAAAACAATTAGACTAAAAGAAACATAATTAGAAATTGTGCAAAAAAACTTGCATATAATACAATTAACACCTCATGTTATACTTGTTAGGACTAATGAAGGAACATTTGTAAAGATGACCTCCAACGTTTAGGATAAAACTAATTTTCCAACAAAACAGTATGCATAATTGAAAATTGTACTAAAATTTTGAAGCACTCTATGTTTCAAGATTTCATTAGATTAGTCCAAGAAATGAGCAGTTTGAAAAATTAATCCGTGATAATATTTTGCCCATATGAATGAAGTATCTCTAAATGTTTGAGCTAACAAATACAAGTATGCGATAGGATGTAGATGCAGAATTTGTGAAAATCTATGGCTGAAATCTGATTTCAGCAAACAATAAATTGGAAAACTAGAGAAAGAACTCATAATAATACTTTTTTTATTCAAAATAGCTATAAAAGAAGGACAAGATACAATTGGAGAAGAAGATCCAACTCTCCCAAATCCCTAGCAATCGGCTAGAGCCCAATCAACCTTAAGAACAATCTAAATTCAGCAAATAACATCATAATCGTGAAATCACCCAATTGTTAGCCTTAAATAGGCTCCCCTAATTTTCTCCCAAATCAGCCCCTTTTCCTAAATAATTCCCTCTTATATTTGAATTCAGATCAGATCTCTTGCCCTAAATAATTTCCTTCCAAATGTAATTAAAACTTTCCTAAACAATTCCCCCTTGATTTCTTCTTGCTTTCTCTAAATATTTCCATCTTAATTTTGAATTCAAATTAGATCTCTTGCCATAAATAATTTCCTCTCAATTGTAATTAAAACTTTCACAAATAATTCCACTTTGATTGAAAACCTTCCTAAACAACTCCCTCTTGATTAGGAAACTTTCTAACTCCCTCCCAATCAAATCCGCCAGTTAATCAATACTCTCCTCCCAAAGTGCCACTTTATCCTAAAGGTGGAACAAAGGAAACTGCAGTTGAAGCACTGGATTGAAAAATGGACTGTCACTGGGTCGAATGATCCCTGCCTGCAACATCTCCTTGATTAATCTCTCAATCTCTTAATTCAAGATTTAGGGATGATGATGCAGGCGAACACTGATAGGCTGCTCGCATTCCTGCGAAGGAGACAACCCTTGAACTGGCTGGAACACCCCTTGATATTATTGTAGGGGTGGTTGAACCATGCCTGATTCTTTTATCTTCTCCCCATCTTTTTTAACATCTAAATTCTGCAACTCTATCAAAAATCTCACTCTTCACCCTTTCCCCTCCTTGGAAGTAACTCTAAAGGTGGCATCTCATTTTCTTCCCCCAACATTTCCACTTCTTGATCTTACCTCTCCTTATCGGATTAGGATTTCCTCCACTCCCTTGGTCGCCAGTGGCTCACCCCGCCTCCGACGATGTTGTTTTGGTTTGAAGCTCGAGCATGTTCCTCACCATCTCTTCCATGATGGTAAACTTCTCATCAATCTTCTCATGAATGGCTGAAAATTACTTTTTGAAATATGAAATCTTTTCTATAAAATCATATTTCAATTGTCTGATCTTCCCTTCCAGCACTTCTACCTTTCTACATGCCTAGGCGGTTCTAGGCTCTAAACATCAAAAGAAACAACAAAAAACAGCAACTTTGTTCTTTCAACAACAAAATCAGCAAGGTAGAAGGAACAAACGTAACAAAAATCAGCGAGGAAGACTTATATTTCAACCCAGGACACGGCTCAGATACCTATTTGATAGGAAGCAGATGCAGAATTTATGAAAATTTATAGCTAAAATATGATTTCAGCAAAGCAAAAATTGGAAAACTAGAGAAAGAACTCACAACATTTTTTTATTAAAATAGTTATAAAAGAAGGATAAGATACAATTGGATCTTCAATTGGAGAGGAAGATCTGGCTCTCTCAAATCCCTAGCTGCCGGCTAGAGCCCATTCAACCTAATAAGAACAATCTAAATTCAGCAAATAACATCATAATCGTGAAATCACCCTATTGTTAGCCTTAAATAGGCTCCCCTAATTCTCTCCCAAATCAGTCCCCTTTCCTTATATAATTTTCTCTCATAGTTGAATTCAAATCAGATATCTTGCCCTAAATAATTCCCTCTCAATTGTAACTAAAACTTTCCTAAACAATTCCCCCTTCATTTCTCATTCCTTTCCCTAAATAATTCCCTCTTAGATTTTGAATTCAAATTAGATCTCTAGCCCTAAATATTTCCTCCCAATTGTAATTAAAAATTTCCTAAACAATTCTCATTTGATTAAGTATCTTCCTAAACAGCTTTCTCTTGATTAAAAAAATTTCTACTTCACTTCCAATTAAATTGGCCGGTCCATCACTATAATGACAAGGTATTGATTTTTATTTTCATGTTCCTAGAAGGAGAATCAAAATCAAATATAACATCAAAATATAGGATAAAGTTGATCAGAAACTAGCATGTAAATTACCAATGTTCTTCTGTTCCTCTGCCAGTGTTGTAATTGCTCTTGTTGTGTGCGCTTGGGAGTTGATAACTTTCTTTCATTTTGCAAGGAGCCAGTACTGTAGTTTCTTTCAAGAGTACATTCCCTTTCGTTAAAATAACTAGAGTCTAAAGGCTTGCATAGCCCAAAATCAGACAACTTCAGATGACCATTTCTATCCAGTAAAAGATTATCAGGCTTGATATCTCTGTAATACAAAAAGAAAAGACATAAGAATTTGAACAAATGCAGCAGGTACTGGAAGAATATTTCATGGCACATTATGTTTCAGCAAACCTGTGAATGTAATTGTGCTTGTGAATAGATTCAATAGCAAGAACAGCCTCTCCTATATAAAATCTGGCCTCATCCTCAGTCAATGTATCCTTCCGCATAAGCAATGTCATCATGTCCCCACCAGGTAGATACTCCATTATGAGGTATAAGAAGTCACTGTCTTGAAATGAACAATAAAGTCTAACAATACAATTACTATCAACCTCTGCAAGAATGTTTCGCTCAGCTCTTACATGTTCAACCTAGTCACAATTTCACAGGCAAATCTCAGACACAAACTATAAGAAGTTCATTAACATTGATGTAATATACCTGGCCTCGTCTTAGCATCTCTGATTTCTTGAGTTTCTTCATTGCATATATAGTACCCGTTGCCTTCTCCCTAACAATTCTAACCTGCATTATAAATTTGAAACAAATGACAAGCAGCAGCAGCAACAACAACAACAAGCCTTTATCCCACTATGTGGGGTCGGCTACATTAATCCTTTTTCTCCATTGTGTCCTATTAAAAGTCAAATTCTCATTTAAATCTAATAGAGAAATGTCATTTATAATATTTTCTAACCAAGTTTTTTTAGGCTTGCCTCTACCTTTCTTAACATAATTCAAATCTAATACCTCTACTTTCCTAACCGGGTCATCAGAAGGCCGCCGTTTTATGTGACCAAACCATCTAAGGCGACTCTCTCTAATCTTATCTTCTATTGGAACTACTCCAACCTTTTCACTTGAATGCTCATTAATTATTGATTACCAATGGCATGCTCTTTTCTAAAAAAAACTAGGAACAAATGGAGAACCTTCACATAACTCCACGTTTGCATACTCCAAGGTCATTAAATATGAATCTGAATCATATAGATAGCTTTGAAAAAGGCATTGGATAACTATATAATTTGTTTTCAAAGGATTCATAAAGAGTTTGATAGTTTATTTAGCAGATAATAGTTTTTCATTGCCATCAGTTAAAAAAAAACTTATCTTTTAACTTTGCAAATATAAATTTATTTAAAATTCACTTTGAATGATATTTTTTTAAAGTACATAAACATAGTTTAACTAATTCCTAAAATAATTTAGAGCTTAATATAACATATATTTAGTTTACCTGAAATAACTTTGGACTAATTGTAATTTTTTATAACTAGTCATATAATCAACTTTACATACGCAAATATTTAATTTATTAGCTCACGTTTCACTGATTTTTAACATCAATAAGTATATACATAATATAATTAATTTTAAGTACTACATTGATTTCTCACTTTTGCCAAACTAAACAATTCATAAAATTTCTAGATTACGAAATATAACAAGTAATTCCTTGATTTTCATAAAACATATTTATAAACAAATGACATCTAATGAATCTTTAACTAATCCATAAATATTTTACAGCATGTGACATAAATAAACAAGCAGTTTTTTTTTTTTTTTTTGGATCAAACCAATTTATTTTGCCAAAGTATCTTTCTCTTACATAAACTCAGACATACGTAGGTAACATAATAGCTATGTTGCACCGATACACCTATTTATGAAGGCGTGTTGTATCCGATACACCGATACACGGATACGCCTCCAATACTCCACCGATACGTGTCGGATACGTCAAAGACGTATCCAATTAAAATACTATTTAATTTCAAAAGGACACGCATATTCGATACACGTGTCCATTGAAAAACAAAAAGAAATCCGAAAAAAAAAAAGATGCGTCGTATTTACTTCCGTGGCTGCGAGCAAAGTTCTCTCATTTCTGAGATGGATTTGAGTCTCTTGATGATATGAGAATATTAGAAATTACTAATCTTTCACTTGATGAGCCTGAATTAAAAGCTATGATATTTATTGAAGATGATATAGAAGTTCAAAGACAAACCACTGACGAAGCTAATCATATCATTCCTTCTATTGAATAGTTGAAACTTTATGTGCTAGACAATTTATGTTTATGCTTTTGTTGTTGTACTAGACATTTAATGCTTACTTATATTTTGATATTATACACTACAAGGCTACAAATGATGTTGTTGTCATTTTTTTTTGTAATTTAAAATATTATGCTTTGATTGCTTTCTTAATTTTTATGTATGATTTATAAAATATGATGTCGTGTCCGCGCCGTACCCGTATCCTATATTTTTAAGAATTGACGTGTCCCGTATCCGTATCGTGTAGTATCCGTGTCGCCGTATCCGTATCGGTGCAACATAGCATAATAGCAATTCATTGTCTACTAAGAATTTTTTTGCATTTTATTATCACTTGTATGAAATGTGGGCAAAATCATATAAGATCAAAAATAAAGAAGTAAATCATGACTACCATTGCATAAACTTATCAAGCTGTCAAACGCATAACTACACATGAGTAGGAAGTAAGCATAACTTATAAATTGACTTCTCATTAGAAAATTTAAGATAACAAATATTTCTAAACATCCAGCAACTAACATCCTAAGCATAGAATTAATGAAAATAAGTTTAACAAATGAGTTAAACTATTACTATAATGCCCAGACACGAATATGGTGACTTTGACACAACATTGATACGGGACACATCAATTATTGAAAATATAAGACACTGAAACGGGTCGGACATGGTATTATAACTTTTATATCTTAAAATTAGTGTATTAAAATTGAGTAAGCAAAATATTAAGAATAATTGAGATATAATAAGTTATTTAACTAGGATTTTTTATTAAAATGATTAATAATAGGATTTCAATAGTCGGCCATAGATGTTATGCCAGGCATCGAGAGGGGAGATGCCAATGTCGTCGAGAGTCGGGTATCAATGTTATGCAATGGGCATTGATGATGTTGAGGTGACGTCGGCGTCCATATGGAGATGACGTTGGACAAATATGAGATTTAGAGATGGTGTGGAGTCGTGATGTGGGTGTCGAACGTCAATGCAAGTCAACATCAGACTTCGATGTTGAGAAGTTTTTGAAACACTGATGTTGTGATGGCGCCGAACGTCAATATTGAGATGACATTGTGTGTTAGTATAAAACTCTATTCATAACCCGTTAAAGATGAATGAAAATAGGAATGTTCGAGGAATGGGGCATTGAGCACAGACGATTGATTTAGAGGTGTGGAGAGGAACAAGAAATTTAGTTTTTATATTTTTAATAAATAAACATTTGAAGTATAAGAAATTATATTTAAAAATTTCATAAATATTTAAGACATGAGTGTCCAATTTTTTTTAATATATTTTTAATCGGACATGTCTTTAGCGGTTCCGACACGTATCAAACACGAGTCGTATCCGATATGTGTCAAACACTGCATACCTCTTTTAGTAGAAGTGTCGGTACAACATAGTAAAATATCTACCTATATTAGGATTCCTTTGCTTCAACTCCTCTCCTCTTTCCAGCACACTCCAGATTTTCCTTAGTTCAATACTGAGTAAAATGAGCTCCTACAGGATGGATTTCCCTTGATTAACCATCCTTGATGCTAATCCTCCTTAGGTTTATCCACTTATTCTTTTTTTACCACACAAGACCTTTGAATTCGTTTTCTTAAACTTAGCATGGCAAAAGAGGGTCAAGGAAGTACTGAGGCGTTGCTTTGGAAGATTTAGGGGTTGTTTGGATGCATTTAGGATTTAGTAAATTCTGTAAATATGATTTTAACAAATACTATATGGGCTAAATCATGAAAATTATTTAATATGAAACATTTTAAATCTACTTAAATCCAAGTAAATTATTTGTCTATTTGTGATAGGTATTAAATCTAGTTAAATCTAAGTAAATTGTTTGTCCATTTAATCTAGGATTTAAGGATTTATATGATTGGTACATCTTATTATATTTACTTTGAGACTAATTAAATCATGATTATTCTAAGTTTCTAACTAAACATCTCAATTGATAATTACTTAGTAATTGATTAAGCTAATTAAATTATAACTCAAGACAAATTATATAAAAAAAGAGTATCAACTAACTTGAGATAATAAATTTTTACCAATATAAATTATGAAGATTAATTTCATTGCTAAGTTATTCATATAAAAATCTATTTTTTATTGGATATTAATAATTTTAATTAATCAAACTTTTTATCAACTTTAATCTTGTTAAATAAATTATAAATTGATGAGATTAATATCCAAATCAATCATTAAATAATTTATAAAACTAATTAAGCATAATAAATTATATTTAATCAAATAAAATCATAAATTATATAAATTTACTTAAATTAATATCTTTTAATTAACTAATAATAAATTATTAATTTTAATTAACATATCTCATTTAATTAATAAAAGTAATATTAATATTTTTAAAATACAAAACCCTCATCTTTCTCCCACAAATCAATGCACCCCAAATTTTGGAAACCCTTGATGACAACAATAGGAGCTTGTTGGAGAGGATATGGACAGGACCATTGATGTGTGAAGAAGAAGAATTGTGAGACTTGTATATTTAAGTTAAATCTGCCTAATAAGAAGATTTACTAAATATAAGGTTTAAGGATAAAAAGAGGAGAAAAGGGATTTACGGTTTTGTAGGATTTAAAATGGTCTTTTACACCAATTTATAGGATTTAGTTTAGATCATTCCTAAATCTAGCTACCAAATAGCCCCTAAAGGCAGTTAAATTTTAAGAAAAAGTTAATTAAAATTCACTGGACAAGGGGACAAAAGTTTGAATATGCATTGGCCACTTGTACAGATGATTCAATCAATCGAATATATGATTGATGGTCTTACGTCAGGAAAAATGAAATCTTATTGGTTAAACTTTAATCTCCTTTTATGAATTCTACTAATCATTTTCATCTCATAATTATGATTAATAAACTAAATTTAATATAAGTTATGTTAGTTAGGAAGAATGAAATCTTATTGGCCATTACAAAATTATTTGATTTTATCTCTGTGAAATAATTTCTATAAATAAGAAATAATTATTTGTATCCATAATTGAATATTGATTATTGAATCAATCCAAATTGTTTGTAAGGTATAGCTTAATTCAAAGTCAATTGCGTTACTAATTTGAACAGGAGGGTGGATAGGGTATCATTCACTGGCACATTCGTGAAAAAGAAAAACAATCTATAAGTGTTGAATTCCCTTTCTAAAGCAAGATAGAAATGTACATAACTAGAAAGGAAAAACAATTTTAACGAAGTATACCTCACCAAATGCACCTTTGCCTATCATTATCAGTAAATCAAAATCATCAACTCCCATTTTATGCCTCTGAAGTCTCATGTACTCCGTCTCCTTTCTTTCCAATTTTTTGAGGATGCTATTCTGCTCTTCTTTGGACATGTTAGCATCAGCCAAATTTCTCTCGAGAATGTATCGTCTGTTGGCGAAATAAAAATAGACCCTGTTAGTACCATAATAGATTCCCCGCTTTATGTAAGTGGCTTTTTTTCACAGTCCATCATATCATAAAAATGTCATAAGAAGTACAACTGTCATCTACATTGTACCATCAGTATTAAAAATTAGTAGAAAATTTAGCTAATAAAGAAAATAAATGCTGGGCAAGTTCAATATGTGAAGCTACATTTAGACCAAGGATTGGATATCAATAAATAATAGGTAAATTGTAAAGTCTAGAAATAACAAGTCAGCCTTCAATCTGTAGAGAACCCAAGATAGAGTGACACAAAATTTTTCCCTTTAACATAGAGTGTAGACAACAATAACATCAAGCCTTTATCCCACTATGTGAGGTCGGCTACATGAATCCTTTTTCTCCATTGTGCCCTTTAACATAGAGTGTAGGATGGAGAAAAATGTTTTTTTTTCTTCATATTACAGTACAATATAATTCATATGATTTGAAAGAAACATAAACATATACATCCATGTTTAATTAATAAAGCTAGTTGTATAATTGCGCCGTATTTGCAATGAACAAGGACTTGAAAAGACAGCTAAAAGAAATTATTCATTTTACATTTTATTTCTTATCATATTCTTTTCTCATGGCAATTCTTCTAGTTGATAAGTCTAGAGAGGAAGTTGAAGGTAAACTCAAATTATGGAAGTAAACCTTAGAGTCTAGAGGTTTTCGTTTGAGTAGATCTAAAACCGAATACTTAGAGTGTAATTTTAATAGTAATAGATCTAGTGGGGGTTTGTGACTTTGAGCGATCAAGTCATTTATAAGTGTACTCATTTTAGATATCATGTGTTTATTGCTCAGAGTGATGTGAAATAGATGGGGTTATTATTAATAGAATTCAAGTTGGATGGTTGAAGTGGAGGAATGCTTCGGGTTTGTTGTGTGATAGAAAAGTACTACTCAAACTTAGGGGAAATTTTTATAAGATGGTGGTAAAACCTGCAATGCTTTATGGCACAAAATGTTGGCCATTAAAAGAGAAGCATAATATTAAGTTAAGTGTTGTTGAGATGAGGATATTCAGATGAATGAGTGGATTTACTTTTAGAGACAGGATACGAAATAAGCATATCCGTGAAAAGGTTGAAACAACTCCAGTGACAGATAAGATTAGAGAGAGTTGCCTTAGATGGTTTGGTTATGTAAAATGGTTTGGTCAAGTAAAACGGAGGCCTTCCGATGACCCTGTTATGAGAGTAGATGTATTGGATTTGGCCCATATTAAGAAAGGTAGATGTAGGCCTCAAAAGACTTTGTTAGAAAATATTAGAAATGATCTTTCTTTATTAGATTTAAATGAGAATTTGACTCTTAACGAGACACAATAGAGAAAAAGGATTCATGTAGCCGACCCCACATAGTGGGATAAAGGCTTGATGTTGTTGTTGTTGTATTCTTTTCTCATGGCTAATCCTCTCTTCACTATCTAATATATGCTACATCAAGTTGAGTTAGAGTGAGTTTAGCTTGACTCAAGATCAGAATGTTGATGTTCATGTAGATTTGAATTCAGCTCGAAATTGAATTATCATTCAAGTAGAGCGGGCTTAACTTGAAGCAAATCAATTTCTAAGCCAATCTCAAAATCATGTCAAGTTGGTGAAAAATTACAACACATGATTTAAATTTCATTCGAGCTCAATTTCAAGCTAGCTTGAAATAATTAGAAACTATTCAATACATAACATATATGATTATATTTATTTATCTTAATATTTACAATTAAAATTAAAATAATACAAATAAATACAAAAAATCCTTAAATACAACAAATATAAAAAATTATTCTAGGTGTCCACAAACATACATACTATATATATATATATATATATATATATATATATATATATATATATATATATATATATATATATATATATATATATATATATATATATATATATATATATATAAAACTAAAGTCAAATTTCAGCAAACCACCATATGCTTGAAAATTTTTTGAGTTAACGAGCTAGCTCCTGAATCGACTCAAAATGGCTTGAATCAATGCAAAATATACTCAATACTCAAAATAAGTTTAAGCCGGAATTCAAATTTTGACAATTAGTCATTTAGTCCCACCCCAATACCTAAAGCGTTATAAAATGCAAAAAACTATGAGATTGTCAAGTCACCACACCTATCACATTGTGCAACATAAACACTATAGTCGCACATGACTTAAAGATGTGATAGTTTATGTAAGTGAAATGTGACAATTCCAAGAATCAATAGTATATTATGAACTCTAAAGTCTCAACAAAAAAACAAATTATTAGTAAATCACATGTAAACTAAGCTAGTCCTTAATGTAGGTATACTGACATTAGCAGCATATCATGATGAAATCACAGAAAAGTACATTAAAAGCATGGATAAATATTGCAGGAGAAATTTAATTATCTGTGATTGAAATATAATTTTTTCAATATGACAATTTTTTAGTTGCCTTGCAAATGAAGTCATTTATGAAAAGTTTATGGAAAGATTTTTTGCGACAGAAATCATTAGAGTTATTTATGGAAAGAATACAATAATCGTTGATTTTTTTTTTTAATTTTGAAAATTGTTACATTACCATCATCATCATTAAACAAGTTGATGACCATCATGATCATCTCTTAAATTTGAGAGAATTTAAACATCAATTCTACTACGCAAATAAATAAGGAAATGCTATTTTTCTACGTAAATAATGTGCCTTCATCATCATCATCATCTTCTTCTTCTTCTTCAATTACGGGAGGGGCAATTAAGGAAGAAATTAAATATCATGGGAACAATGATATGAAATGTGTCCCCTTGCATGCAAACATGATTTTACATACCCAGAATAATGGTGGAATATTCTCCCCTTTTCCTCCATTTTCTATTAAGGCTCCAATACAAGGGAGTTTGGATGGTTTACAATCAATAATCTCTTTAATTAAGCAAGATAACAATCAATTATATAGTTAAATTATGAGAACTTTCGACTTTTCTATTACCAGCAGAAATTATGTGGTAATGTGTAATTTAATATTTATAATATTAGAAAATCAAATTGGGTTGAATCATAAATTTGGGTTGCTTGTATGCAAAGGAAAATGTAAAGCTTTGTAGCTTTCGCTTATTATGCTACTTTGGTGAGTACGTATAGAATTTTATTTATATTTTTATGTTGTTGTTCTTATGAATTCTATTACTTTTCTATTGTAATGTTTATTGTTCTTCATTTATACCCCTCTTCATTCATGTTTTTGCTTGGTCTTCATTCCATTTTATAGCATGACCCAATTGCATATAAAAGAATGCCAGAAATCTACATCAATTTCCTAATGTTTTACCTTTAATCTCCAAAAGACAGCGGAAGCAAGCAACACAAAAATTATAATGCGTACCTTTCCCTCCGTTCCTTCAAGCTCCTCATTTGCTCTTTATAGTGAGTTTCTATATACTGTTTCGCAGCAGCAACCCTCTGTTTGGTAGCATTTGAAGGTTCCTCATCAATGGGAGGTTCATTCCCATCCTTTCCATCATCTTTCTTTTTAGTGCTGAACTTTGCCCTGTCTTTATTCCGAAACTTATGAAACCAGCTCCTGGCAGCATCCATCCCCCACCACTTCACAAAGATAAATATTCAAATGAATTTTTGTTCAACACTTTCTGCCGGAAAATAAAACCCTAGCCTCGTTCCGCAATATCAATGAACCAATCTACACCAACGAAGCCGTATTTTTTCCAACTCACGAAATCGATCTATCCGCTTCCACAATCGCAGAAAACATCATTGTTGTCCTACCCAAATCTCATTCCCCTTCTCGAAATCGAGAAGGAAGCGGGAAAGGAGGAGAGGCGTGGAAGAAGAAACAATAAGAAGAGAAGAGCAGCAATGAAAAAAAAAAAAAAGGGAAGACAGATAAATCGGAGCTGGAGAATCCAGAATACCGCTGGAATAAAAATGGCAGCAATTGTTAACCCTAAAAATGGGGTGAGAGAGCTCGTCGCCGACCGCCATTTTCGCGCCTTTGCCTGTTAGAGTCTCTCCCAAATCAACGAAAGCAACGAACACTTCCTCCCTCTCTTCGACCATTTTCTCTCTCTATCTCTCTACGGTGCACGCTTAGAAGTGTATTATTCGCTCAGTTTGGTTTAATTTAGTTTGAAGTTACGCTTGATTTGGAAATATTACGCTTTATACCGTTGCAACAATTTTAAAAATTGCATAGAGGGATTTTGAGATCATTACGTGTAGAGATTGGATAGAGAATTCTTTGGTTTTGTTTATGTGAATAATAAAACTATAGTTATGAACAGTAAAAATGCAACACAGATACAAAACGGGACGGATCTCTTTATCCGATCTCTGCATGTAATAATTTCTCTAAATGATGAGCTATGTTATTGTTGGCTTTCATGTATCATTAAAATTTTGGGAGATGTACTTACATAATACTTAAAATATTAAATTTATATATTTAATATCTAAAATTTACTATTTATCTATATAATACTTAATTTTAAAATAATATAAAAAATAATTTCTCCTCATACACTTTGTTATGATATCATTATTGAACTCCTTATCTTTCACATTCTATTCGTCTCGTCATCCTGATTCATCTAAATCCAATTTGGTAGAAGGGCTCACCGGAGTTTTGCATGATTTGAATCTCTTTATGTCAAATTTTTTAATTAATTCAAGAGTATATTTTGTTTGAGTGATGAAGGTGTCATTTTGAAGCCATATAAGGTTTCTTCACTTGAAGCAAAAAAAAAAAAAAAAAAGTTAAGTTCTCCCATCATACTCACCTCATACTCACTAACCTATCAGAGATGAGAACTCAGTATACAAAGATTCATTAGTACTTCAAAATAATATATAATATTATCATCTACATAAACTTGAAACATAATAAAATCATCACCAACATTTCTAAGGAATAAGATGTTGTCTATTCTATCCTTTCTAAACTCGTGGTCACTAATGTAAGCACTCAATCTCTTATACCAAGCCCATGGAGCCTATTTTATGCCATATAAGGTTTTTTCAATTTATACACATGGTCAAGGAAAACAAGGCTCTCAAACCCACAGGGTTTGCTCTACAAAGACATACTTGTAAATAAACTCATTTAGTAAGGCAATTTTGACGTTCATCTGAAATAGTTTAAAGTTCTTAAAAGATGCAAAAGTTAGAAGTAACCTAATAGACTCTAGTCTTGCTACGGGTGTAAAAGGATTCATCAAAATATATCCCCTTAATCCGTGTGTACCCATATGTAACTAATATAGCTTATTTCTAAATCACACTTGAATCATCTAACTTATTGTTATAGACCCATTTAGTTCCAATAATATTCTAATCATCGAGCCTTGGGACTAATTCCCAAATATCACTTCATACAAACTAATTAAACTTTTTTCTATAAAAATTATCCTCAAGCATGATAAAGAGCTTTCTCAACATTTTAGGCTAAATAGTGGAAAGAAATGAAGCATGATTAACCTCGTTCCTACTATGCCTCCTAGTCATTATACATTTGGATGAGTCTCCTTTAATCAACTATTTTGGATGTCTCTTCTTATATATCCATTATTCAGTCAATAGCTACATCTATCCTTAAATCCACCAAATTTTCATCAAAGATCACATGGACTGATTCCTCAACAATCATTTTTCTTTTATTACATACATGACATGCTCTTGCAAAAATGGAATATCCAAGAAAAATATCATCATTAGATTTAGAATCAAAAATTTCAAGATTGTCTTTTCCATTATTCAATATAAAACATTTACATCCAAAGATATGGAAATAGTGAATTTTAGGCTTCTTGAAAAAAAAATTCATGTAGGGACTGTTTAAGATAGGTACAAAATACCTCTATTCATCACATAACAAGCAGTACTGACTACCTCCGCCCAAAAATACTTAGGAAGATCATATTCATCCAACATAGATCTACTAAGTTCAATGAATCCAAAAATGTTTTCTTTTGACAACTCCATTTTGATGCGGAGTCCTAGGTGCTAAAAAATTATGCATGATTCTTAACTCATTACAAAATTTCTCAAAAGATTTATTTTTTTAAATTATCCACCATTTCCTCCCTCTCTTCGATTGTTTTCTCTTTCTATCTCTCCATGGTGCACGTTTAGAAGTGTATTATTTGCTCTCTTTGGTTTAATTTAGTTTGACGTTATGCTTGATTGAGAAATATTATGCTTTATACCATTGCAATAATTAAAAAATGTATTGAGGGATTTTGCCTAGCTATGTAGTTTTGGCTTCCATTTACCATTAAATTTTTGAGAAATTTACTTAAATAGTACTTAAATTATTATATTTATATATTTAATATCTAAAATTTGCTATTTACTCATTTAAGCACTTAATTTTAAAATAACATAAAAAATAACACCTCACCCACTTTGTTACAATATCATAAGAAAATTTTGAGTATTATGCATTTAAATCACTCTAAATAAAAAATTAGATTCGAAAAACATTTTGCGGACCTACATTGATAAATGATGGAGATGGACATTCTTAAAGAAAATGATTTCATGCAATTATAGATTATAGAATCATGTGTAATAATTAAATTATTGATTTATAACTTTATACAAATTAAATAATATAAATCATATAAGTCATGTGCTATAAGTGATTGTCCGACCTATTAATTATAAAAGAAGCCTTTGATCATTGTTATATATGGTAGTTTTTTTTAAGTACCTCCACTTTTAAGGCTGTGACAAGTTGTTTGCATCATCATATATATATATATATATATATATATATATATATATATATATAACTGTAGAAGTGGAAGGATCTTTTTGGCAAGATCAGAATTACGGGAGTGAGCAAGATAAAGAAACAGAGAAATGATGAAATACATAAAACTTTATTTCCATCATATCTATCGGTTACAGAGGAGGTAGCTATATATAGACTTTACAAGACACACTCAAGTAGCCGGCCAATAGTAATGAGCCACCTCATTATTTTGTATTTATTATATTTTATTTATCTACTAATAGGCCCCCGCAAATTGATGGGTTCCCGATAACTGTTCAGTTTGAGTCGAAGTGTTTGAAATCTTGGAGTAGATAGATTTTGTAACTATGCTGGCTACTTGGTCCATGGTATTGATAAGAAAGAAGTGAATGCTCTTGTGCTGTATATGATCTAGAACAAATCTTTGATATATTTCTATGTTTTGTATGTTGACCTCATTTTTGTTCCAATTGCCATCGAGCGCGTTTGATTGAGTTGATCGAGCCTCGTCAGGCTTGATTCGATTCGAATCAACATTAATTTGAGTTCGATTTATTTTATCCTATTTTATTGAATTAGTTTTGGTCGAGTCGAGGCGAGTTCGAGTCGACCCGTATCGAACCAAACCCTACTCAATTTGAACTTGATTTCAGCCCCTTGGGTCTAGTTAGGTCCTAATCAAAATTTGATTGAATTTCTAAACCGGTTTGAATCCCACCGTTGGATCAAGGAATTCGATCGAACGGCTCCGATCTCCCCTCTTTTCCTCTAATGCCCTAACTGAGGCCAAAGCCTCCATCACACACCCAGCCCCCCGCTAGTTCGCAGAGCCCAGAGAAGCCAAGGCACGGAACTCCTTCTCTACTCCGATCTCCCTCATTCGCGAACCGAGCGAAGCCGACGAACACCCGTTCGAGGCCTTCCAAGTCGTGGCTTCTCCCTCGCCTGCTCATCGTTGCTGTTCACAAATCCCAACCGAGCCTTTCTCCCCGTCTCCCTCTCGTTTTGCACGGCCAAGGTTGGAAGACCCCCGACCTCCCTCTATCGTTCTCTCCCGGTTCGTGAGAAGCCCAGGCGAACCCTTCTCTAGGTTCGCAAGGTAGCCACCCGGATCCCCTCTTCTCCCGTCTCCTCTGGGTTCAGACAAGACCCGACGCCGAGCCCCCTGGCTCTGCCGGATTCGCACGCCCAGAGTCAGACCCGACGATCAGGCTCCGCCTCCTCAGCCGAGCCCGAGTTCCGTCGCTTACTCTAGTCGGGCCTGAAGTTGCCTAGACCGACCCAGCTCTCCCCCTCCCTCTGTCTCGGCTCTGTTCGGATCGAAACAGGGAGGCCGATTCTCACCTCTCTCGCGTGGAAGCCGGACCCGACGCCATCGACGCCCCTTGGCTGTTTCTTTGCAAGATGAGTATCTCTCTCTCTTTTCTTTCTTCCTCTATCTTTTCTTCCTCTACTTACCCAGATTTCTTCATGATAGTTTAAAAAAAAAAGGGGGGGGTGCTTGGATCCCTTACCAAAAATATGAAAAAGTGAGCTTCTTTCTAGTTTATTTTGTTATGGGTTCACATGTATCTTCCTATTAAGATGATTGTTCCATGAATCATGCAAGTTCTTGTGTAGATTAATTAGAGGACTTCAACCAAGTAGGTGGGCAAATCAAATTTTCATGCTAGCTGTTTCATATAATCTCATAGATATTTCACATCAAGTATTTGTACTAATGCTTGTTAAAGTGTGGTATATGTTTTCCCTTGGATACTTCATCTTAGAAAAATTTATACTCCATTTGTTCTCTTCTGAACTTGAGACCTATGGAGGAAAATGGTGAGCTTGTTGGTATATATACATCTTGTGGCTCCAAATTGGTATTGATTCATTTGAAAGGAACTTTTGGATTGAAACCCGTTCATATTACTTGACTTGTTAAGGAGAAAAGTCATGATCAACCTTTCTAAGGTTTCCATGTGCAATCTCCAAACGATTCAAAGGAATGGAATGACCTTACATTGTTATAAATAAAATATTGTAGATTTCTTGCTTCGTCTTCTCGTTGTGATTTTGTATCATGTTGCTACAAGGTGAATTTTTGTTAAAATAAAGGGGGCTGATATTGCACTTCTTCCTTTCAATTTTAAACGATAATTTGATGCATTTGACTTCAAAGAGTTTTAGAAGGGAGAATATTCTTAGTGAAGTATCTCTTATAGTTCAAGGGCTGTTTGAGCTTTTGATTCATAGATATGAATTTTCTGTTTAAAAGAGTTTTATATGAAAGATTTTTGTAGATGTATTGCTTTGCCTTGGGAAAGTTTTCTTTGGGAATGAACATCTTATTTAAAGAATGGTTTTTGGCATGAAAGTAAATGTGTGAGTCTAAGTTTGAAAGAGCCTTTCATATATTTGTTGGCACAAGCATGGGAGATTTATTTTAAGTTAGAGAAGTTTCATTGGTGGTCGCATGGTAAAAATGCTTTGAAATGGAAAGCTTTATAGATTGGCTTTATGTTGAAAGTTTCATAAGTCGTCTTTGGAATAAAAAAATTTAGAAGTTGTTTCATATTGAGAATATTTATGTGTCGTCTCATGTTGGAAAACTCTCTTTTCGTCCTACAAATTTAGAGTAAGGTTACTTATGCTGTCGGAAATGTATTTATCAATAAGAAAAGATCGGTGGATTATGAGATACTTTTATGCTCTATTGAATTTCATTCCTTCTGATGTTGGCTAACGGTGGGAAAGTGACCATGTGTTTTCCCTCTCAATGTTAGGCATTAGTAAAACTTTCATGAAGTATTTCAGGGAAGTTGGGTGATTATGTAAGTGGTATCTTTCAAATTTTGGAAAGAAGTGTAGTAGATTTTCCCATCTTCTAAATTATATATTTGCAAATTTGTTCCTTTGAACTTTTGGTGCCATGCAGTATGAAATCAGAAAGGTTGTTGGAGAGATAATCATGTGTTTCATGACTCATTTGCAATTTTAATTTGATTCAATAAGTCATATTTCTTCCTTGTTGGAATAGTTCTCTTTGAGCTTGGATTATGGAATTTTGCAAGCGATTTTGCACTGAAAAGTATTACCAGTTTCTTGATGATGGAAAGCCTAATGAGTTGCTACATCACATATATGAATACATGCTTAGGATTACTTTGTTAACAGATTTTTTTTTGGGAGAGCTTTTGTTTGCATTCATTGGAACACATTCTTCATGGTTATTGAGATCTGTTGCTTCAAAGAACTTTCATTGTTGCTACTCTATCTTTTGAAGATGATATCTAGCTATAAAATTCATGGATGGTAAAGTATCTCTATGCTTCATTCTCTACTGGATTGAGTTTTTGTATAAAAAATGACATTGACGACTATGTTGGAGAATCTCATGAGTTGTCTGATGGTTAGAGGGCTTTATGGAGTGGTTCTTTTATATTCATAGGAGAAGATCGGTAGTTTGTTTGAACCATTTTCTTGGTTGTGAGAACTAGAAAAGTGTGCTTATTAGAGGTTTGAACTCGATTCTCTATTTGTTGGGAAATTTTATAACTTGTATTATATTGGAGTTTCATAAGTGATTTTATGGTTGTAAGCTTTATGAAAAGTTTTATAAGTCGATTTGTATCGAGAAGCTTTGCGATGGATTTTTGTGAATGTTTTATAATGAAGGCTTTACAACGAGAGGTTTTATACAACTTTCTTGTTGGAAAGCCTTGTGGTTTCTACCCCACTTCAAATGTCATAGAGGTACTTGATTATTGGTCTTTTTCTATGGAGTTTTGTGTCAAAAGATTTTCATAGATGCTTTGTGTGGAATTTTGTGTAGTATTCCGTTTAGAGGTTTTTCATGAGGTATTTTAAGACTTCTAACTGTTTTTCATGAGGTATTTTAAGACTTCTAACTTTATGATTAGCTTTGTGTGATAGATCCGTTGGTGTCTTTGTAGAATGAGGTGGTATTTCATAAGGAAGCTATATTTCTTCTTGCTTGCACTTGTTTTCCAAGTGGTTTTGGGATTAGTGGGTAAAATTATGTTTTGGATTTTAGGTGAAAGGTCTATTTTGGGGATTTGTTTCTCTTTGTCGTTTGGAGCTTTGTTTAGAGAGTAGGTTTAGTTGTTTGAGTCGAGTCAAATGTATCAAGTGCTTTGTTTGAATGGTGGGGACAGTAAAGGGCATTGTAATGTTGCTTTAGGGTACACTTGACTTCAAAGAAGTGTGTCCAAAACAACAATGCCTACATTCCTTTTATTTCTGGTTCTCATTCTTTTTCATTCTACTGCTATGCTATAGATTCTTAAGTTTAGCAATACATGTACGAGAGTCCTAAGGATTAGAAAACAACACCACTCTTAGTCCTACAACTTTAGTGACATCTAAGGACAAAAATTAAGGATCAAGTCTTAGAAAATATAGACTTAGGATGCATGCTCCTTATAGGATAGAGACATCAAACCTAAACTTAGCGACACGTTTTCCTAGGTTTAATACCCTCTTAATCCATTAATAATCAACCAACAAATTAACCCTAATTCGACCTAAAATACACTAAAGTACTTAGCTTTTAATCAAATCCTAATTAACATAATAATTACTAAAAAAAATGTAAACTTAAAAGCATACACTTACTCTAAATCATTCTAATTCATTAATCAACTTCTAACTAACCCAAAATTTAAAAGATGTAGATTGAATTATGAGGGTAAACTAAAACTCATTAAATTAAAAGTCTCCTAAAATCCAAATCTATTAATTCACCTAATTCTTAATCAAACCTTAAACTAATATCTTAAAACCAATCAACAAACCTCTTAATATAACTATATCAACTTGGTTTTACGATGGACTACTCCGGGCTGCGGGGCTAAGTGTCCTAAGGAGGCCTGGTTCCTCGAGCCTGGTGGCACAACGCCACGAACCAGTTGATAGCAAACTTAATTAATCTAACCCCTTAATTGATAATAAACCACATAATTCATGTTTCTTTCTAATTTATAACTATTGGATAATTCAATCAAATCCCTTAAATCAATCTTTTAAAATCAGTTAACAAACCCCTTAATATATAACAATCACTCCAAAGATGAAGTTTATTGGATGGACTACTCCGAGCTGCGGGGCTAAGTGTCCTAAGGAGGCCTGGTTCCTCGAGCATGGTGGCACAACGCCACGAATGAATTCGATGGAGTGGCAAAACTTTAAACTTAACTGATTATTAATGATTTGAATCAAACATCAATCGATGATAAATCACCTAATATACCTTTCTTTTCTAATTTATAACCAATTAAAATAATTCAACAAAAATTGGTTGCCACTGGGTAACCCAGGCCTACGAGGCTATTAAGTTAGCCCCAATGAGGGTGAAATAAACCTCACGGCCTCGGTGTGAAACAAAGGTGGTAATCAATCAAATACTAAAAATAAAATCTCTAAAATCAATCCTAAAATACTAATATTTAAACTTAAATTAAAATCCCTCTTTTGCCCTTCAACAAATCAAATGAAAGCAACTATAATTAAAATATCCCACATAGGACCTATCCAAAACCACGCAACCTGTTGCACACACCTAGACTTGCTTGGTTAGGACACGACCTTTAGCCCTAGGTTATGCTAATATTTTCTTTTGATGTTTAGTATTTACTACATGCACATATTATATAAATGCAATTCTTAAATTTCCTGTCAGTTATATTATTTCATTTACCTGCATTTCTTTTCTGAATGGCATCTACGCTCATATATATATTTCTATGTTATCTTTTCTTGCGAGGTACATTGGAGCTTAATAATCAGGAGCTAAACGGGACCGTTTGCTTATAAGCTTTTAAGTGGCAGCGCCACATACAGTCAGGTATAATTTCTGCAATTTGTAAAGTAAATTTTTAGTTATATATCGAACTGCTTCACATCACACACTGCTTGTTAGTAGGTATTCTAGCATGTTTAGGTAGCCAGCCTTAGGTTAGTTCACTGACGAAGCTTTGGCCCTATAGGTCAAAGCTTGCCCCCCTTCTGTGAGCCCTAGAGACCATTAGGGTCATTTAGGCCTGTAGAGTAGGCCACCTACTTGTGCCATTGGGCATCGTCGTTTTCCCACACGAAGTGGGCATCGCTAGGTTTTTGGCCTTCTGGTTTTGGGTACGATACGCCCCTTTTTTTCTTTTTTTTCTTTTTTCTGTGAGCCTTAGAGACCATTAGGGTCATTTAGGCCTGTAGAGTAGGCCACCTATTTGTGTCAGTGGACACCGTTTGAATGATTTTCTGTGCGGGTACCTTGCCAGAGGGTACCCTTAGGGTGTGTTTATTTACTTTTTCTGTACTCTGAATGTCATGCATGCATTTGTTTTTACACACTTTACCTCACATTATGCTTCACTTACATACATGCATCAAATCAATAGATCTAGGGATATTTCGTATCTGTTTCATGCATCATACATGGCGCTAGGTACATTCTTTTGCATATTGTAGAGTTCCTGATTGAAATCTTTTAAACTACAAATCCTTGCTTTCCTAGGATAGAGCCTTTCTACCTTGTATACATATAGGGCGATTGAGTGTGTTTAGGATGTTAGCTGGCAGCTCACTCCAGGCAAGCATAAGCCCAGATTGTACACCCCTCAGTGTGTCTCATTTCATCTGTGTTTTGAGTCTGTCGTTTCTCTTAGGATAGTAATCTGGTCTTTGATCTTCTAAACTCAAAATTTTAATCACATCTTTATCCATTCAAAAATGTCTAATCATCACTAAGGATAAATAGAAGAGACTCTTTGGAATAGAATTTAGGAACTTTTTCTGTGCACCAAATTAAGAAGTGAATAATGCATCGTCCTTAATCGAGAGTCTTCCTAGGTCAAGGCCTAGGATGTAATTAACTACGGGGGCTTGCGCCCGTAGGAAACCGATCCCCACAATCAAATAAACCCTATCCGATGCTGATGTATCGAATAGGGGAAATCTCGTGAACTTTTGGGTTATAGATATTATTATCCATCGAGGTTGGTAGGTGAAAGCCGCCATCTTTCATGGCTAATCGTATCTATAACTCCATCTGCTCTTCCATCGGCCTGCTTGTGTCGATTGTGAAGGTCTACGACCATTTTATCCTATGGGATAGTGTGATCGTACCCTTTGCATTCGAACCACACGAGCGGAATCCTTTCGGAGACCCACACTGTACGAGCGTGAAAAACTGGGTTGTTGGCCAAGGCAATAGCAGATATATTATCGCAGTATAGGTTAGTAGGCTGTGTTTGATGAACTTCAAATTCTGCAAGCAGTTTATGGAGCCATATGACATCGATAGTGAGAGCTGCTAAGGCACGGTATTCAGATTTGATAGAGGAGCGAGCTACTGTTTGCTTCTTTTTGACTATCAAAGAGATCAAGGTATCCCCTAGGAAAGAGCATTAGCCATATGTGGACTTCCAAGCGGTGGGATCCCCTGCCCAATCCACATCTGAAAATGAAGTAAGATGAATATTAGATTTTGTAATAGGTATATCAAAATCTAATGTATGTTTGATATAGCAAAGGAGACATTTAAGGAGAAAGATGTGACGAGGTAGCAGATGGTGCATGTGTTGAGATAGAAGGTTGACGCTATAAGCAATGTCCAGTCGCGTGAGTGTGAGATACTGAAGAGATTCCGTGAGCCGTCAGTAGAGTGTTGGGTCTGATAGCAGATTATCCTATTGAAGGTCCTTAGGAAGTTTGGTACAGGTTGGATTGGTAATGGAGTTACATTTGGTGAGTTGAGCTAACTCAAGGAGTGATGTTGCATATTGCTTTTGGGAGAGGAAGTATTGTTGTGCTTGACGGTCGATTTGAATCCCAAGGAAGTTGTGAACAACACCAAGATGCTTCATAGAGAATTTTGAGTTTAGCTGTTCAAGAATCTTGCAAAGCATATCATGATTATTTCCAGTGAATAGAATATCATTGACATATATTAGCAAAAATAACTGAACATTTGATTTGTTAAATAAAAAATAAAGAAGGATCGAAGGTATTGTTTTATAAACCCAAGGGATATTAAGTAAGCTGTGAAAGTGTTGTACAATTGTTTCGGAGCCTGTTTGAGACCATAAAGAGCTTTGTGAAGAAGGCAAACATAGTTCAGATGAATGGAGTCTTCAAAACCTTTAGGTTGTGTCATATAGATAGTTTCTGTAATGTTACTATAAAGAAAAGCGTTGGCGACATCCAATTGGTGAACCTACCAATCATTATATAAAGCGATTGTGAGAAGTATATGAATGGTGGGTAATTTAGCCACAGGGCTAAATGTTTTGGTATCAAGACCAAATTCTTGATTATATCCTAGTGCAACCAAATGAGCTTTATGTTTGGCTAAAGAGCTGTCAGCGTGGAATTTAGTGCGATAGGTCCATTTACAGCCTAAGACCGAAGACTCATGAGGAGGAACAAGACTCCAGGTACCCTATTTTTGTAATACGAGAAATCTATCGACCATGGCTTGACGCCATTCAGGATACTTAACAACATCAGAGTAAGCAGTTGGGTCAGTTTTGGTAGGCTAAGGAGAGTGCTGGTGAAACAAATTTAATCGCAATAGAGGTTTTAAGGATCCCGTATGTTGTCTAGTTATAATGGGATGGACCGTGGGATTGGGTGGAGAAGGCAAGTGTGGAGCAGGATCGAGATTGGTTGAAATACTTGTAGAGTACTGACTGTGAGAAGTTTGTATAGGGTGCCGAGAAGGTAACTCAGGAGTCTGAGAAGTGGACTGAAATTGCCTCGACTAATAATTATAATTAGAAGCCGGAGTTAACAAAGATGGTGTCACGACCCGACCCAAGACGAGACGGATCCCGTTCGCACCGGGCCGCGACAGAAAAATATCTAACCAGGATCTGGCTTTGGAATTTGCTTGAGAACTGATTCTTCCAAACATTTTAAACAAAACAGACAAACACAGAGCTACTAAAAACATCAAATGCAGCGGAACAAAAGATCTATCTTTTCTTTTCCTCAAAACAATCATCTACAAATACAGTACATGGCTTTTAGACAGAAAGAAAGACATAACAGAAAAGCCATGACTGCACAAAAATCAAAAGGTACAAAACAATACCTATACTGATCAGATCAGACTCTGAAATCTATTCCTGGACTTCCTTCCCTTTCCCAGAACCTGAAAACCACCAGAAAGTAAGGGTGAGCTCAACAGCTCAGCAAAGCAACAAACCTCCAATCAAAATTCTCAGAATCTCAAAATCTAACACATCAGATAAATCCGTACAGAAATTCAGAACAGAATCAGACATATATCAAATCGAACAGATCAGACATATCAAATCAACAAAAGCAGAATCGTACAGAAATTAGAAATTGTACAGAATTAGAAGTTCAGATCATATCGAAACAGAACAAAATCGTATCAGAATCATATTAGAATCAGATATCAGATATTATTTAATTCATAGCTAAATTCCCTGACACTGACTGAATCTCATAGGATCCAGGCCCCTTATGCCTCCCTTTGTGCTCACGGCACCAGAACAGATGTGCATATAGCACCATAATACATATATAGTGCTTATAGCACCTAAACAGATTTCCTCGGATTCGGAACAGAACAGATATCAGATTTCATATTGAGCTCATTTCAGATTTCCCAGACACTAACTGAATCTCATAGGATCCAGGCCCCTTATAACTCCCTTTTTATAGCATATATAGATAGCATATCAAATCAGAAGAATTCCGGACAAATCAGAAATTACCCAAAAATCGGGCAGCACAACGACAGTATACAGAATTTACACAATTTTCCTGAAAATAACAATTTACCAAATTTGCACAGAATATAGATATCAACATTTCAGAACATTTATTCTACTGCACAGAGAATTTTCAAGTTCATAGAAAAATCCAGTCGACTAAAAACTCCGTCGAATCAAAAATACCAGACAAAAATCTTCAAAATATAATCAAAACGTGCACACCCGGCACGGCAACAATATACAGAAAGTTACACGGTAAAAACTGAACCAATCAAAAGATACGGACGAAAATCGCTAACGGAAACAAAATCCGGACAGAAAATACCGCCAAACACGACGGTTCTGAAAATTGAGAAAGGTGGAATGTGCCTTACCTTGCGTACAACAATTTCCTGAACAGTCTCGTCGGATAAAAACGGCTCTGCGTCGCCCGAAAATCAACTTTTCCAAAGATGCCCTCGACTTTCTCTCTCCTCAGAGATATTTTATAAAAATCTGATTTTCTCTCTCCTCAAAACGACAGAATTTCCTTAAGTAATCTTCAGATCGGCCCGGCCGATCGTCAGATCATCCCGGGACGATCAGACCATTTTGATCGTCCTGGACAGCTCCCAGGGCTATTGTCCGGCCGATATTATGAACAGTGCCAATCGGTCTGGCCGATGCCTCCAATCGGCCTGGACGATGCTTACAGGAAAACACCTGGAACAAATCTGGGCAAATTCTGGAGCAGCTTCTCAACTGATCGTCCCAGGACGATCCCAGATCGTCCTGGACGATCCTTGAGCAGATCTTGATATTACAGATGGTGAAATGGAAGTATATGGTTTTAGATTGCCCGAGATATTGTTAGAAAAAGGGAATTGTTGCTCATCAAAAGTGAGATGCCGAGAGATTAGAATTTTGTTTGAAGATAAATCTAGGCATTTATACCCTTTGTGAGCATCGAATTATCCAAGAAAAACACACTGCTTTGATTTTGGTTGAAGTTTGTGACGAGAGTGAGAGGGTATAAGCGGAAAATAAGCACATACAATCGTGCGTAAGTGAGTGTAGTTGGGTTTTGTGTTGTGTAAGAGTTCAAACGGTGATGTGTTTTTGGTATTAGTGGAATGCATATAATTTATGAGGTAGACTGTCGTTAGAACAACATCGAGCCAATGAGTGTAGGGAGCATTTGCGGTGTGGAGAAGAGAGCGAGTAGTCTCAATTATATGTCGATGTTTCCGTTCGGCTACTCCATGTTGTTCCAGTGTATACATACATGAAATTTGGTGAGAAATACCCTGGGTTTTAAGAAAATTAGTGAATGTGTGACTAAGGTATTCTCCTTCTCCATCAGGGCATAAGCACTTTATTTGTTTGGATGTGTACTTTTCAATCTGAGTTTGGAAATTAAAGAAAATGTTAGTAACCTCAAATTTATATTTAATAGGAAATATCCATGTAAATCCAGTAAAATCATCAACAAATATGACATAATATTGAAAACACTGCGTTGAAACAATGGGTGCTGGCCCCCAAATATTAGAATGTAAAAGTTCTAAAATAGAGTTCTTTCTTATTAAAGATTTGTTAAATGAAAGTTTGTGTCCTTTGGAAACATTACGATAAATACAATAATTCTTATTAACATATATATGCAAGTGGGGATTAGAAGAAGATATAGAATGTAAAATGTGATTGTTCGGGTGGCCCAATCTGTTATGCCAAGAAAAAGAAGTTGCACCGACAGCAAAGTAAGCATGATGTGGAGAATTAATGGTGGTAGTCCGAATTGGGTACAATCCGTTACTTCACAGTCCACGAAGAAGAACTTCTTGTGTCGTTCAGATCCTTCAAAGAAAAGTCATTAGGATAAAAAAATAATAGAGATGTTGTTATCTCTAGTAAGCTGTGAAATTGATAATAAGTTGTGTTGAAGATTTGGAGTATGAAAAAGTTGAGAGAGTTTAAGCTTATGAGCAGGTGTCAGTAGCAATCCTGAAATGGAATTGGTTGTGCTGACCGAGCTACTATCTTCAATGATGATGCCATCTTGACCATGATATGGTGAGGAAACATTTATGTTTTCAAGCGAGTTGGTGAGATGAGAGGACTCTCCTGAATCAAGAAACCAGTCCGTGGAGGTTCTTGCATTTCCGACAACCAGAGCAGTGCTGGAATTGTTTGAAGACTGTGGAACATATTGTGGATTTAAGCGATGCCAATAGGAGGAAGCTCCATGACCTTTCTTTAGACATATTTGGAATGATCGAAGCATTTTTGTTGGGTTTCGATGAGCTATAAAGTTGTGAGTGCCCATACCTCTGATATGACGACCCCCATCCGCGATTAGAGAAAAGAGCCATGTTCGGATCAGGTGCGGAAGAAAGCCGAGACACATTGAAGGCAAGGTTGACTTATTCACTAAGAAGAAGAACATAAAGATTGTCGAGTCTAATGGGATTAGCAGGGTTTGAATGGCGGTTTTGAAGGATTGATAAGTTGGAGGAAGCCCATTGAGAATGTACAAGATAATATCTTTGGTGTTCACCTTGGATCCAGCCGAAGCAATATTATCAACCAAGGATTTTATATCAGCTAGGTATTGAGTCATTGTGGAGTTTTTGAGAGAAATGTGGTGTAGTTCGTTCTTTAGTTGAATCACTTTAGAATGATTTGTGGATTGGAAGCGAGTTTCAAGAGTAGACCATATTTCAGCAGTTAAATAAAGGTGGATGATGTAAGGAAGAATAGGAGCAAAAATAGTAGAGCAGATTCCAGCGGACAAGTTTTGGTCCATGAGAAGCCAATGCGAAAAGTCGGAGTTAGTTCTTCATGCTCGTCGGTTTGGGAGGAAGCCGTGTCCGCCATTTTTGCTTCTCTTGATCGTCCGCTCTGATACCATGTAGAAGTGGAAGGATCTTGTTTGGCAAGATCAGAATCACGGGAGTGAGCAAGATAAAGAAACAGAGAAATGATGAAATACAGAAAACTTTATTTCCATCCTATCTCTTGGTTACATAGGAGGTAGCTCTATATAGACTTTACAATACACACTCAAGTAGACGGCCAATAGTAATGAGCCACCTCATTATTTTGTATTTATTATATTTTATTTATCTACTAATAGCAACTACTATCCAAAAATAAGGAGTGCACCCTTCTCGCATTTGGGGAATTACCTTCTACAAATAAGGAACTAAACCTTGATTGGAATAAATTTGAATATCAAATGGAAAAACTTGTACACTACTTTATAAATATGTGGTAGTACTCCTTGTAATATATAATTAATGTGAAATTGAAATTAGATTGTTCAACAACGTTTTCTTCCTATTGGCTATGTGTGGCTAGGTTAGCACATTTCTCATTGGTGAGGGTTTAATTTTATTTATTTTTTAATGTTGTAGAGATGTAAAAATCATTTATCTACTACTATAAAATATCTTATTTCATTATTTCATAAACTACAATAATCCAATAGTTTTGTTTGGAAAATTAAAAAGAAATTGGATAATATGTCAAGTTCTCATAATAGGATTTCTATAACCTAGTCTTCCTTATACTTCTAATTCTAAGTCTTATATTCCCTGAAAATATCCCACAAACTTCTAAACTCAACTAAAAACATCCATACTCTAATTCTATGTGTTTCCATCCATCTTTCTTTAAAAAACTAAAAAAATGAGGCCATGCCATGTTATGGCTTAACTTACTTTTATTACCAATTTACCATCTTAAATTCTTTGAAGAGTTCTAAAAACTCTATTTTGCATATAGATACATTCTCAGTTCATCTCTAAGTGATTTTAAGGTCAGAAGTGTCACCATTTACAAAACCTAAATTTCTTAAGTCAACTATTATTCTTGGCCATATAGAGTCATTTTCATGGACTATCCGATCATCTACCTCACTGAACATATATTCTACAAATTGAATCGTTAGATTCTTTAACACATAGAACACCAATATTATAATAAGCTTAAGCCTTGAAATAATTTGTTTGTGAGGCTCCATCACAAGCCATTAGCGTAGTTTACCTTAAACTCTATGATTAATTATTCTTGTCCTAGACCATTATAAGGTCAGTTCTTTAGGTCTCATTAGGCCTTAAGGTGATTGGCCAACTCCTTTGGACCCACCTAAGTTTATCATTTATTCACCTCAATGATGGATGCCTGCTAAATCCTCTATGTTTGGTGTCATTGAATCATAGCTTTACTCATGTTGTCTAAAAGCCTATTGGGACAACTTGAGCCAAGCCTAACTCCGCTAGCTAGCTCTAGGCCATAATCTAACTACTTATTACTTTAATCGAGCTCATTGAGATCCATAATCTTAGCTAGCTCTAGGCCATAATCTAACTACTTATTACTTTAATTGAGCTCATTGAGATCAATAATCTTAGTTTAGTAAACCCTAGAGAGGCTTTACATGGCTTTCATAAACCCTAGACCTATTATAGGCATTCAAAAACTCAATGGACCTACTTGGGTCAACTTAGGCCTACTTAGTTATCCTCAAGTGGTGGTTTAATGGTTTTGATCAACCCGTGAGTAACTAGGGCCAATTACCGAGGCCTAAGGTAACCTAAGTTGGCATATTATAATCCTTAGAGAGTTAAGGCTAAAACTATCAACCTATGAAACCAATGAGCCCACCTAGGTCTTCTTTTGTTGAAATTCAACCCCAAATCTTAATCTTAAAGCTTTTTGGTCCAATTAGCCTATATGGACCATTAGCCCCTACTATAATGTACGGTACCTAATTCTAAGTTGAGCACACACTCAATGGATTTCATTTAACCTAGAATGGTTTTATGGGCCAAGTAGGCCAAAATAGAATGTGATTGCTAAAACAATGCTTTATGAAGAGCTTTAAGAATTTGAAACTCACTACTTTTATCTTCTTGTACCTCTAAGATCCTTAGGCTATCCCATAACCCTTGACATTCACCACCTTAGTCAGCAAGTGGGTATGGATGGATTCCCCGAGACTCTTATCTCCTTAGAAAAGTAAAGGGAGCGGAGGTGAAAAAGTCTTTCCATGTCATTCTAACGTGCTCTTTCTCTTAATAACTCTAGTCACATTCAATTCCCCCATTACACCTAGATCCCATATAATACATTGTAATCCTATGTCAATAGGCCTAATAATTTAGCACCACACAACTTAATCCTAACCAAACACCCATGCTCATTGGATAAATATAACACTAGAATTTAAATTTAATACAAAAAGCATTAAATTACATAGGAATTTTATTTTAAATCCAATTTTAATGAAATAAAATTTATCATTCTCTTAAGAAATCAACCCCTATTTTATAAAAATATTTATGAAATGTCTATTATGTATTAAGTATTTTAATGATTTTTGAGAAGCTTATTGTAATTACCTACTCCTTCATTAACTACCCCTCATTGGGTTTAAATCAATCCAAAAAAAAAACCAATAAGTCACTCTTGGTACTTAATTTTTCAGTGGAGTTGCACCGACTTCTGAAAACTCGTTGATTTTCATGGATTTTTGAAGTGTTCTATTAGCATTAGTAAATATTATTAAGACTAATTAACAAATAAAAAAGTTCTATCTACTCTTAGTTTGTATGCATTATGTTAATGTTCTTGACATTAGTATGTTATTCCAACATCACATACTGATTTAACATACATATGTTAATAAAAAATCTATATTTCAATATACACTCATTTTGATCATCCTACCATTAACCATATCTATTTTCATAAAATAAACCTAGTGAATATAATTTCAAACATGCATACATCCATCATCATACATTTAATTATTAGCAAATTACAAGATTTTATTCCCTTGAAAAAAAATTTCAAGCTTTGGATGTATTTCATGCTTCAAGAACTTGAGTTATTATGATTGTGCCACTTGAATGTATTGATGTTGTAATAATAAATGTAATAACAACAATAATAATAAAGCTTTAAATAATGTTGTGTTGTTTATTTCAAACATTAAGCATAATACTTTATATTGTGCAATGAAGTTAACGGTTCAATTATGGGCTAAGAGCTAAACATTTTAAAGTATATTGAAAATTGAACACATTTACACCCTTTAATATATGCATAAAATGATAATTTAAGAGGGACTTGGGCGGGTAGAGAGTAAAAATGTAGTAGATCCTTATATTAATGAAATCTCCACGTTTAATAATATAAAATATAAGGGTAAACTCTAAATAGTTTTCTGGGTGTCAAAATGGATTTTCGAGTCAGGTTTAGATCTAACATGATATTGACCCGCCTTCAATTGCTCAGACTCGAACCAACTCGATTAGACAAACATATTAGAAATTCAGGCGCGTACCCGACATGCCATAACCCGCATTGATCGGACCTGACCTACTAACATGTGGGTACGAGTAGGGTGCGAGCACAAGCGAGGGTCGAGTATGCGAGGCTGCTAGTGCGAGTACGTGGCCGCGGGGACTATCATAGTGCAGTGCGAAACGAGAACCCAGGTCAATTTCGGGTGGTTGTCAGGTTGACCTGAACCCAACCCAAAATTAGAAATTGGTTAGAACACGAACCCAACCCATTTTACAAACGAGTCAACCTGGACCCAAAATTTTTTAGTCGGATTCAGGTCATATCAAATATTGACACTCCTACTTCCAACTATTTGTATGTGGCCAATTTGATTCTAAAATATCATATTTTTTCCAATTTATTTCCTTGACTATATAAAATTGATAAAAAAAACATCCATTTTAGATTAACTTGGGAATGGCTTTATTTATTTGACGAACTAAATTGACATCAATTTTATATCATAATTATAATATGAGCAATCATTTCAAATTAATTTTATATGGTTAAATGATTAAATTGAAATAATGTAATGGATAATTTTAGAACATTTTCAGTAAAATATATAAAATAAGATATATTTCTATTCTTATCCGTCCTATTCTATTAGCCTCCCACTAAGCCATTAAGGGCTGTTTGACAGCAGAATGTGATTACTTACTACACTAATAATTATCTAATTAATTATTTAAATATAATTCAAATAGCTAATTATTTTAGTGTTATTTTAATCAGTTTTTAATTACTAAATGATGTGAAATACTATTTACCAGTCGGGCCTAATTTTACTTTTAGATGTGTAACGCTTGGGCTGCAAGCGAACCAAACGTTCGACGAGCTACTCGATACTCAGCTCGATTAAAGCTCGTTTGTGATCGTTTAACTAACTAAACAAACAAACTTGAATAACATTTTAAATACTCGATCATTAAATAAACAAGCTTGAACACTAATGTGTTTGGTTCATTTATGTTCACGAACAACATCATTTGAAGTTCGTGAACAAACTCGACATTAAGTTCGATAAAAAGCTCGATAAAAGCTCGAATGGAGAGAAATGCAATAGGTAAGCTTCATTTGAGAATATATTCATATAAATTAATCATATTTTTATTTTAAATAGATAATTGCTTTTATTATAAATTTAATTTTCTGAACAAAAGACATTTCACATTTGTCTATGTTTGTTAGATTGTTTGTTTAAGATGTTCATGAACAAATTTAATGTTTATTTGTTCAATAGATTGTTTGTTAAATATGTTCATGAACATAGCTCGTTAAGGCTTGTTTGCTTAAAGCTCGATAAGCATTAAACGAACCAAACATGAATCGAACATGAACCAAACATGAACACCCTTAAATTAAATGAACCAAACATGAACACAAACAATAAAGCTCGAATCAAACATGAACCGAACTTGAAAAAGCTAATGATAAACGAACTCAAACATGAACACTCGCATACTCGGCTCGGCTCATGTAAAAGAGACTCAATTTTTTCTATTTTAATTAATTATCTCAATTTCAAATTAAATTTATTTTTATTTCAAAACTTGGTAGAAAAAAAATATAAAAAAAGAAAACTTAATGCATTTTTAATATAGTAAAATTACTATAAAAAAAATCTTAGTCAGCCATTCAACGTGCAAGGGTGTGAGTCTAGCCGACTCGATTTTGGCTCGATAAATTATTGCGGTGTAATGGCGATAAGCTTGCTTTGGGTGTTGGGGTTGATTGTGATGAGGGCTTGAGATTTATAAAAGGCGCATTTTTTAAATGAAGCAGTTTTTTTAGTCAAAATAGGCAGAAGCAGCGTAGCTGGAAAAAAATTTAAGAAGGAGCAAATATGCGAAAGAGTTCAGCGTATTATTAATACGCCAAATATATGGGCGTATTTGAGTTAGATAGAGAAAATGAGAGGGATGAGAGAACGGCTGTGAGAGAGAAGGGAGAGAGGTAGATGTGACAATGGAGAGAAAGTAGAGAGTTTTAATAATTAAATATTAAATATTAAAGTAATAGTTTAACTAATAACTATTTTAACTATCATTTTAATTATTATCTAAATAATTAAATATTTAAAAATAGTTGAAATAATATTTAAGTATTTAATAATTACTTAAAATAAATTTTGACTAATATTTAATATTTAATGATTATTTTTATATATATATATATATATATATATATATATATATATATATATATATATATATATATATATATATATATATATATATATATATATATATACATTTAATATAAAACTAAAAAATAAACTTTTAGATATTTATAATATTATAAAAAAAATTTAGATATTTAAAAATAAATTTTTAAATATCATTATGCTTTTTTATGTTTAAATATAATATTTTTATTATATTTTTGTTTACATATAATATAATTATTTATACTCTAAAATTATTTTTTAAGAAAATATTTTTAGAATTTAAAATTAGTTTGATTTTTTAAAATATAATTTACTAAAAGATAAATAATTAAATTTATTAAAAGAATATAATCTAATTTATTGAAGAGTTACAGGTCTCTTCTTCGCCTAAGCCCTAATAAAATATTTATAAGTTTTAATTAAATATAATAATTCATAAATAGTTTATTTAATTAATTAATTATCTTTTAATAAATTAGATTTTAAAAAATCAAAATAATTTAAATTCTTATAAATATTTTCTTTAAAAAATAATTTGAAGCATAAATAATTATATTATAATTAAGCAAAAAATATAATAAAAGTATTATTATTAACCATAAAAATGCATAATTATATTTAAATAATAAAATTTATTATTAAATATCTAAATTATTTATGAAATATTATAAATATCTAAAAATTTATTTTATATTTAAAATAATTATTAAATATTAAATATTAATCAAAATATATTTTAAGTAATTATTAAATATTTAAATATTATTTTAACTATTTTTAAATATTTAATTATTTACATAATAATTAAAATGATTATTAGTTAAACTATTATTTTAATATTTAATATTTAATTATCAAAACTCTATGTACTTTCTCTCCCCTATCACATCTAGCTCTCCCTCCAATCATCATTCTGCTTTACCTCTCTCCTCTCTACTCTCTCTCACTCAGCCATTCTCTCCCATCCCTCTCATTTTCTCTCTCTAAGTCAAATACGCTCATTTATTTAGCGTATTGAATTTTAAATGCGTCAAACTCTTACGCGTATTTGCTCGTTCTTAAAATTTTTCCCAATGATGCTGCTTTTGTTTATTATGACTAAAAAATTGCTCCTTTTTAAAAATCCCCCTTTATAAAATTGGTTAAGAATAATAAGAGCATTGTGGTTGGCGAAGACAATTGATGGGGAGCTAGCCAAGGGATGAAGAAGAAACTAGATTATACCGGGCTACTATGATACAATATAGAGATAGATAATTTGAAGAAAAATAAATTCCCTAATTTTGTATTACAAGCTTTGTATAATATTTATAGATTCAAAATAGTGAAGAAAAAGAAAAATGAATTATCATGCGTAATAAATATTAATTTAATACATATATTAAATGAAAAGAGATTAAAAAGAAAATAATTTTACACCAACAATGAATGTCAAATTAATACATATATTAAAGGAAAGAAAATTAAAAGTAAAGTGAATTAACACCCATAAGGAATGTCAATTTAATCCATAGACCAAAAGAAAGAAAAATATGAAAATAAAAAATTAATTGATATATTTAATTTTCCAATACCTAAATGGCTAAATACTATATCCAATAATCCAAATAGCCCATAAGTTTCTACAATAAATTCAACATTTTCCCTTCACTCAACCAACCCCAACTTGGGGTGTAAGTCAGCCAAGCCACATCGAGCTCGTGAGTCGATCTTATCGAGCCACGACTTCTAGCTCAATAGCTCAACGCGAAAGCTCGTTTAGCCACTCGATTAAATTAAAACATATTTAATAATTAATTTATATTAGCATTATATAATATATTTTAATAATTTTAAATTAATTATATATTAAAAATAAAAAACTCTAAAATTACGAAATCGTGTTGAGCTCGAGCTTTCTAAATAAGCTAAAGTAATTGAGTTGAGCTTGAGCCTATAAAATTTTTAACGAGTTGAACTCAAGCCTAGTAAACGAGCTCGAGCTCAGTAAGAGCTAAACAAGTAGCTCGATCAGGAAGATACTCAACTCGACTCAACTATAAGCTCAATCAGGCAGATACTCAACTCGACTCAACTACTGCTTGATTTTACCTGCACACGGCTTCTTCTTCCCGTGCAAGCCCCACAAGACAAAAACCCGCCATCAGACCTGCTACACTCAACCTGCTTTACATTGCAAGACTGGAATGAGATAGAGAAAAGAGATAAGACGAATTACAGATGCATACCATTCTTTGTGTTATGTTGATTCGAACACCTCTAATGGCTGGAGTTCGACATATGCCTTAAGGTTTCTCTGGAACATCAATTGGCACAATATTTTTCTAAGCTTCATAGCACTAATGCACTCAGTGTCACTCCTGGGTGCAACTATTGCTGCACAAGATCATTGTGTTAAGGCTTGATTGCCTTTCAAATCTCTAAATCCGCCATTAGGGTGTAAACAAAGTCGAGTCAAGTTCGAGTCACCCTTAGCATAAACTTGAGCTTTATTATTTGTCGAGTTCGAGCGAGCTTGATCCCGAGCCTAATTTTATAAGTTCGAATGAAAGAAAAAAATAATTATGATTCAAGCACTTATCATATTAAAATTAAAAAAAAAAAAAAAATTAGAAGATAAATAATTATGAAATCATTCGATATAAGAAAGAGAAATGTTGCAGGTTAGAATATACACGACGATAGAGATTTAATTCTACATCTTAGAGTTGCACGGATATTCAGCTCACACACAGAGAACATAAGATTTTTTTACGTGGAAAATCCTGGAAAAGGGAAAAACCACGGGGCCTAACCCAATTGAAAAAAAATCACTAAAATTTGAGTTGAGTACAGTGGGCTGACTCGTCCTTGAGGGCAAACATATTATAAATGTCAATTGTATGGTTGAAGTCTAATGTCAAATCTAGCATCACTTACAAGTTAGGGCGTCAATTAGTAGTCTGGCAGTGATTTGGCAGAACTCTGGCGTCAGTTGATGGTCTGGCGGAATTTCTGGCCTCTAGTGGTGGTCTGGTAGAGTTCAAGCCCTTAGGTGGTGGTATGGCGAAGTTCAGGGCCTTAGGTAGTGGCCTAGCGGAGTTCAGACCCTTAGGCCCTTAGGTGGTGATCCGGCGAGGGTGAGAGCCTCAAATGGTGGTCCGACGGAGGTGAGGGCCTCAAGTGATGGTTCAATGGAGTAACGACGTCAAACGGTGGTCCGGCAGAACTCAGACAGTGGTCGAGGAGGAGCAAGAAGGCAAGAGCGATCTCCGATCTCTCTCTTGAATTCTTTAGCTTGGGGTCCCCTTTCAAGAGAAAGAAGTGATCTATTTATAGATTTTTGGAGTGGCATAACCCGTAAATAGGTGAGAGATCAAGGATAAATGGGGAGTGGTTGGATGGATGGCCGATGTTGAAGCCCTTGATCAAGGACCGTTTGATGGACATTGGAATGTCTTAGTGATGTTGGAATTTGGTGATATTGGGCTCTTTGGATTCATCTCGTCGAGCCGCTCGATTCGACATTAATAGTCACGTCATGTTTGAAAACCATTTGGTAATCCAAATTATGGTTCGAAACTTCTAACAATGTTTCTAACCCTTGATTTGGACCCGTTTGGGCTCTGATTTGGTTGGATTTGGTGTCGTTGGGTTTGTATTCTTGAGACGCTCAGTTCGAATGTAAGTTTGTTAAAATCGGAGTTCCGATGGTCCCAATTTTAATTTCGGAGGTTTCCAAATTGATTTTGCATCGAGATTTGTGCTCGATCAAGATAATTTTTGATAACGTACCAAGAAATATATGAACTCATGCATTCTAATATATTTTAAATTAAAAATTTTAAACTAATTGATTATCGAGCTAACCTGTCTAATCCAGACTAACTCGAGTTTAGCTTGTTAGTTCATTAAACTTGGCTCAGGAGTCATTTATCAAGCTAAGCTCGAGCCGATTTGACTCACTTACATCTTCACCAATTATAAAATAATTTTTTGTACCATAATTTATTATATTAAAAATAAATTAAATTATTTTTTAATATTTTGTTTCCATGTTTTGAAATTTAAATAATTTAATGTGAATTTGAGACAATTAATTTTAATAGAAAAAATGAACATGCACATCTAAAAACAATAGTAGGCTCCACTACAAAATTGTATTTCATATTATTTACACAAAAATTATTACTAAACTTTTTGGCCAGCTTACTATTTTCAATTCACAAATCAACTTCTTCATTTTGTCTATGGACTAATTTTAAAGGAAAATTTTAGTATATTTTTATGAGCTTATCTCTTTTTTAATAATATTCCAAATACTATTTATATCTCTTTTGATATCTTATACTCTATGTTTTAAGCTCTAACACAATTGGGAGTATAAAAATGTATGTCTTTAAAGAGTTAAGAGTGCTAGTTTTTAAATTGATTTGTAAATTAACTATAATTAAAATTTGTAGGTTCAACCATAACCATTTTCTCCTACATTTAACAATCCATGCTGCCTTTCTAAATTCTTAAACAACTTTATATCCGAATGTGTTAGAAGTCTCAACTCAGACCTAACCAACCCAAATCCGAGCCGAACCGACTCGAAACATAGAGCCAAGCAAGTGCAGAGCAGGGGGAGCGTGGAGCTTTGACTACGGGGCATGGGGGTAAGTGTAGCTGCGTAGGTGCAACCACGAGAGGGAGAGAGCATATGCAACATCGAGCGAGTGAGCGCGAGGCTGAGTGGGCTATTAGGTTCAAATGGGGGTGTGAGCCTACTAGCAAGGGGTGGCTGCGTGCGAGGTAGGCACAAGTGAGCCGTGTGAGTGAAGTGAACTCGAGTTGTAGGTAGAACTACTTGTCGCGCGGATTGCATGCATGTCATTTCTAGGTAAGACCCAAACCCGACCTAATTTTCCATATGGGTCAGGAATTTGAATCCGAACCTGGCATGTTTGTTAAACGAATCAACTCGAACCGAATTTGCCGGGTTGTTTCAAAAGCTAACTCCCTTACCCACATTGAGTTATAATCTTTTTATAAAATCTCAACTCCTATTGTTCATTCGTTTTGAGCAATCCACATAAAAATTTAGAACATTTCATTCACAAATTCGATTGATCTAAAATTACATTCATTAATTAACAAATGATATGAAGATTCTCACCCTATTCCATTTAAAAAAAAATGATCTATCAAAAAATCTATAAACAATTTTGAAATTGGCCAATTTTTTTCCTTAACCTTCCATCAACAGTAAATCTTTCGCTACCACTCCAACAAATTTAAAATCTATTTAATTCCTTCCCATCACAAAGCAAAAATAATTTTTAAATCATCACCGAAGTTGCCTTACATTAATTTTAAAATTTCTCATGTTCTCAAAGCAGCCATAAATATTTTTCTAATACATCAAAGATTCATAACATTACTTCTCTCAAAATAAGGAGTCAAAGAAGTAACTCCTATTTCATCCACAAAATGATATCATGATACCAACATGCATCTAAAGGCCTTGGTTGTCATTCCTCATAGACATTCTTTTTTTATTATCATATTTAGGGTTAGTTCCCTGGCTATTCGCATGATGAAGGATAATTTTTAATCAATGGTAGCAACTTAAATTGCAAAAAAAAATCAATAAAGAGTACTTAGCCCTATAAATTATCAACACCAGCATTCAAAATAGTTCAGTAATTCAAAACAATTGAGTTGAAGTCACGATGTTGCCACCCATAAAAGTAAGTGAGAAATTTGCCACTCAATTTAACATACAACTATCATATGAAGAGATTAGTTCTAAATCATCCACCAACAATATCACTTGTTTCAACAATCATGGAAACTTTAAATGTATATAGATTGTTGATTCTCTATTAAGACCATAAAATGCAAGAGTCTTCTGATCCTCAAGAAACCTTCCAGCATACACGAGCTTCAAATTCTTTCTTTTAAAATCCGTCTTGCTTGCAATCTTGGTGATGATATTAGCAATGGTATTGCTAGCTTCAGTGGTGATAGTTATGATTTTTCCAGTATAAAATTTGGGAAATATTTGTATTTGAGCTTGCAAATGTAAAACAGATTGGTGCTTTATTTTGTAGAATGATAAGGTAAAGCTATCCTGAAGCTCAACTTCATCATGAAAAACTTTTATTTGACTAGCAGGAATTCCTCTTAAACTCTCAACAATGACCTTGACATCGCTAATGGTACATCCTGCCTTTACTTCAAGACTGAAGGTATTGTCACAAGCCATTTGGACATAGAGGAGAAGCTCAGCTAATGGATTCATCATGACATAAACGGTAGAATCCTTTATGATATCACATGCAATTAATAACTGATCATCCTTGAGTGTTTTGCCACAAAAAATAAGAAGTTGCTGATCTGAAGGAATTCCCACCTCATCCTGAATCATGCCTTTCAGTTTCCGAACTGTTTCCACATAGTTCACATTAAGAGGTAAAGTTTTCTCCATTGATGGGATTTTTATGGAAATTGGCATTCTTCCTTCTACCAAAACATCTATGGTGGAATCAAAATCAGTGGAAACAATGTAATCCGATAGTGCTTTGGTATCTTCAAGATGATTCCTAGCAAAAAAGAGCTCTTGTTGGCTGACTGAAGTCCCTTCAATCCTGTAGATTGTCACGCCCCGAGATCTAACTTGGAAGAATGTCAATCAATTTCCCAAACAATTTACCAGAGTTATCTAAAACCAACATTAAGCAATCTATCAAACATCTATAAAATTTAAACATCAATATATCAGTCGATTCATATCTCAAAACATCATGTACAATACTCAGGAACTACACTATCAATACAAGAAAGGAAACTATCCTGTCCTGAGTACAAAAGAATCATCTAACGATCAAAAGAACTAAAACCTGTCGATCTGAATCAACTCCTATCTCCTGCTCCCGAGCCCTGACCTGAAAATATCAACCACATATAATGAGCTTTACAAAGCCCAGCAGGTCACCTAATACCTATAACTGAAATCAAAGCACGACAATGCTATCAATATGCATGTCAATCTATCCATTCGAATCAATCAATGGTCAATGAGTCTATGCAGCGGAAATCAATAGTCAATAAAATCAGTCAATGCAGCGGCAGGCAAATCGATGAATCAACTCAATCCATCAATATCCGTCAATCAAATCAATACGGTCTAATCAATGAAATCAGTAGAGAAAAGCGATACGAAACAACGAATCTATAAAGCAGTCAATACAATACAGAAACAGTAGGCCGTAGAACAATGAATCTATAGGCAGTAGTACGATGTCCATGTTCATGCTATCAATGCAATATCTATATCTATCTATATCCATATCAATACTCAGTAGTCGATCGATGAAATCAATAGAATCCGTACGATACAGTAAATCCGATCAAATCAATAAAGCAGAAATCGAATAAGCAATAAATCCGTAAATCAATACAGTAAACATGCAATTCAATACTTTATACTGAACAAGTACAATCTACTGGCTATATTGCTGTTGTAGAATCCATGTTGCTGTTGTAGATATCATTTTACATTGGTTCAATCAATAAGAGTCGTCACTCTTTTCGCCCGTCGGCATATCAATAAACTCCTTATGTCTCCCTTCAATAATCAATAATCAATGTTTAAAGGAAAGCCCGTCGGCCCACCATCCTGTACAGGTATCAATATTAATCTCCAACCAATGTTCAACCAGGTTCCACTTGCGATCAGTATCAATAATCAATTCAATCAATAAGCAATTCAATAGTCAATATTAAAGCAATCATATCAATAATCATATGCATATCGATTCAATCTATCAATTCCAGACAATTCAGAAATCATACGAAAATCGGGCAGCGTAACGGTAGTCAGTCAAATTTACACAAAAATCCTGCAAAAAGATACAATATCCAAATTCTTTCAAATTACAGTAGAATATCTATAACATCAATACAAGACTATTATCCTATAGAAACCAAATCAAATCAAGTCCCAATTATTTTCTATTCGATTAAAATCGATTAAAATCACGTAGAATCAATTCCGACCGGTAAAATCTTCGTAGAATACAGTCAAATCGTGTACAATAATCATATCTATAACATATCAGAAGTTGTGCGGTGAAAGTTGTGTCAAATCAAAACCATGTCGAAAAGTCGACTACGAAAACACAAAACAGATCCCAACTCGGTCAAAACACAACATCTTTGAAAACAGAAACAGGGTTCGGAGTCCTTACCACGAGATCTTCACTTTCTCCAACAGCAGCGTCGGACGAAAAGCGCTCCGCGGTCTCCGAAAACCAGCTTTTCTCTTTTTCCTTTACTCTTTCTCTCTTCTCAGATATTTCTGATTTTATAAAAATCTTTTCTCTCTCCTCAAAACGAGCTGATTTCCTTATATCAGTGAACTGATCGGCCAGGCCGATATCCACATCGTCCCGGGACGATCAGACCAAGTTCAGATCGTCCTGGACCTCACTCAGGGCTATTGTCTGGCCGATCATTTCTACAGTACCGATCGGCCTGGACGATATCACGATCGGCCTGGACGATCTGTACAGAAATTCTTCCAGAAACACACCAGAAATCAGCTGTTTTCCAAGCACTGATCGGCCTGGACGATCCAAACTTCGTCCTGGCCGATTCTGGGAGGAAAATCCAATTCAGAGAGGAACAGTAAGGGAACGAGATATTACATAGATTTTGTCTTTGATACTCCCAATTGTGTCAGAGCATAAAACATCAAGTGTAAGAGATCTAATAACTTTGAAGGAGACCTTAACCTGAAGCAAAAACAAATATCCAAAATTATCGATCTTATTAAGCAATTATAATCTACTGCACAATTCAATTCTACACTTGATTTACCATAAAAATAATTAACCGAAGGCATTTCAATTGCAACATTTGCAACATAAAAACTCTGTTAGACAGTGAATTCACGAAAACTTTGACATATGTAAATGTACTACTCCATGGAGTATGATTTTTGACAAAAATACAGGATATGCAAGAGAATACCTTAGAACTGCTTAAACCAATCAAAAGCAGCAAAAATATGGAACGAGGAAGAAAAAACATATAAGGATACCTGTGGGGAAATATTCGAGCTAGGTTGTCAAACTATGGTGCCACAAACAAACAATATGCTTTCATTCCGTTCCACCACAAACAGTTATAATGCACTGAATATATGCATGAACTATCTTGCTAAGAGTTTGTTCATGAAATCAGAAAAAAAGTAACCCAAGCACACAGATACTGAAGAAGCAAGAAGAAAATTTGACGCAGTGCTCGTTTTATGTAAATCAATACCTTCTTCTTCGAAGGCTCTCCGGTTATCGCCGGGCTTTGCGCCATTGTTTCCTTTTAGCTTTCTCTGAAGCAAAGATCATTTTCTCCACATTGGACTTCGAAATTGAGAAGGCAACGTCTTCTTGAAAAAGGCACATCTTTTAAGTAATAAATGCATGCCCAGCCTAAGAGTGTAGGATCATAAGTTAAAGAAATATAGGTTGTACTAGTTTTATTTTATTTTATTTTGTGATTTAGACGTATAATATCTAAAATTTTAATATTTATATATTTACCATTAAATTTCATTATTTCACCTAGAAGATAAAATTTTGTGGGTTGTCCAAATCTCATACTGTATTTTCAAGGCTTGCTTGTGTCCATCTGCCTAGCATGTCATCACCCTTCTTCCACCACACTGCTCGTGAATTGAACTACCCCTTTTCACTCATGATGCCGCTCTTAGCATGGGCAAATTATTGTGTTTGCATCGGGACACCAATAAAAATACATCACGTCATTCAAAAATATAGGGGCTCAGTGCATCCGGGTGAGGTGGCATGTCCGGATTGGATATCTGCATGTCAGGTGATTTGACGCAATAATTTGCCCTTAACATGACTCTATTTGTCGCGTAACTTGCTCCATAACATCTTCCAAGTTTAGCCCAGGCCGACATCTCCACTCAACATTCAACTTGCACCTAAATGAGATCTACTATATTGTGAGAACACTTAAGAAGGCATTGGTCGTACATGTTGTGACAATACCACAAATCAATTGACGAAAAAAAAAATCTAAAAAATAAAAAATTCTAAATAATTTTTTATAAATCCATACAACCATCATGAACCATAAACTAAAATGAGTGTTTGACTAACAACTTATTTTCAACTCCAAATTAATTAAATATCTTAATTGAACCTAGCTTTAAAAAAATAATAACAAATCAAATAAAAGTCAAAATATATATATGAAACAAATTTTTATAAACTCCTAAAATATCTACATTAACTAAGATAAACTAAAAATAATAATAAAATTATCTCTCCCAAATTCTCCTTTATTTAAGTAAAACACTAAAACACTGAAATCTAAAGTTAAATTAAATGCCTCTTGACTTTAAGCAAATAAAATGAATATGTTAAAGAAGCTAATGAACATCATGTCAAACCTTAGTGTTGTGACCTATGTCAGATTTATGTTCATTTTTATACATTCACTCTTAATATATGTAAGGTATATAGGCTGGACTACCTTGAGTTTCGGGCCTATGTGTCCTAAAGAGGCCTTGATCCTCATGCCCATTGTGACAATGTCACTTACATTATGAATTAAGGGAGAAGGTTCTAAAGATCTACATAATGTCCCCTTTAAAAAACCACACTTAGGGAGCCAATCCAACTCTTAAACAGCCCAAATATCATACCTTAAGTCAAGTAGAACACTCATATATTTGTTGGTAGTGAGTTTTCTTTTCATTCTTATGCCAACCTTTTAAAACTGATCAATCTTATATAGGATGCCTAGGATTTTTATGGTGGGCAATTTATCTGCATAGTGTGTCACCCATTGGTCCTATCCCAAGTCTTAGAAAATCAAGGAATGATTAACTAACCTTGCAACCTCATAATCATTCCAGCCTTGGTTAGGTGTAGGATTGAGGATGACATTTGTCATTTAATTCCTTACAACTCTAACATAGGTTAGGGCCTTGTATTTAAGGTCTTCATTATTTAATGATCAAAATTGTAACTCTAAAATTAAATGTTAATTAATTCACTTTAAGTGACTAATTAGTTAAAGAAAATTTTCAAAGCTACTAATATAAATAATATAAACTCGATCTTACAACTTTAACCCTTCACTTAAATTGAGTAGTTAGGCAATACTAATTTTGCATACAATTAGGTATTGGATATGACACTTTTTGTAGGCATCCTAGAGTAGGGTGTAGCTAGGATAATGCTTTCCATTTTTTTATTTTGCACTTTGCATTTGTGGTTATATGGTGATGTATTTTTGGCTTAGATTATTTTTGGTTATTTTCTTGTGTGTTTTGTGGATTGATAAGTGGGCACTTGCCCTTAAGTGATTATAATATTTGTAGAGATATTTTTTGTAATTGCCCATATTCTCAAGAGGATAAAAATGTTATAATAATGATTATAAATGTGCTCTCTAACAAGTATTATGATGATTGCTAAGCCCTTGAGAATATGGTCCTAAATATAATATAATATATATATATATATATATATATATATATATATATATATATATATATATATATATATATATATATATATATATATATATATATATATATATATATATATATATATATATATATATATATATATATATATATATATATATATATATATATATATATATATATATATATATATATATAATTTAATTATAATTGTGCTAAAATTTTATTTTTTAGGGAACATATATAATTTTCTCTTTTATATATGTAATTTTAGTTAGCAAAGTGAGACAAGTGTGTGGGCATTTTAGAAGGCAGGATGTCAAATAGTGTTTGTTTGAAAAAGGTTATTGTTGGAGTTTTTAAAAAGATTAATTTTCTTTAGAAAAGATTTAGTTTTTGGAATTTAAATTTTAAAATCGAACATCATATTATAAATAATATATCACCTCAAAATGTGAAAATATTATTCCCTAATAGGTTCAGATTACAAAATTTTGAGTTCATTGTGATTATCATAGTTAAATTCAGGGTAGAATCACATATAAACACAAAAGGTCAAAATGAAATTTTATCGACTGTTTAATTATGTTAATCTGGATAAAATGATCATTACTTTTATAATCAAAATCATAATAATAGAACGACATATCTTTTTGGAGAAAGAAGATATCGCTTATTATTAATTATTTAAAAATAACGATAATGATCATAAAAAAAATGATAATGATCATCAGATTTGATTTTCCTAAAGATAATTAATTAAATTATTGAAAAATTGATTTTAAAAATTTGATCTAGGTTCTAAATCTCATATAAGCACAAGCCCTTATAGTTAATTATATCACAGGGAAACTAGAATTTTTTATAAATACTCTTACTTAAAATATCGGTATGAATTTTATTTAAAATTTTAAAACTTGATGTCAAAGGAGATAAGGGTTAGAATTTTTAAATGGGATTGGATCAAAGTTGAGCACTTATTTCTATAATCAGAGGAAGGGTAGGAGGCACTTTGGATTCTATAATAATTTAGAAGTGCCTTAGTCTATCCTAAGTGTTGAGCTTAAATTTGAATTAAAAGATATTTAAATTTTAATGACCAATTTTATTAGAAAGTTCGAATTAGATTTTCGGAGGTTGAGGTCTTATAGCCTTAGCCTGCCTCAGAACCTAAGTCTAAATTGAGTACTAAAAATTAATGACCCGAACCTAATTAATGCAATGCAAAATCTAGACTTACCCCACTTGGATTAGAGAGCCAGCTAAACCACCTAAGCACTTTAAAACCATGAGTCAGATCACTTATGAAAAAGTGATAGAGACGTTTGATTAAGTTAAGTTTGAGGAAAGCGGGGCCGACATTTAGAGCATGTCCTTATTTGGCCCTTGACTTTTGTGGGATATTTAATTTTTAAGTAAATGCAATTAAAATTTTAAATGCTTATATCAATTATGAAGCAATTTTTAAAAAGACTTAAAAATAGATATTTTCATAAAAAATGCATAGATTTCTCTTGATAGATCTGCACCCTCATAAGCCAGGTGGTATGCCAGAACCCGCAAGCAGGGAGGTGCCAAACATAAGAAAAGAAAATGCATCAAACATGCTTATGAGAACTCCCAGCGTCCCGGGCTTACTTCTTAAAATGTTAGATTTATATGTGAGCTTAAAATTTTTAATTTTATTTAAAGTAAAAATTGTTTGTTCGTACCCTCACGAACTTCTGATTGGGTTCCAGGCTAAATTAAATATGACTTATAAGATTGCCAAAAAATTAGTAAAAGCATATAATCCTATATCACAATCAACACATCAATCAATAATAAAATCAATCAAATTAATGTTCAAATTAAAAGTTCATGTTACAAGTGACACTTAATATTACAACCAAGGCTCTACATAAGAGTAAAGTGGCCGGGTACCATTGACAATAAGCTCTAATTTCTAATCCTAAGACTTAAGTGACTTTGAGAGTTGGGATTCTTCTCATTCTTCACTTCTTCATCCTTCTACGGGGCTCCTTGGATCGTCGGGTTTGGATATCTAAATGAAAAGAAATCCCCCCTCGAAAGATGTGTTATATTTTCTCTTTGAATATTTTAAAATCATCATAATTTGGATCTTTAAATGGAGAGGGACTCTCCGCTAAGGGATACCCTTTTCTTTTTGGATTTAAAATTAGATATTTAATCTCATTCTCATAGCACTTTAAAATACAACTCAATTGAAATTAACATATATTAATTAAAATTAAAAAATCTACACTCAAGTACAACCTACAAGTTTATCCTAATAAATTAATATTTAAATAATCTCAAGTACTTATATATTTTAAAATTAAATGCTCAAATCACAATCATACTTGACCATGCTCTTTTAACTTAAAGTGGGACTTAGTAATTTTTGAACCACCTGTAGAAAATATCGTTAATTTAAAGCTTAATTATTTATTTATCCTCCTTTAACTTTTTACGCCTTATATGGGCATAACCACATGCATAAAATTGAATTAGTATAAATCATCTTAAACCAAAGGGTAGATCTAACGCACAATTAATAACATCATAGAGTGGAAAAATTAAGTAAACAATCACATCAATCAATCAAATCACCAGCATATAGTGAAACTATGAAAAACATGACACACAATAGTAAAGTAAATACTGGCCTAGCCTAAATCTAGAGTCAATTGTCCTAGAAAAACATTTAAAGTGTATGAAGTAGGCTTTGTGACTTTAATATGTCCTATATAGGGAAATTGGTTAGAATTATTTGATGATTTGGTTGATTGAAAGGCTTAAAAGGAATATTTAATAAAATTTTAAATCTTAATGTCTTAAGATTAATTTAAAAATGTGTTTTTTAAATTGAGTGATTACTACCTTCGTTAAATCAAGTCCATGAAATTTAGTTTACTTTCTTTGGGGCTAATTTAATAGTCTCGTAGACTCGGGTTACTTAATAGTAATCGATATAGTTAAGTGAATTAGATTGATTAAGGTTTGAAGGTTGATAAATTTTAAATAATATTGATTGATTACATATTTTAAAATTAGATTAATGTTTTTTGGATTTTTAAATCAATTATTGAATTATTTTAATTATTTAAATTCCTTAATTAATGGGATAAAAAATAAACTTTTAGATTCAAAGAGATTTTTGAAGTTTTGATATTTTTCTTAAATATTATACCTTATTGTGAGAAATTAGGCTTTGAGTTTGTTAGATTTAGAGTTTTTTAGAATTAGTTATAATTTTTTAAAATTCGATAATTATTTGAATTTTTGGAAATTACTTATATGGAGGGCTTTTTGAGGATTTTGCTTCAAATAAACTTCCAACTCATTGAAATCAACTCTAAAGGTCAGTAATGACCTAAGAAGAGATTCTAAAGTATTTGAATTTTTTTTGGAATTTAAAATTATTTTTAATTAATTAAATATTAAATTTTAATTAAAATTAAATTAAAATTAAATTTGATATCAAATCAAAGGGGTTTTATTTTGTTAAGTTATAAATGGAATTCTGGTTAGTTTGAGGTATTATTTATATTTTTTATATTTATTTTTATTTTCTTATAATTTTTGGAAGTTTTTAATGTTTAATTAAAGAATTAATTAATTAAATATCTTAATGATTTTTAAAAATCATTGAATATTTTTCTATGGGTTGTATGTGTCACTAAGTTTAAGTGGTTTAAATTTCATATCAATAAGCTAAGTGTATCCTAATTTTTAAAATTAATTTATTTTTTTTAAAATGTCTTTAATTATTGTCCTTAATGATGTCATTAAGTTAAGTATGACCAAATCAATGTTTTGCTAACCATTGAAATACATATATAAAAACATGCACAATCACACTCAAGTTCTTAAATTTAGGAGAGTCTAGGCTAAGTGGTGTGTGCTTCTTAAGCATGTAAGGATTAAACACTAATTAATATGACTAATAATTTGATTAGTGAAAATTGAAGTACAATTATTCAATAATCCTTCTCCAAGAATGCTTTTCACATACTCAATCTATTTTTAGGATTTCAAAGGAGTCTCTTAACACTTCAGAAATTTAATATATGTGTCATTTTAAAATAAAAATTTAATATATATATATATATATATATATATATATATATATATATATATATATATATATATATATATATATATATATATATATATATATATATATAATTATAAATGAAAATATAAGATTTAAAATAAAATAATATAAATATCATCAAAATAAATTTAAAATGTTTTTGAGAGATCCTTTGATTTATTTAAAATAAATTTTTAATTTTGAAAAGATGTGATATAATATTTAATTAAACATTAAAATAATTAAATAACTAAAATTAATTAAGATAAATTAGGTTTTTAATTACTAAAATTATTTTTAAATTAAATTTTTTTTAAATTTAAAGGTATTATTTAAAGTTAATTAAATGAATTTAAAATAATTTAAAAAATAATTAATAATTAAAATACTTTAAATTAGATTAAATTAAATGTTAAATATTTCTAAAATTTTAAATTATTTAAGCTAATTTTCTTTGAATTATCAAATTAAATTATTCAAATTTTATTTAATCAAATATTAATTAAATACTTAAATAATTAAAATTATTTAAAATATATTAGATATTTTAAATTAAAATTAATTTTAAATATTTAAATTTTTTTTTATGATTAGTTAAAATATATTAAAATAAATTTTGAATTTTTGAAAATATTTAATTTTTTATAATTAAATATTTTAAATTAAATGTTTTAAAATTATCTAAAATATATTTAATATTTCAAAATAATTTTAATTTTATATTAAAAGATTTATTTTTTTTTTTGGAAATTTTAATATATAATATTAAATTTTAAATTTATTAAAAAAATATAATTTTTAAAGGAAATTAGGGTTATAACTTATTTAAAAATAAATTTAAATCCATTTAAATGCTACGTGGCATTTCGGGATTAGTCTATGGAACCACAGAGCAATCATTTGCCAACGACACACTAATGATTGGCCAATCGAAGCTATAGAGTTTGATTTCACTTGACCGTTAGCGTGTCCCCAACGTCGTGGATCTTCCACAGTTTGGGATTAATGACTTTGGTGGCGTTTGACAGAAAATGGAATAGTGGATCAACTCACGCTGTTGGAAAGGTCTGTATAATGGCAAGTTTTATGCCATTGATCGAAGGATCAACGACCCAGATTTTGCACTGTAAAGGCCATTATAGACTGAACCCTAGGGTGGGTTTTTAACGATTTTCTCTCGATAGGATCAACCAACTTCGATGAAAATTTAAACTTAAGTTGATGAAGTGAACATAAATCATGGGGTGTGATTTGTTCAATTTTAAAATTACTTCATGAAAAGCTATTTAAGCTAGGGTGTCCTAGACTAGGGTTAGCATTTCACCTTAATTTAATGGACAAATTAGCCTGTTTAATGTCTTTATTGCATTTGTAGACTATCAACACTCCATTTTGTAGAAGAAATCATGACTGAAAACATAATAGATCACCTGGTATAAGCCTTAGACGGAAAGTGCTTGAACTCACCAGAAAACTGCTTGCCGGCGATATTAATCGGTTTAATTGGGCTAGGAATAAGTAGAGGGATACCAGGGAAGCTTGAATGGATTGAGAGCTCCACTAGAAGTGCTTGAGGTAGTGAGAGAGAGGCTAGGGTTAGAATGATTGGCATTTTAGGGGTTTTTCCCTATTCAACCTTCCCCAAATTGAATGGTCGGTTGAGATCAGCAAGGGGAGCTACTAGATACTACCACATGTATTTGGGGTAGTTAGAAAGCTGAGGGAGAGGACATCCCAAGGACAATCCACATGGAAAGGCTTTTGTCCCCACTTGAGCATGCACTGATAGCAGCCCTTGGATCTCGATCTGATGGCTATGGGTAGCTCTACGAAGGTTCTAAAGGTTGATCAAATAGCTGGAAAGGCTTAGGATTAAGACACTACGGGAAAACACGCGATTACCGTCGGATTTTCCAGTGGAATTTTTTGCGCCGGTACGAACGGCGCAGGTAACGACGGAATGTTCCTGAATCTTGCGACGAAAAAATTATGACGTATTTGCCGGCGCATAATACGACGGAAATCTTTCGTCGTCCCATTCGCCGGTAATTGCGTCTGTAAAATGAGCTCTGAACCGATTCTGTCACACTATGCGGCGGAAAAATACCGGCGAACATTACCGACGGACTTTCCGCCGGCTTATTTAAACTCAACGACATATGTCTGTCGCACGTTACGACGGATCTTGTTGCCGTCGGATACGCCGTCGGATACGCCGCCGGAAAGTCCGCCGATGAAAGCCCTATTTTTTGACACCGACCCCCTCTGGCCGCTCATTCGTTTCCTCCCCTTCTCTCACCTCGCGTGTTTCGCTCGTCGCCATCCTTAGCTCGCTGTGGACTGACGTCGCCGACGGTCACCGAACTTCGCCATCGACGATCACCGGACTTCGCCGAGCATCCTTTTCTCTCTTTCCTGCTCGCGCGCCGCCGAGGGTCTCTCTTCGCCGACAGGGAAGGTATTTTGTTTCGTTATTTTTTCCTATTTTGGTTGGGTTACATCAAGGATCAGTCATAAGTCCATATCTTTTTGCTTTGGTCATGGATGTTCTCACTAGACATTTGCTAGAGGATGTACCTTGGTGTATGCTTTTTGTTGATGATATTCTTCTTGTTGATAAAACTAGAGAGGGAATTGAAGGAAAACTTGAACTATGGAAGTCAACCTTAGAGTCTAAAGGTTTCCATTTGAGTAGATCTAAAACCGAATATATGGAGTGTAATTTTAGTACAAATAGATATAGTGGAGGGATTGCGACTTTGAGTGATCAAGTCATTAAAAAGAGTATATGTTTTAGATATCTCGAATCTATTGTTCAAAACGATGGTGAAATAGATGTGGATATTATCTAAAACGGATTATATGAAGTGCAATTGTGACTTTGCAATTGTAACTTTTGGTGATCAAACATTAATAAGAGTACACATTTTAGATATTTTTGATATATTGTTCAGAGTGATGGTGAAATAGATGGGGATATTATTAGTAGAAATCAAGTTGGATGGTTGAAGTGGAGGAATGCATCGGGCTTATTGTGTTATAGAAAATTCCCCCTCAAACTTAATTAAGGGAAATTTCTATAAGATGGTGGTGAGACTTGCAATGCTTTATGGTGCCGAATGTTGGCCACTAAAAAAGAAGCATATATAATACTAAGTTAAATGTGGTAGAGATAAGGATGCTTAGGTGGATGAGTGGCTTGACCCTTAGAGATAGGATGCGAAATGAGCATATACGTGAAAAGGTTGGAGTAGCTTCAGTGGAAGATAAGATTAGAGAAAGTCGGCTTAGATGGTTTGGTCATATGAACATCTATTAATGTCTTATTATATATATATATATATATATATATATATATATATATATATATATATATATATATATCCATTACTTTTTTTCTCTTATATATAGGTTATGGATATTATAAACCAAAGAAGTTGGATGTATAACCGATTATCTCAAGGTCGTAAGACATTAACAGATGAATTCATCAATGGGGTGAACTTACGAAACAGCTGCCCAGCTTTATATCAGAAGAAAAGTTTCGATGTCCATGTTCTAAACATAAAAATTTAGTGCACCTAGAACCAGATGATGTAACTGTTGATCTGTATCGCAGAGAATTCATGCCACGGTATTGGTATTGGACTTCTCATGGTGAGTATGAGCCACAATTTGATTATCAATGCGGTCCTTCTACAAGTAGTAATGTCGCTGAGGCTGAAAACATCCGACCAAATCTTGAAGAATTAGTTCATGATGCAACTGGAATACAAACTGAACAAAATACATAAGAGTTATCGAATACGGAGGCACAACAATTTTATGATTTATTGCATGCTGCCCAGCAACCAATCTGGAAAGGGTGCACGACTCACTCAGAATTATCTGTTGCTGTGAAGATGTTAAGCATTAAGGCTGAATATAATGTTGCTCGTAAATGTTTTAATCAATTCATTGGACTGCTTAAGGAAACCAATCCGACAGACAATTTAATTCCTACAGATCTATATCGGACAAAGAAGTTAGTTTCCAAACTTGGTTTGACATACACAAAGATAGATTGTTGTGTGAATGGATGCATGTTATACTTTAAAGAAGATATCGCAGAAATTGTATTCCGTCATTGCAATGCACCAAGATTTAAACCAAAATCTAGAAATAGAAGGAAGCAGAAGGATGTGCCTGTTAGTAGGATGTTCTACTTTCTAATAATTCCGAGACTACAACGGCTATATGCATCCATGAGATCTGCTGCACATATGAGATGACATAATGATCACATTCCACAAGAAGGTGTTATCACACATCCATCAGAAGCAGAGGCTTGGAAGCACTTTGATCGTACACATCCCACATTCGCGGCAGAACTAAGAAATGTCAGATTAGGTTTATGCACATATGATTTTACTCCATTCAGTCAGTCGGCTACACCGTACTCATGTTGGCCTGTGATACTCACTCCTTACAATCTTCCTCCAGAGTTATGTATGACTACTCCTTATATGTTTCTGTCACTTATAATTCCAGGGCCACATAATCCAAAATTAAAGATTAACGTATTATTACAACCTTTGATTAATGATTTAAGTTTATTATGGGAAGAGGGAGTAAGTACATATGATATCTCCACGAAACAAAATTTTACACTAAGAGTATTGGTGACTTTCCTGCATATGGTATGCTCTCAGGTTGGAACACATCAGGAAAGTTAGCTTATCCGTATTGTATGAAAAATACAAAATCATTCACTTTAAAGTATGGTAGGAAGAACACTTGGTTCAATTGTCATCTAATATTTTTGCCTCAAACTCATCCTTTCAGGAGAAATAAAAAAGCGTTTACTAAAAATAAAATGGTGATGTTTCAGCCTCCTCCAAGGTTCAGTAGTGAAGAAATTTTTGAAATAGTGGAGTTCTTGCCCACCATAATGGAATCTCCAACATTAGCTGAGTTCAGATTGCCAAAATATGGTGTCAACCATAATTGGACCAAGAAAAGTATTTTTTGGTCATTGTTATGTTGGAGAACAAACTTGATTAGACAAAACTTGGATGTTATGCATATAGAGAAAAATGTTTTTGATAATATTTTTTATACAGTTATGGACATCAAAGAGAAATCGAAAGATAATATAAAAGCAAGGATGGACTTAAAGGAGATTTGTAGAAGGAAAGCTTTGGAATTGAAGGATGGTGGAGCGGGAAAATTTCTCAAATCAAAAGCTCCATTAACATTAACTTTAGAGCAAAAATGAGCAATTTATGAATGGGTAAAGACTCTACGAGTACCTGATCGATATTTTTCCAATGTAAGCAGGTGTGTTGACATAAGATCAGGGAGATTATTCGAATTGAAAAGTCATGATTGTCACATCTTCATGCAATGTCTACTATCCACTGCTTTTAGTTATCTTCCAGATCAGATTTTAAAGCCCCTGATCGAGCAAAGTGTCTTCTTCAAAGATTTATGCACTTCGAAATTAAATGTGGAGAATTTGATTCTTATGGATCAACAAATTCCATTCATTTTGTGTCAACTTGAGAAAATATTTCCTCCAGACTTTTTTGACTCTATGGAGCATCTACCTGTTCATTTACCATATGAGGCTATGGTTGGTGGACCTGTTCAGTATAGGTGAATGTATCCTTTTGAGAGATATTTAAATAAACTTAAGAAGACCGCTAAGAACAAATCACGACCCAAAGACTCTATCTGTGAAGCATATTTAACATATGAGACAACTCAGTTTTTCTCATATTATTTTGAAACAATATCTCTATCAGGTGAAAGTTCAGCATCTCAAAATGTTGGTAAATCCTCTAATATATCTGTATTCAGTGAAATTGGGGAACCTTTAGGCGCAAGCACCATGCGCTATTTGATCGATAAGGAGATGGCAGTTATCACATTGTACATCTTGTTTAACTATGATGAAGTATAGCCATATCTCGAGTAAGTATGAGTTAAGTTGTTTATATTTTCGGTCTTCTTTTAGACTTTGTTCTAAAATCAAGATATGAATTTGTAGGAGGTTCATTGATGGTCTTAGTACATCAGAAGAAGGAGAAGTCCAGAAAATAGTGGAAAAAGAATTCACTACTTGGTTTAAAAATACGGTATATTTTGAATAATTATTCTTACTTAATGAGTTAATTATTTCTGCAATTAATATTAATAATAATAACATCTTATATATTTAAAGGTACACACTGAAGATAGTTCGCAGTATTTAAGGTTTTTTGAGTTAGCTTGGGGACCAAGTAGATTAGTAAAATGTTATCAAATATTTAAGGTTAATGGTTATAAATTCCAAACAAAAATTTGGTGTGAAGGTAAGAAGGCAGAAAATTCAAGCGTATGTGTAAGAGGGAACACCCATACAGGAGATGATTCTGAATACTACGGGGTATTACAAGAAATATTAGAGGTTGAATATCCCGGTCAGAGCAATACTGTGTATCTCTTCAATTGTGAATGGTTTGATCCAGTACCAAATAGAGGCACGAATGTTCATCCAATTTACGGTATAACAGAAGTAAAGCGGGCTAGGAGATATGCAAAGTTTGATCCTTTCATCATTGCTAGTCAGGCAATTCAAGTCTATTATGCTAACTATCCAAGCGGAGTACGAGGCAAACAAGATTGGGTGATGGTTATGAAGACAAAACTAAGGGGAGTAATTGAGAAAAACACCTTAATACCATCAGCACATCAAGAAGAGTTTATGTCTAATTTAAAAAATCTTCCAATCAATGTAGATGACCAAATCAGAATTAATGAGAGCGAGTTGCAGTTAGAGGAGGTAGATCTAACCATAGAGGAAAGTTATGATCAATCTGATAGTAATGGGAGTGTATCATCTTATGCAAGTGAATCAACAAATGATGAGTTAACAACATAAGGTAACTTAAATTTTTTTTACCTACTGTACTGTATTTTATTTTACTTCACTGCATTTTACTTTACTGCATTTTACTTCACTGCATTTTTTTTAGCTACAGCACTGCATTTTACTTCACTACATGTTACTCATATTTAAATTTTTGTTATTACTCATTTTACTTCACGCCATTTCCGCCGCTTCTTTCCGGCGCCTATTTTGCACCGCAAACAAAGCTTTGGGTTTTCTACGGCGACCTTGCGGCATTTTGTTCGCCGGTACTTACCAGCGGATAATCCGACAGAAACTTACCGACGTATATGGCGCTGGAATTTATCGGTTGTGAGTCGTCGGCACCAATCCGATGTTTTACGCCGGTAAGGCGTCGGTAAGTGCGCCGGAAAGGTTTCCGGCGCATTATATTCGTCGGCAAAAATTTATCGACGCAATCGAAATCGACGTATGCATTTCCGCCGAAACGTGCGCCGGTAACTTATGGTTCCGTCGGATTATCTATGTATTCCGACGGATTTAGTCCGCCGGTAATAACGGATTTTTCTGTAGTGAGAGGAGATTAGCTTAAGAGGGGTTTTGTCCATCTTTGACCCCTCCAAAGCCCATGTTGACTACTTGACAAGTCAACATGCCACATGGGCTTGTGAGTTAGCATGTAGGGATACCTTGAGCTTGTTTGGAAGGATCCTAAGGACATAGGCTAAAATGCTTGAAATTTGAAAATGTATTCAATGTGGCTTTGTCAAGTGTGGATATGTTGACTTTGTCAACTTGATTGGACTTAATTGGCCCATGATTAGAAAATATGTAGGCCATGGTTAGAAGTTGATTTTAGGTTTGAAAAGGGTTGGAATAACCCATTTAAAGCCATTAAGAGACATTTGGATCAATCTAGGATGACTTGGTCAATCGTATTGACCTAAGATCTAGGCTTGGGCTTAACATGTTTGATTTAATGTTTGTAGTTGAATGGAAGTGGTTCCATCCAAAAATAAGTTCATTTGATTCAAAATGTCTGTTTACTCCTCTAAAGGGTATTTTGGTTATTTTGAGTTGACTGGTCAACCAGGCTTGACCAAGGTCTGGGTAAATCCAAGGGTCTGAGTAGATCCTAGGGTATGGATTGATCTATAGTCTAGGTAGATCTTAGGGTCTAAGTAGATCCTAGGGTCTGAATTGGTCCTAGTGACCTCATACATAAATGAGGTCAACAAATAGGTGGAGATCGATCAAGGCTTAGTTGACCTCATCTTTGTATGAGGTTATCAATGCCTATAAGAAAGAGTTATCAAGGCTTCTCATATAAATAGTTTTATATTCTAAATAGAGATAAACAGAGATAGAGAGAGAGAGAGAGAGAGAGAGAGAGAGAGAGAGAGAGAGAGAGAGAGAGAGAGAGAGAGAGAGAGAGAGAGAGAGAGAGAGAGAGAGAGAGAGAGAGAGAGAGAGAGAGAGAGAGAGAGAGAGAGAGCCTATTTAGCTTTTTTTTAGTTCATCCCAAATTTGTGGTATGAAACTTTTTGATGAGCTTAACTAGATTGGGATAGTTGAATAAAATTTGCTTATGATGTTTAACATATCCAATGTTATATTATCAAAGTATTATTTGATGTCATTAACATGTATGGAAGATGTCAGATCAAATCTACTTGGGATTTATTATACAGTGATTCAGATATAATAAAAATTATGTATTTCTCAAATCAAGGATAAAATGTTAGATTTTATATTTTATTTTTGACCATTATTATGGTCTTACTTGTAAAATAAGATAATACTAATAATGGACAAATAAAATCTTACTATATTAGATATGATAATACAATGACTCCATGGTATAACTTAGAGATACAAGGAATCAATAATTGTAAATTCAAAAATCATATATGTTATATAACAAGCAGTTTTAACATCAATTACTGAAAATACATATGAAGATTTGCTTAATATGATTTTTGTTGTCTATTATTAGGATATTTTAGAACTTTATAAATTAAGCTTAATTATACTTTATTTCTTATAATGCATTAAAAATAAATATTGACATGTGATTGAGTAATTATTGTTCGATATTATTATTATAATACTGTGACAATAATATGTGTGTGTAAATGATAAGTAAGGATTGGTTGGTTTGTTGGTTGGACTTGTACAGGATGGTGAGCCGACGGGAATTCATTTAAATATTATAATTTAGTGTTATCCTCTAATGATTCATGTAGTACACTGATTGGGAGTTATAAGGATATATTTACAGTGTCAATGGGAAGAGTAAAGACTCAATTTATTGAGCAAATAATTTACTGATCGATACTAAAAAATATCATAATAGACAAAATTCTTACTTGTTTAGTATGACTACTAAAATAAATGTTATTGAGGTATTGTTCATATTACTGTATGGATTTATTATTAACACTATTATTAATTTTTTTATATAAAAAGCATGATATATTCATTGAGTACGTGATATATAAGATACATTGAGCATGTGATTAAGATATTGATTTAATACTGATATAGAATAATTATATAGCATGTGTATATTCCTATATGATTTTATTATGTTAATTTGATTTCAATAGTCTTTATAAATGTTTTGACTTTATGCTTTATCCAATTTTTGTACTGATTGATATTATGGATACAATGATTGATTTATATATTTGATACTTATACTGGTATACTACTTTACTAGCTTTTATATCGTAGTATTTACTATTTATAAATTTTACTATTACTACATGTTAATTTTATTATTTCTATAATGATTAAAAGGTCATATGAATGCTACTATTATGGTTTGATCCCTAGCATGCATATTGCTCCTTTATTGTGTTTTGAATTCAGTTGTAAGTTTTGATGACCTATTGGGCTTTTTAGCTCATTATATATGGTTAAATAATTTCAGGCCAAGATAGAAGATCAAGAGTGTGAGTCTGGTCAAGATTTTTCAGGTTCTATTTCTTTTTAGTTTAGTTAGTCTTTTATACTCAGGACAGAATAGTTATGATATAATTGTATGTATCATGAGTAGTGCATATGATTTTTTAGAAATTGAAATCATATGTATATATAGATGTTATGAATTTTAGAATTATTTTTTATTATTTATTTTTATAAATGAAATTTCATAGATCTAATTGTTATTTATCAAAAGATAATAGAATAATTCTTCCAAATTAGATTCTAGGGCATCACAAATATATTAGAGTAGTTGTTAGGAGAATTAATTAAATTCTTACCATAGCTATAGGAAATTAATTGTGAGCAAGGAAGATTGGGTAGATAATGATATATTAGTTTTTACACATAATTGAATGACATGTGATAAAATGAACTGCATGCGTTTATGATTTTTGGTGAGTTGTGATTTGATTTGAGATTTAATTATATAAAATTTTTTATCTTGATTTTGTGCCCAATTCCATAAGGCAAATATCGGGGATGGTATTTCCTTAAGATAGGTAGATTATAACAGCCCGTATTTGCCTGAAGTAAATAATTTTTTTTCTTGAGTTATTATAAGTCTAAATTAAAAACCATCTTTGACATAGCAACGATATTGTAGTTCTTTGATTACATGATTCTTTTCATTATTTTTGGACACTGGTGAAAATCCATAAAAAATTAACACCTATTGGTACAAGTGGAAATTTCAAGACTGATATGTGTTCTTTTTGCAAATCGATTTTACCAATATTTTTTAAATAAAAAATTTATTTTAGGGATATTTTATATAATTTTTAATATAAAATTCATATAAATTATTTTGGTATTTAAAAATTATAGGAAAATATTTATAAAATAAATTATTTTATTTTAAAAAAATATTGGTAAAATCGGTTTGTAAAACGCACACCTATCGATCTTGAAATCCCAACTTATACTAATAGGAGTCAATTTCTTAAGGATTTTTACTAGTGCCTAAAAATTATGAAAAAAATCATGTAATTAAATCACAACAATATTGATGCTATGACAAAGATGGATTATAATTTAGACTTATAATGACTCCAAAAAAAAATATTTACTTGGGTCAAAATACCGATTATTACAGTAGTATTTTTTGTTTCGAGAAAATTAACGCATGAGCGCTAGCCTCTTAAATGCAACATTGTTTAAATGTCATTCCAAGCATCAAAACACTTGTTTTTCATGGCACTAACCATGCCACATCTTCTAGCATCGCAACATAGCCAACTTTGTAGCCCCAAGGTGCTAGTTAATTTTTTACTGCCGAAACGCTAACTTATTTAGGGCGCTTGAATCTGATCATGTACTTACTATAAATAGTTATAAATTCTATTATTTGAGGAGTTTAACCCTTTAAATAAAAATTTAATACTTTTTTGTGTCCTTCTTCAGTACTCATTTAAAGTAAAGTCTAAGAGAGATTAGGGAAGTGTAAAATACAATCTCTACGAGAATTTAGCATATTCTTGTATAGGTAACTCAATAAGTAGTGGAACGAATGTAGACAAGATATTTTGATCCTTTCTGATAATGAACTTCTGACGGCTTCTCCAGTACTTTAAATCTTATATTAGTAAAATTAATATGAGTTTGCTTGTTGTTTTTTTCATGTATGAATAGTTCTCTTATTTTGGGTTAAAGATATAAAGAGCATGTTGAGTATTAATGGAAACTCTTATTCTTTAATGAAGGTATTTATGTTTTTAATATATCCTATTCTTCATTAAATGCATATAATAGTCATGTGTAGTTAAAATATTTTGTAATGTATAGCCTTGACAAGGGAAGAATGCAAGAATAATTAAGAATATTAAAATGGAATATTAGTATGCCTAGATATATGATGTTTGAATATTCTAGGTTTTATAAAGATTATAAACCTGTAGGAAGACTAAAAATATTTTTTCACCCTTACAATTTTAACAGAGATCTAGGGATCCACATCTATAACTAAGAGTTTCATTAAAGATATGTAGTTTACATGCATCAGCCTAAGACACTTTATTATAATTGTATCAACCTTTTTACTTATTTTCATTCAGTGTTAGGAACTCAAAAATCTTATTTTTTATTTTATTAGGATAAATTAATGTAATTAGAGTAAGCAGTTGTAGTTTTATCTCAATTTAGTAGAGCACTTCATTGTGGATTTGACATTCATCTGCTCTATCACTTTATTATTTAATTCAACAAATATACTTGCATAAATTAGTGGGTTGTTGTAAATTTTATATCAAAGAAAATCTAAGTATATTTCAACTTTCACGAGTTTTATATTAGCTCGCTATCAACCTCTTGTTGCCTTACCCCATCAAGTTTTTGGCACTGTTGCCTGTGAAGTACATGCATATTATAATTTATTATATTACTGAAACAAGTGTGTATTTAGACCTACTTGTATCATGTATCTTTATTTTGTTTGCTAAAAATTTTGAAAAAAAATAAAAATTTATGTTTGATTGTTTAGTTTTTAATTTTTAGTTGTTATACTTTTGCTGTATGATTGATAAATATAGTAAGAGCCCTTATTGCTTGATCTAAAAATAGAAAAGACCATGACAACAATTCTAAAAGCCAAAATTTTTTTAACAATGTCTGACCTAGTTCAAGATTAGGACTATACTAAGCCACTTAGGGAGTATGATAATCTTCTAGTAGATGAAATCCATCATAGTCTCAATTGACTTACTATACATGATAATAATTTTGAATTAAAATTGGACATTATCCAAATAGTTCAAAATTTTTAGTTCATGAAATTTCTGTTGAAAATAGTAACCTATATTTAGCTAGATGATGCCATTAAACTTAGATTGTTCCTATTTTCTCTAATTAATAACAATAAATGTGGTTAAATTCTCCCCAGACTCTATAATCACTTGAAATGAGTTAGCACAAAATTCTTAGCTAAGTATTTTTCTCCTTAAAAATTGCTAAATTTAGAAATAATATCACTTCTTTTGCCCATTTTGAAGGAAAATCAATTTATAAAAGTTGGGAGAGAATTAAAGAAAAGCTTAGGAATTGCCCTCACCGTCCTTTTCCTAATTGTTTGGTTATTCATACTTTTTATAATGGATTAGTATGAACTTTTATGTTAATCATAGATGTTATAGCATGAGGATCTTTAATGTCTAAGTCATTTGAGAACACTTATGAATTAATAGAGGAAATAGCTACTAATAATTTCCAGTAGCCTACTGATAGGATGAATCCTAAGAGAGTAGCTGAAGTTTATAAATCAGGTACCTTATCAATTTTTACTGCTCAGGTAAAAACAATTTCAAAGAAATTGGATATTATTGAAGTTAACTTAGGATTTGGATTCTTTATAATATTGGAAAAGGCTCATTTGAATTTTGTTAAGGATACTAGTACGTTAAGGATTAGAAATATAAATTTTATTAGAAGACAAAATAATCCTTATTCTAATACCTATAATTCAGATTAGAGGTACCATCCTAATTTTAGTTGGTCAAATAATAATGGTGAGAATAATCAGTAGAATTCTGGACAACCTAATCAAAGGAGAAAACTGGAATAATCCTCAGCAACCTATTATAAATCCTAGACCTTCTTACCCTTAAGAATTTAATCAAAATAACTAGTTTGGGAATAGAATTGTTATCATTGGAAGAGGTTGTGATTCAATTGAAAACTTAATTATAAAATTAAGCTACTTCAATTAAAATTTAGAAAACTCAATTAGGAAAGTTTGCAATCTCATTTAATAGCAGACCTCTTGGGTCTCTACTTAGCAATATTGATGTTGACTTTAAAGATATAGGAAAAGAACCTAATGAAAACCACCTAAGAAGTCACAATGATTTTTTTTTTAAACAAAACCATTTTATTGATGAAAGGAGAGGTTACACCAAAAGTAGTCAAAACAGAAAATAAAAAGATGAAATACATTAATAGAAGGAAATTGATAGTTGGTAGTTGGGCTCAGTAATTGACTGAGACTCCCAGTGCCCCACCAGCTCTCACGGGCCATCCAGTAAGGTGATAAAAGCGTCCAGTATACAATCCACAAAGAAATGCACCAAAGGTTGCCGCCAACAAAAAGATAGGGCATGAGCCCCGGCCACATCATAGCCCCAGAACAAAATGGAAAAATCGGCGAGGACATCGAAAGCCATAAACCGAAAAACATAGCAGTAGTAACACAAAACAACAAGTCATCAACGCCTTCGATGGCCCCTGGCACGGCCCCTTCCACGTACCCTACAACGAGACACCTTCGAATGACGAACATTAACACGAACCAAAGAAAAATCATTCCCTGGGTCAGAGCCCCCGCAAAAATCCGAAGACATGAAACCAAAATCTGACTGGTCAGAAACGAAATCACCATCAGAAGAACCATTTAGCCAATCCCTTTGATCCGACCTATCACAACTCAAAGAATTTACCACATTGATCGTTTCAACCGCATGCACCGGAACATTGACGAACTGATTCAAGCTTTTAGAAACTTCACTTAAATTCTCCACTGGCACATACACAACAATATTAACATCCACAATAGGTAAATCTAAATCACCAGACAGAACAACAGGCTCAACCGGAGCACACCCAGGGCTCGAAACAACACCAAAACCAATATCAGGTAAGGCATCAACCCCCAACCCGATTGGAACATCCAGCAAAACAGGGGAATCAGTGGATGGAGCAATAAACTCCTCAACACATCCAACACCAGGTTTCAAAGAAACCTCACCCTTTTCCGTAGTAGCAGCATTAAGAGGATTAGAAAGAAGATGAGGGGATGGAGATAAAACAGTTTCAGGAGGATTAATATCTAGATTTAACCCGACATCCACCGGAGGAAGAACCGAATTCACATGTGTTCTTAAATGAGGAAATAATTTAGAGCATTCCGATTTTTTGTGGCCAACAACCTTACAATGCTGACAAAAGCTAGGCACATCTTCAAAAATCACCTTTTGAACATACCCACACTTCTCCGGACCTAACCACACCGAATCCGGATGAGATTTAGAGATATCGATTTCAACCAGCAAACGAGCGACAGAGGGACGCGAACCCACCGCCGTCGCGTTATCAGTTTGAATCGGCCGGCCAAAAATCGATCCCAAACCAAATAAAATTTTGGGAGAAAACATGTGTGGACATAAACCCGGAAATGAAACCCACACCGGGACGATTGGCGACTCCTCCGACAGGTCGAGGAGAGGCGACCATTTGATGATTTTCATGAAACAACCAGCAACAAAATAGGAACGGTGAGCAAAAATCCTACCATAATCTAAATTGTTACCAAGCTTAATCAGCACATTTGTTTGATCTAACAAGGTGACCGAAAAATCACCGGAAAGTTTAAGGTTGAAAAAAAAAATTCCGAATGGAATCCAACACCGGACGTTTCAACGGAAACTTACCAACTAAAGCAAACTCGAAAGGTTTAGCAAGATGGAAAAACTCATCCTCTGAAAACCATAACGCCGACATGCCACGAATGGTAGACACACAACAATCCGGGAAAACAGCCGAAACCGAACCAGAGAGCACATCCTTGAAGGGTTTAGAGTTCTTACCTTCAATAAAACTAGGATCCAAACGTTTATTTGCCATGGAAACGCAAACTCACCGGTGAGAAAGCAGACGGCGGCTAGGGTACACGAAAAACCCTAGCAGACGACCTAAGAAGTCACAATGATGTACCCAGCAAAGTTGATAAATAAAATCAAATATGACTGAAAATTATAAACTTAACAGTGTTTGAGAGGCAACCCTTCCTTTTGTTTACTTGTACTTTGTAATTTATCATAATTTTCAAATTTTTATGTTTTGTAATCTTGAATATTTTGTATTATTTATAATTTCCTTATTATTGAATTTTGATCAAAGTTATGATTAAAGACCTAAGAAAATTTGAAGCGCTGATAATTGAACCAGCATTATAGCCCTAAGGCTTGAAACACTACAACATTCAAATGATGAGCATTGTGGCATTCAAAACTGGCACTACAACGCTAAGCTCTTGAGAAAATACTCATTTGTACACTGTATCGCTTCAGATGCTTACATAGCACCTCATCGCTATATTTTTAAGCGCTACGTCATCAATCCTATTGAATTAAATCAAATATCACAGAATAGCCCTAAGACTTCCTACTTAAATTCAACTTTCTTCCCTCACTTCCCACTCAAATTCAATTGATCTAAACTTGTCTTAATTAATTAATTAATGATCTAAAGATCCTGTCCCTATTTCATTGAAAAAATAAACCCCAATTATGCACCACAAAAAATAACACAGCGAAATTGGTCAATCTTTTCCTGAACCTTCCATCAACCGTAAATTTTTCATTTAATTCTATTTAATTCCTTCTCATCACTAAGCAATTATTTATTTTCTAAATCATAACCAAAGTTGTCATACATTTATTTTGAAATTTTGTATAATCTCAATGCAGCCATATAATTTTTTCTGAAGCATCAAAGGTTCGTAACATTACTTTTCCCCCCAAAAAAAAGAGTCAAAGAAGTAACTACTATTTCATCCACACAATGATAATCTGATACAAATATGAACGTTAATTGAAATAAATGAATTAGTGCATGCATAATTCAAGCTTTTTCAGCCTTGCATCTGAATGCCTTGGTTCTCATTTCTTATGGAAATACTTCTTTGATTATCATATTTAGCTTAGTTCCCTGGCAACCCGTTTGAACAAGGATGATTTTTAATCAATGGCAGCAACTTAAATTGCGAAGAAATCAATATAGAATACTTAGCCCTATAAATTAGCAACACCAGCATTCAAAATAATTCAATAAATTAGAACAATTGAATTGAAGTCACAATGTTGTCACTCATAAAAGTAAGTGAGAAGTCTTCCACGCAATTTAACATGCAACTATCATATGAATAAATTAGTTCTGAATCATCCACCAATAGTTCCACTTATTTCTACAATCATAGAACACTTGAGCCAGCAGATGAACTATTGATTCAACGTAGATAGACTGTTGATTCTCTCTTAATACCATAGAATGAAAGAGTCTTTTGATCCTCAAGTACCTTTTCAGCATACATGAGCTTCAAATTCTTGCATTTAAAATCTATCTTGCTAGCAATCTTGGTGATGATAATGGCAATGGTATCGCTAGCTTCAGCTGTGATAGTTATGGTCTTTCCAGCCATTATTTTGACAAATATCCGTATTGGAGCTTGTAGATGTAGAACAGATTCATGCTTTATTTTGTAGAATGATAATGTAAAGCCATCCTGAAGCTCAACTTCATCATAAAAAATTGTTATCTTACTAGCAGGAATTCCTCTTGAACTCTCAACAATGACCTTGACATCCCTAATGGTATATCCTGCCATTACTTCAAGACTGAGGGCATTGTCACAAGCCATGTGGACATGGAGAAGAAGCTTAGCTAATGGATTCAGCATGACATAAACTGTAGAATTCTTTGTGATACCACATGCAATTAATAACTGATCATCCTCGAGTGTTTTGCCGCAAAAAATAAGAAGTTGCTGATCTGAAGGAATTCCCACCTCATCCTCAATCATGACTTTTAGTTTATGAACTTTTCCCATATACTTCACATTAAGCGGTAAAGTTTTCTCCATTGATGGAATTTTTATGGAAATTGGCATTCTTCCTTCCACACGAACATCTATGGTGCAATCAGAATCAGTGGAAACAATGTAATCAGATAGTGTTTTGGTATCTTCTAGATGATTCCCAGCAAAAAAGAGCTCTTGTTGGTTGATTGAAGTCCCTTCAATCCTGCAGATCTTGTCTTTGATACTCCGAATTGTGTCAGAGCTTAAAAGATCAAGTGTAAGAGATCTAATAACTTTGAAGGAGACCTTAACCTGAAGCATAAAGAAACATCCGAAACTGTCGGTCATATTAAGCAATTATGTAAAATGAAATTAGTAAAACAGGTACACTTAATGATTAAAATCTACTGAATAATTCAATTATATAGTTGATTTACCATATAAATAATCAACCTAAGAGATTTGTACTGCAACATTTTCCCCTATTTGACAGTGATAGCACAAATATTCATATCGCATGTATACAAGGACAAATGCAGGACAAAAAGAACAAATCAAAAGAAGCATAGATAGGGAAAGAGCAGGAAGATCAGAGAAGGATGCGTTTGGGATAATTTTCGAGCTAGGTTTTCAAACTTTGGTTCAACATCAATCACTGCACAATGTTATTTGGATATCACAAACAAACAATATTCTTTCATTCCGTTGCACCATAAACAGTTATCTCGCTAAAAATTTGTTCATGAAATCAGAAAAAAGTTATGCAAGCATATACATATGGCAGAACTCAGAAGAAAGTAAGAAGATTTAAAAAAGGGCATGGTTCAGGTAAAGAAGTACCATCTTCTTCGAAGGCTCTCTTGTTTTCGCCGGGAGGTGCGCCTTTGTTTCCATTTAGCTTCTCTAATGCAAGATGTTTTTCTCCAACTTGAACTGAGAATTTGGAGAGAATTTGAGGGGTTAGTGTATTTGTGTTTCTCAAGGTCCACCAAATGCGGTCTTTTGGGCAATAAATGCCTGCCCAGCTAAGTGCCGTTGGGAAAAAGTCTATGAAGATATTTAGGGTTTAGGGTCTATTAAATTATTTAATTTTATTTTAAAATTTACAAACATATAATATTTAAAATTTAAATATTTATATATTTATCTTTTAAGTTTATAACAATTAGGGCTGCAAATGAACCGAGCCGAGTCGAGTATGTGAGTGTTCATGTTTGTGTTCATTTAATATCAGTTTGTTCATGTTTGGTTCATGTTTGTTCGAGCTTTAGCATTTGTGTTCATGTTTGGTTCATTTAAATTAAAGAGTGTTCATGTTCGGTTCATGTTCGGTTCATGTTCAGTTTATGTTCATGTTCATGTTCGTTCGTTTAGTGTTTATCGAGCTTGTTCGTGAACATATTTAACAAATTTTTTTAACTATCAAACAAACACTTTCATGAACATATCTATGAACAAATACATTTATAATAAAAGCAATTGTCTATATAACAAAGGTAATTAATATATTATATTTATTAATTATATAGTCAAATATTAATTATTTTTATTGAGCTTATTCACGAGTTCAAAATCGAACACAAATCGAGCTTTTATCGAGCTTCTTATCGAGCTTAATGTCGAGCTTGTTCACGAACTTCAAATGATGTTGCTCGCGAACATAAATGAGCCGAACGCATTAGTGTTCAAGTTTGTTTATTTAAGAATCGAGTATTTAAAATATTGCTCAAGTTTTTTTGTTTAGTTAATTAAACGATCGTATACGAGCTTTAATCGAACCGAACAACGAGTAGCTCGTCGAACGTTTGGTTCGCTTGCAGCCCTAATAACAATTCAAACTCCATACCAACCTTTGCGTTCATCAAGATATTTAATTTATACTATGTTTGAATTTCCTTCTATTACTATCTCTATTATAATTTTGGCCATTCATTTTTATTAATTTTAATTATTCAAATGAAATCTCAACCCTTAATTTTAATTATTATAATTATTATAATTAGAATTAACACTATTATATCTTATAAATAAATGTCTAATAGATAAACCCTTAATTTTGAATGCAATGAATGTAAACCCTTATAAAAAAGAAGATATTAGCCCAAAATGTTGTTCACATGTATTTGGTATAAATTTGTAATAATAATATTATATTTTCACACCTTTGAAGTATAATAATTAAAAGAAGGATTTACATACATAACATTGAAAATTATAAGATTTTCATATTTGATTGCTAAACTTTATTATTTATGAAATATAACACTTAATTAAATTTTATCAATGGTGTTGACAAAATTCTCGAGGATAAGAGGAAGTCGCAATGGGTTCTCGGGATTCAAGAATTAGCTTGGGTGGTGGCTAGAGTGAAAACGAGTCAAGCCAACTCATTCGACTTTTGAGTTCGAGCAGATTTTTGCGCTCGTTGGAATTTTGAGCCCGAGTTTGATCCGAACGAAACTCAGCTCGAATATTTGACAAGTCACTCAAAATGTAAGTACCACTATAGGAAAATGTGCATACGCAGAACTTGGGTGACTGAAATATTTCTCATGTTATTTCATCTCTTTCATTTTGCATATGTATAAAATTTTCTTTTGCAAGTTTTCTTCTGGTTTGCCCTTTGTGAGAAAGATGATTTTGCAATTTTGTTTCCTTTGCCCTATTCGTGAGAATAGGAAGAGAGCTTATGCCTCGCAAGATGCTCGCGAGCTCACATCGGACACCTCGATCCTAGTTCGAGCAGATCATTTAAGCTCGAGCTCAAATTCGAGCTCGCTATCTGACCGATGAGCTTAGCTTGAGTTAAGCCTGACTCGAGTTCGACTTGACTCGTTTACATCCCTAGTGGAGGCTAAAGTTTATGTAGTGACATTAGCCTTGGCTTAGCTAGGAGGCATCAAGGTAGTGGATAAAGCACTGAATGTATCTCCTTAAGGTTAAGACAATGAGCGACATAGGATAGTTGTGTGATAAGTTCGGTGTAGCATATGCATCAACATTTAGGGCAGACGAATACTAGTGAAATCAAAGTGTTGAATTCGATGATAGATTGTAATAGAGAAGCGAAGAAGAGGTGTTATTTATATTATTATTTTAAAGATTTATGAGAAATGTCCTAAAGAGGGAAATTTAGGCTTTATCTATGTAAACCTCATAATTTTGAGAGCTATGTATATTAATAAATCTATTTTTTTAATTATATTATATTTTTATGATCTTTTTTCTCTACAACATTTCAATTACTAAACATAAGTAATTTAATAAAAAAATAATTAATTTTAATTAAAAACATGTGTTTACATAAAGTTAGTATTACTAAATTTTGAATTGATTTGCAAATCAACAATAATTAAAATTTGTGAACAAAAATTTCATCTTCTCCTACATTCTCAGTCCCCACCTGCTATGGGTTGTTCATATAAAAATTTGGAAACTTTTCATTAAGAAATTCAATTGATCTAAAATTACCTTCATTAATTAGCTAATGATTTGAAGATCTTCATCTCATTCCAATACAAAAAAACTCCAACTATGACCACAAAGAAGGCAGTCAAAAATCTATCAAATTTTTTGAAATTGATCAATCTTTCCCCTAACCTTCTATCAACTATAAATCTTTCACTACCACTCCAAAAACTTTGAAATCTTTTTAAATCCTTCTAGCATTGAGCACTTTTTTTTTAATCTTCACTTAAGTTGCCATACTTTTTTTTTTTTTCAAATTCCTCATAATTTCAAAGCAATGCTAAATATTTTTTTAATGCATCAAAGGTGAAAATACTTGTTTGATCATCATTTTCAGCTCAGTTCCTTGGCAACCCACATGTAGAAGGCTGATTTTTAATCAATGGAGGCATCATTCATGAGTTGAAAATAAATGAGTATAAAGTACTAAATATGCTCAGAGTTTATATAATTTAGCTCTATAAATTTAGCAGCATCAACATTCCTAATTGTTTAGTAATTTATAACAATTAAATTCAAGTCAAGATGTAATCACCCAAAAAAGGAAGTGAGAAACTGCCACACAATTTCACTTGCAAATTTTATATATAGAGAATAGTTTTGAATAATCCACCAACTGTAGTACTTGCATAATTCAACTATCATAGAATTTTCGAGCCAGTGGATTGATAGCTAACTCAACTTTGGTAGATTTCTAATTACCTATGAATTCCATAGAATGCTAAAGTATTCTGATCTAGAAGAAACTTTTCAGCATATAGGAGCATTAAATTCTGGCTTTGGAAACTCGTCTTGGTTGTTATCTTGATGATTATAATGGCGATGATATTGCTAGCTATGCTGTGATAGTTATGGTGATGATAATAACGATGGTATCTTGGAAGGACCATAACTATCACAGCTGAAGCTAACAATACCATTGCCATTATCATCATCAAGATTGCAAACAAGATGATTTTTAAAAGTTAGAATTTGAAGTTCATGTATGCTGGAAAAATACTTTAGGATCAGAAGACTTGCATTCTATGGTATTAAGAGAATCAACAATCTATCTATGCTTAATCAACAATCTATCTATGCTTAATCAACAATCTATCTATGCTTAATCAACAATCTATCTATTTTGACAAAAATTATTTTTCATTAAATCAAAATAGATATAAATACTATTTGGAATATTATTAAAAAAATAATGAGAAAAAGCTCATAAAAATATACTAATATTTTCCTTTAAAACTAGTCCATAACCTAATAGTTCACTTGTAACTTGTGTAAATGATGTGAAATACTTACTATTTAGTATCCGGGCCTAATTTTCTTTTTAGATGGGCAAAAGAGATTCATTTTTTTCTATTTTAATTAATTGTCTCAAATTCACATTAAATTTATTTTACTTTCAAAACCTTGAAGAAAAAATATAAAAAAATTACTTATTACTTTTTTAATATAGTAAAATTATAATACAAAAAAAAAAAAAAACATGTCAGCCATTCAACGAGCAAGGGTGTGAGTCTAGCCGACTCGAGTTTGGCTTGATAAATTACTGGCTGTAAGCTTGCTTTAGGTGTTAGGTTTGCCAAAAATGGAAGCCAATCCATGGAGAATTTTACTATAAGAGCATTAATGGGGTTGACAGTGACAATAGATGGGGAGCTAGCCAAGGGAGGAAGAAGAAACTTGATTATATCGGGTTACTATGATACAATATAGAAAAAAGATAATTTGAAAAAGAAAAAATTTTTCTCCACAAGCTTTGTACAATATTTATAGATTCAAAATAGCGAAGAAAATAAAATGAATTATCATGTGAAATGAATATTAATTTAATACGTATATTAAATGAAAAGAGATAAAAATGAAAATAATTTAACACTTATAATGAGTGCCGATTTAATACATATATTAAATGAAAGGAAATCAAAAGAAAAGTGAATGAACACCGGAATGTCAATTTAATGCATGACCAACCAAAAAAAAATGAAAATAAAGAATTAATTGATTTATTTAATTTTCCAATACCTAAATACTGTACTGAAAAAGCCCATAACTTTCTACAATAAATTCAACATTTTACTCAACCAACCCCCACAGTATGTATAAGTTTATTAAAATATTATACACACATTATGTACAAGCATTATATATACTATGTATAAGTTTATACATGCTATGTATAAGAATTATACACACCATGGATAAGTTTATACACACTATATACATAATTTTTACACACTATATGCAAGTTTATACATGCTATGTACATAACGTGCAAGTTTATACATGCTATGCAAGTTTTAGTTGAGTTAGATGTAACCAAACGCTATATTGATAAAGTGTGGGTTGGCCCTAAAAATTTGGGTTACGTTTAGGTCGTGGTTATGGAGGATAAGATTATCGAGCCACGAGTTCAACCTCGAGCCTATACTCTATTAGAGCAGCAAGATGTAAAACAATCTAATTATTAGGTTCACAGTAGCATGTGTGTAGTCATACTACTTAGGCCTTTATATATGTATAATCTGTATTGTTTCATAGACGAATAATATACTTTCTTCTCTATATTCTTGAAGATCACGTTCTCTTCTCTGTACGCTTCTCTCATTCTTGTGATTCAAGATCCATATGCATTTCTACATGATATCAGAAAAAATATTAAACAAGCTCGAGCTCAAGCCTGACAACTCGAAAGCTTGTTACGTCGCTCAATTAAATTAAAAAATATTTAATAATTAATTTACATTAGCATTATATAATATATTTTAATAATTTTAAATTAATTCTATATTAAAATTAAGAAATCGAGTCAAGCTCATGCTTTCTAAACAAATCTGAGCAATCGAGTCAAGCTCGAGCCTATAATTTTTGTAACAAGTTGAACTCAAGCTTAGTAAATGAGTTTAAGCTCAGTAAGAGCTAAACAAGCTTAGCTCAATCAGGAAGATACTCGACTTGACTCGACTACTACTGGATTTTTGCTTCATCTTCCCGTGCAAGCCCCACAAGACAAAACCCGCCATTTGATTGGCTGCACTCAACCTGTTTTATGTTACACAACTGGAAGGAAATAGAGAAAAGAGAAAGGCAAACTACATATGCATATTATACATGAACTTCTGTATTCTAATATATTTTAAAATTTATTTTAATTAATATTTTTTAAACCAATTAGTTCACGAGCTAACCTGTCCAGTCCAGACTGGCTCTAGTTTAGCTCGATAGCTCATTAACCTTAGCTCATGAGTCATTTATTGAGTTGAGTTCGAACCTACTTGACTCACTTGCATCCTTACCAACTATATTATTGATAATGATTTTTTTTGTACCATACTTTTATTATATTAAAAATGCATTATATTATTTTTTAATATTTTGTTTCAAAGTTTTGAAATTTAAATAATTTAATGCGAATTGAAGACCATTAATCAAAATAGAAAAAAAAAAAAGAGTTTCATATCATTTACACCAAAATTATAACTATTTTCAACGCACAAAGCACCTTCATGGCTTCATCATTTTGGCTATAGACTAATTTGAAAGGAAAAAACGTAGCATATTTATCAGCTTTTCTCTTTTTGTATAATATTTGATCTCTTACACTTGATATTTTAAGCTCTGACACAATTGGGAGTATAAAAATTTATGTCTACAAAGAGTTGGTGCTGCTAATTTTTGAATTGATTTGTAAAATAGCTATAATTAAAATTTGTAGGCTCAAACAGAACAATTTCTCCTATACCCACAGTTCCCACTACCTTTTTAAAATCCCAAACAATTTCAAATCCAAATGGGTCAGTAATCTGAACCAAACCTGACCCAGATCCAAACTTGACCCAATTTTTCATATGGGTCAAGAATTATAGCCTGAACTAATTCCCATTTGTTAAACGAGTTGATTTGAAATCAAATTTTTCAGGTCATGTCAAAAATTGACACTCATATTCATATCTATCCATATTGAGCTATAATCTTTTCATAAAATCACAACTCCTATTGTTCATCTGCTGTGAGCATACCATATTTAAAATGGAATCCAATCACAAATTCAATTGATAAAAAATTACCTTCATTAATTAACTAATGATATAAAGATCCTCACTCTATTCCATTAAAAAGAACTAATTTACCAAAAATCAATTAATAGTTTTGAAATTAGCCAAATTTTCATCAACCTTCCTTCACAGTAAATCTATTGCTATCACTCCAACTTTCAAATCCATTTAATTATTTCACATCAATAAGCAAAAATTATTTTTAAATCATCACCGAAGTTGCCTTACATTAATTTTCAAAAATTTCATAATCTCAAAGCAGCCATAAATATTTTTCTAATGCATCAAAGATTCATAACATTACTTATCTCAAAATAAAGAGTGAAATAAGTAACTCCGATTTCATGCACCAACAGTACCACTTGCTTCAACAATCATGGAAACCTGCGACGTATATTGATTGTTGATTCTCTCTTAATACCATAGAATGCAAGAGTCTTCTGATCCTCAAGTAACTTTCCAGCATACTTGAGCTTCAAATTCTTGCTTTTAAATTTCGTCTTGCTTGCAATCTTGGTGATGATAATGGCAATGGTATCAGTAGCTTCAGCTGTGATAGTTATGATCTTTCCTGTTATAAATTTGGCAAATATTTGTATTTGAGCTTGTAGATGTAAAACAGATCGGTGCTTTATTTTGTAGAATGATAAGGTAGAACTATCTTGAAGCTCAACTCCATCGCGAAAAACTTTTATTTGACTAGCAGGAATTCCTCTTAAACTCTCAACAATGACCTTGACATCGCTAATGGTATATCCTGCCTTTACTTCAAGACTGAAGGTATTGTCACAAGCCATGTGGACATAGATTAGAAGCTCAGCTAATGGATTCATCATGACATAAACTGTAGAATCCTTTATGATACCACATGCACTTAATAACTGATAATCATTGAGTGTTTTGCCACAAAAAATAAGAAGTTGCTGATCTAAAGGAATTCCCACCTCATCCTGAATCATGACTTTCAGTTTCTTAACTGTTTCCACAAACTTCACATTAAGAGGTAAAGTTTTCTCCATTGATGGGATTTTTATGGAAATTGGCATTCTTCTTTCTACCCATATATCTATGGTGGAATCAGAATCAGTGGAAACAATGTAATCAGATAGTGCTTTGGCATCTTCTAGATGATTCCCAGCAAAAAAGAGCTCTTGTCGGTTGATTGAAGTCCCTTCGACCCTGTAGATCTTGTCTTTGATACTCCCAATTGTGTCAGAGCTTAAAACATCAAGTGTAAGAGATCTAATATCATTGAAGGAGACCTTAACCTGAAGCAAAAACAAATATCTAAAATTATCGATCATATTAAGCAACTAACTATGTAAAATGAAATTAGTAAAAAGATGCACTTAATGATTATAATCCATTGCAAAATTCAATTCTACACTTGATTTACCATAAAAATAATCAACAGCAGATATTTCTACTGCAACATTTTCCACATAAGAACTCTATTTGACAGTGATTTCGCTTGTATACAAGGACAAATGCAGGAACAAAAGAACAAATCAAAAGAAGCATAAATAGGGAAGGAGCAGGAAGAACCAGATAAGTTTGTTCAAGAAATCAGAAAAATGTTATGCAAGCATATAGATATGGCAGAACTCAGAAGAAAGTAAGAACATTTAAAACAGGCCATGTTCAGGTAAAGCAGTACCATCTTCTTCGAAGGCTCTTCGATTTTCGCCGGGCGGTGCGCCGTTGTTTCCATTTAGCTTCTCTAACTGGAATTGAGAATTTGAGGGGTAACTGTATTTGAGTTTATAAAGGTGCACCAAAGGCGGATCTTTTGGGCAATAAATGCCCGCCCTGCTAAGTGCCGTTTGGGAAAAAGTGTATGAAGATACTTAGGATTTAGGGTCTATTAAATTATCTTATTTTATTTTAAAAATTACACATATAATATTTAAATATTAAATATTTATATATTTAGCTTTTAAGTTTATAACAATTCGAACTCCATACCTCAACCTTGTTTTGCGTCCATCTATCTAGTACACCATTGGCTTGCTCGCGAACTACGCCTTATCCCTCTACCTGCACCCAAGCGAGTTCCACCATCTGATGAGAACACTTTACGGCTCGTCGTGAGTTCTTAAGGGTTTCATCAAGACATTTAACAAAGACACAGCTCACCTTGACCTGTTGGTTGAGAACTTATGCTTCCAACTAAGAGGTCTTGGGTTTGAGTCTTTGTGTATGCGTTGTGTGTGTGAGTTTAACTTAAATGGCTTAAATGTCCCAAAAAAAAAAAGACATTTAATAAAGTGATATATATATATATATATATATATATATATATATATATATATATATATATATATATATATATATATCTATACTACTATTATAAAATGGGCTTGAGTTTCCTTCCTTCGGCAAATCTTGTTCATCCATTCTAATTATTTTTTAATTATCTTGGCCGTCCATTCTATTCATAATATTTAATAAATTAAAAAATTAACATTATATAAAACTCATTTAATTTTAATATTCCTTAAATTTCGTTTCCTCTTCTTATTCTTCAATGCATGTGTTAATAAATCAAAAAAATTCAAATTAAATAAAACTCATTTAATTTTCGTTTCAACTGCCATATTCGAATTTCAACACAAAGCAATAAATGTTTAATTAAATAATTTTTTCAACCATGAGTTTACTTCTGGAACACATGCATTAGTGTAATGAATGCATTAAAACTTCTCCCTGCAATTTAATACTTTTTCTAAACGCTCTGTCCAATAAATGTAATATAAATATGAGTTTCTTTCTAGCTATCTGACCCAAATAACTAATAAATTTATTTAACGCTTCTCCACTCTCGATTTGCCTCCCCACTTTCTCATAAAATAAATCCGGTCTTACGTCTCTTCCTATCTTCAGCTAAGCATCTTCCTCTTCCTATTCCTGCTGAATCGGAGGTCACGCGAGAGTCGCTATTAAAGACCTTCTTCACTCATTATTTATGTCAGATCAGACATCAGGGGCCACGAGATAGCTCGCCGTGATTGTTCATTTCTTCCTTGGCTATCAAGTCAGTTCGCCTTCTTCCACGACATCGTTGGTTTCACGCACTTCTCTTCCTCAATTGCTAGCCTAGATGCATTTCTTCTCTTCATAATGCACTCATCTTTTAGAAATTATATTATTCAAGTAATCTTCTTTTTATTTATTTTCTTAAATTTATTTGAGGCTTTCTTCTTCTTCTTCGTCTTTTTCGTAATAGAGAAAAAATATGAAAGAATCATTTCGAGTGTACCTGTTCACTAGATAAGACAATAAAGATCATCTTCTGTTTATATGAAAAGTGATACTCTGGTAATTTGTAAAAAAACCAAAAAACACAATTCTTTATTTTCTTTATGATACTTTCAAGTTTGGGTTGCTACAGAAAGTGGTAGCTTGGAAGTAACATGTCCTCACCAAGAAGAGAACACAAGTATCCGTCATTGTTGATGATCTGCTTTTATAGTACTGAAATACTATGTTTTCTAAAGCAGTAATTATTTTGTATTCTAATATCAGCCTTTGAACAATGCTTGTTGCATTAGCAATCATTTTGAGAATGAAATTATATAATTTCTTACAACTTTTTTGCTGTTACAGTAAGACATATTACTTGTTTAAGAATCTACGACTAGCAACTGAACATATTATGTATTCTTCTTCTTCGGCAATGTTTTGTTAAACAAATTTTAGTATTGAAAAAATGTAGAACACACAATTGGTTGCTTTAACCTCTTTTTTGGATATCCGTGTGTATCTGATCTAAATTTATAGCCCCATTTGAATTCCATATTTATTGTTTGAACTCCAAATAAAGAAATGTGTATCTGTCGAAATATTATTTGTTGCTGCGTGGAGCTTCTTCAAGATTCACCAAAATTTATATAAAATAAAAAGATTTTAATATATTTTTTTATACCTATTGATTATCATAATTTTAAACTACAAGAACTTTGAAGAAAGGTCTGCTTTTGTGCTTATTTATTGCTTCTGAAAGTAGAGGAAACTTGAATGGCCATTTTAATTGCATAAGAAAGTTTTGACAACAATGCATTGCTAATCTCAATCTCACATGTGTTATCTTAAGATATATTTAATTGTAAGCTCATTGTATTCTATATTCACGTCAACAACAACGGCATTACTAAACAAGGGAGGAAAGAGACGCTCTCTATTCCCGTTAAGATCTCCGAATACTTTTTAAGGTAAATCATCTATACTATCTATACTACTATATAAAAGTGGCTTGGGATTCCACTCTTAATAAATCTTGATTGTTCATTTATAAATTCTAAATTAATCTATAATGTTCATTCATGACTCTTCAAATTTTATCATCTATCAAAAAAGAGCAATAAATACTTAATTAACTGATTTATTCTACTCGTGCATATGTATTTAAGATCCAATTACATATTTAGTTCTTCTACAATACCCGGATTTCAACCTAGAGAAATAAATGTTTAATTAACTATTTTTTACTACCAAGCGTATGGATTTCAACCTAGAGCAATAAATGTTTAATTAACTATTTTTTTCTACCCAGCGTTTCAGTTCAGATCCTGTCATAGCCGTCGGATTTCAACCATAGATTTTTTTCTCTTTAACATACATCTAACCGCTCGGCTTCTAAATCAGGAAGATTTTAATCGTTCCGATTTCTACCCTATTCGGGCGTTCCACCTTGACTGCATCACCTCGCGGTTTCATTTACGGATACCTCATCTTGCTGTAGTAATGTAGAGATCCTTCGGCTTCCAAATAATGTTGAGAAAGAACTTCTGTAACACATCTATACTACTATATAAGTGTGGCATGGGAATCCACCCATAGCAAATCTGGATCGTTTATGTATAAATTATAAATTAATCTATAACGTTCATTATAAACACTTCATATTAATCTACAACGTTTATTATAAACACTTCATATTAATCTAAAACGTTCATTATAAACACTTCATATTCAAAAAAATTAAAAGCTCAATTACAATTATATTATACTACTATTTAATGCTCCTTTAATACATCTCATACTAAATTAATTTTAATGCTCCGTCGGTTTTATTTAACATATTTATGTAAAATAGTTCGTATTCTGCCTTTTTTAAGTTCGTCGGTTTCATTTAAACTCCATACACCTCATATTTCATCAATTATAAAAGTCGCTTAAATTTTCTTTCATACCAAATTCTGACATTCTATTTTAATTATTCAAAATAAATCTCATAATTCATTTCAATTTTTTTATTATAATTGATTAATAATTGTGATTTTATTCATATCAAATATATAATATTAATTAACATAATGTTATATTTTTTTTTTTTGGGAAAATTTGGGGCCAAAGCCCATCTATTGTTGTAAAAATGAGAAAGTTACAAAAGAGAAGGGCAGTAAAAAGAAACAACCTACAAACAACGTAGGTCAAAAATGAAAAAAAGAACAACTATACCCCATTTATACCACCCAATACAACAAAATAAATAACAAAAACCAAAATGTGGTAGGAGCATCAGCTTTAGATAGAGCTGCAAAAACTGAACCCCAGATCAAATGCCACGATCACCGAACCCCAGCTGTATTGAAAGAGAGCATACCAAAAGAGACCATCGTGGCAGCAAAACGAACAGAAAAAGAGTCTCCATAAGAACAAATCAGCTCCAGCGACCCAAGCAAAAAGAAATGAACTCCCATGCCCGTGTCACCTGGACTCAGAGAGATTAAGGAAGATAAGCAGATCAACCACAGCCCTGGTTGCCCATAGGACCGTCCAAGGGAGTGATAAGGGAGATTCATCATTGTCCAGGAGGGCATATCTGCGAGAAAAGTATCCAACAGCAGCAAGAAGAAGCCAATTACAGCCTCTCTAATAATTCCATTGCGTTTCCCCATTTCAGAATTTTCTCCGACAGCACACTCTTTATATACAGTAATAAAGAAGTATGACATTGAAACTGGTTACCAAAAGATCTATTGTTTCTCTCCTTCCAGACAAAATAAATCACAGCAGCAACAGCCAAATTATAGAGATAAAGGATCTCCTTTTTATTCTTAAATTGCCCAGAAATCCAATCAAAAACCTGAAAGATGTTTGGCTTTAACAGAAAAGAGCTCATCCCAGGAATAATACCCGAGATAATAGAGAAGGAATAATTACAATCAAAGAAAACGTGAGAAACAGATTCATCCGCAGAATTGCAGAGACGGCAAAGAGAAGGAACAAAAATTTGCCTGTGTCTAAGAGCATCAGCCGTTTTTAGACCATCCACAAGTGCCATCCAAGCAAACACAGAATATTTCAATGCATTCCTTTTATGCCAAACCATACGGTGCCAGGAACAATTCGGAATTACCGAATAAAATTCCTTCAGATAATTTTTAAATTTGCTCTTATTCTTGCCATACCAGAGCAAACAGGGCCCATCTCCCACAATCCCAGAAATACCAGAGAAAACCGCACAAAGTTCAGGAGAGAAGGAATCAGGTAAAACCCACACAGAATCAGAAATAATATTAGATAAAGCAATATCAGGAATAGAGGCAATATTCTCAACGCCAAACCGATCCCAGATATTCCTGTCATCAATCCAGTGATCCCATTTAAGGGAAATAGGGGCAGAGTTCACAATTCTGAATTTGAAGCAATGCTTAGCAATAAAAGCAGTATTACAAATAGATTTCCAAAAAGGGGAAGCAACATGAGGCAAAGGCTTCCAAGGGGAGCCGTATTTTCTGAAAATCCAAGCAGCTAAAGGGCTGAAGCAATTATACAATCTAAGTATAATAGAGCAATTAAAAGAAAATTGCAAAGCCTGAATAGAGGAAATACCCAAACCACCTTTAGAGTAAGGGAGGCAAACCTTATCCCAAGCTATCATGTGAAGTTTCTTGGCAGAATTGACATCCCCAAAAAATAGAAATCTAGAACTAGATTTTTTAAGAAACTTTTGAATAGCTTTAGGTAAAATAGCACCCCTTATCCAATAAGCAATAGTATTTTGGATAGTAAATTTTAAGTATTGAAGTCTGCCCGCAAGAGAGAGCAGCGAAGCTTTCCAACCAGTAAATTTCCTGTTAATGCTATCCAATAAAGGCATAAAGTCCTCAATTTTAAGCCTATAAAAAGAAAGCGGAATGCCCAGATAAGAGATCTTGCTAATGATGTTGTGAATGGAAAGCGCATTGCAAATATCACTCTGATTATGAATATGATTAGGAAGCATTAAAGCACTCTTCTCATAATTAATGTGTAAGCCAGTAAGCTCCGCAAATTCTTTAAGAATATTGACCAACAAGCTGCAGTTTTCAACGGAAGCATCTCCAAAAATCAAGACATCATCTGCATATAGCAGATGAGAAAGAGAGTATCCATTGACATTGATCCCCTTGAAACCCCTTAACTCCAAGAGGTTAGAAAAACAATCCATGATGATACAAAACAGGTAGGGACTCATAGGACAACCCTGCCTAAGCCCAGCAGATGAGGAAAAATATCCTTCCAGCGCACCATTGAGAATGACCGAGAATTTAACATCATAAATGCAAGCTTTTATCCAGTTAACAAAACGTCTAGGAAAATCTTTCTGAATCAATCTGGCAATTAAGAAATCCCTAGAAACCGAATCAAAGGCTTTTTTAATGTCAAGTTTAGCACAGAATATTTTCTCTTTACCACGTTTCCCCGCATGAAATAAAACATCTGAGGCAAGCAAAATGTTGTCAGTGGAAACTCTAGACTTAAGAAAGCCAGCTTGATTGTCTTTAACAATAGTAGTCATGATAGGCTTAAGCCTCGGAGCAATAATTTTTGCAATAATTTTATACAACACATTGCAAAGTGCAATAGGCCTATAATCCGCAATAGTGGCTGCATTAAAGTGTTTGGGAATGATAGCAAGAGCAGTAGCTTTAACTCCAGCTGGCATATAACTTTTTTCAAAGAAGGAGTGCACAGCTCTAATAACAAGAGGACCAATAATATGCCAGCTGGTTTTGTAGAAATGAAAATTGAATCCATCCGGCCCAGGAGAAGAGCTAGAGGAACCCAAAAAAACCATATCCTTGATTTCAGTGTCAGTCACAGGCGAAGCCAACAAAGTATGAAAACTAAAGGGAACGGCAACACCAATAGGAATATCCCCAATACCCCTGAAATTTACGGGTGGAGGATTATAAAGCTCTTGAAAATATTGAGTGATATAAGAAATCACATTAGAAGTGTTGGAAGAGGGTTCAGAATTAAGAAGATTGATAACAGATTTCCTGCTACCCATCCTGCTCCGAATTTTAGCGTATAAAAATTTTATATCATCTTCCCCATATTTAAGCCAATTCACCTTAGCACGCTGAATGACCCAAGAAGCATAAATATTGTTAAAATTAGCCAACTGAAGGCTACAAGCTTTGTATTCATTACAAATAACAACATTATTGTGGTCCTGTAACATCTGCTCCAGAAGAAACTTCTGAGAATTATTGAGATACTCAATGTGCCTAGACACACTAGAAGAGGAGGACCAATTAGCTTTTTTAATTTCTTTCTTCAGGTGCCGTAGAGAATTGCAAAGATGAGAAATCGGATTTCCAGAGATAGGTTTCAAGAAAACCTCTAGCAACATAGCCCAATACTTATCAATATTGATCCAATAATTCTTGAAGAGGAAACGGTGGGGGGACTTGAAGGCGTTACCAGAATGCAAAATAACAGGAGAATGATCCGAACACGATGGGTTCTGAATGGAGTAGTAGGAATCAGGGAAATTGATAAGCCAGCTCTCATTCACCATGACTCTATCCAACTTAATATGGATAGGGTTGTCAATACATTGATTAAACCAAGTATAATTGCAACCAACAGAATGCAAGTCCGTAAGACCATTGTGAAAAATACAGTCATTAAAATCTTTGAGGGCCTGAAGAGTGAGAGGAGTGCCACCAAGCTTCTCGGAGGAGAATCTACAAAAATTGAAGTCCCCCATGATAACCCAGGGAATGTTGTCAACGGGTGCAGCTTGAGCAAGAGAGTTCCACAAGGATTTTCTATCAGACATGCTATTTGAAGCATAGACAACAGAGAGCTGAAGAAGAGACTGATTGTTCACAGTGATCAAACCAGAAATCAATTGGGAAGTGACAATGGAGGGGGAGAACATCAGCTTAGATGAATCCCACTTAACCCAAATTCTCCCAAAGGCAGAAGAGGCAAAGTTGTTGCAGCTGGCTTCACAAGAGAAAAGCTTATGAGAATGCTCAAAGAACGGGTCAGCAAGAGAATGAAAATTAATCCGATTCTCCAAAATACAAACTAAATCTAGTTTATAAGAATGAATAAGACGCTTAACACAAAGCACTTTGTTAGGGCGATTAAAACCCCGCACATTCCACGCAGCCATAGGTGGAATAGACATCAGGATTTATGCTTAGATTGGGGCTTTTTCCCCTGCTTCCCCTTAGCAGTTTTCTTGACTGTAGAAGACTCAGTATGTTTACTGGAATGAACTTTAACGTTCAAGTTCTGCCCAGAATCAGCAGCCAAAACATTATCCCCTTCTAAATTTACCACCGAGATAGTGGTAGTATCCTTGTTGTCATCCTCAACATTTAATAAATCGAACCTATTAGGAGAAACATAACCTTTCCCCTCAGAGGACGACTGAGGAAGAAGGTTAGTGGAGGATGAGGAAGCAACATCATTGGGAGAGTTTAAATTTGGAATACCCAGGCTGAACTGATCCCCAATGGCTAAATCATGAACATTATGATCAGCAACCGAATCAACTACCTTTGTTTTCATATTAGTGGATTTTGGGGAATGGGGCTGATATTGTAAAGGGTGTCCAGACACCAAGGAGGGAGTCTCAATAGGAATTTGTTTGTTCAGTAGAGATTGAGGATTGACTGGTTCCATTAAACCAGACGAAGCAGGCGGATGTTTGTCCTGAGGTCCCGAGGCGGAGGAGGGTCTAGGACGAGCCCTCCTACTGGAGCTCCTACCTCTAATGTTATTCAGCATATTACCACTATCCTTCCCATCCTCAATAGGTTCACTCTCCGGCTTTTTCGGACAAGAAGAAGAGTAGTGCATTAAAGACTTACAGTGATTACAGGGGAAGGGGCGCCATTCATATTGCACTCTTAAGCCAACCACTTCCCCATCCAAAGAAACCTGAATTTCCTCCGGGTAGGTGGCCGTGCAATCAACCAGAACACAGATCCTAGCAAACGTAAGTCTGGTTTTCTGCTCCGTCAAACTATCCGCAGCAACCGGAACGCCAATTTTGCTGGCAATCCTCGAGATACCCTCCGAGTTCCAGCAGGCAAGAGGAAGATCATGAATCTTCACCCAGATAGGAACGGACGCAAATTCTTCGCGTTTAGGAACAAATTTGGGATGCCACTTTTGGAGAACAAAAGGTTTCCCCAAAATGAACCATACACCTCTCGTCCAAACCATATCGAAATCTTCCGCACAGGAGAAACGAAACAGAAAAAATCCGTCATTTAAAGATAGGAGTTGAACCGAACCTTTCAAACTCCAAGTTTTCTTGACCGCCGAGAGTAAAGCTTCATAGTAAGGTCGCCTACCTATAGAGTAACCAACCAAGCAAAGCTTCCAGTCCTCCCCACCACAGGATAACTTCTCCCCAGAGAAGGGGATAATCTCCGGTTCCGAGGGAAAGTGTGTAAACTTTAAAGGATTTGCAGAGGAAACAGACGGCTCAAAAACTTTATTCCAACAGGTGGAAGACAAACGAGCCTGAGCACCAGGAGGTTTTACGAGCGAGGGAAAAGAAGACGAAAGCACAGCATCCTTGAAGGGGGTAGGGGAAGGAGGAGAAGAAGAGGGTCCCTCCGGCATCGCCGGAGGGGAAGAGTAGAAGCAGAAAGCAGAAAAAGAGAAACCTCAGCGGCGGCTAGGGTTTCGCGCTAGATCCATAATGTTATATTTATTACTATTCGCTTCCCAAACTACATAATTCTCAAGCAGATGTCGAATCGTCAACGCCACATAAAACACCGATTAAGCCTCCGTATGAGCCGCAAATTGTTCACAGCCGAAACGACAAAAGCCAAATTAATGAAAGTCAAAATCACGAACGAACCGTCGCTTGAATTGATTTAACGAAGGCGAAAGATCATTTTCGACCTATAAATCACGAAGAAGGAAATGAGCTTAAGCGGCGAACGGTCGAGAGATTGAAGAGCGGTGTTTTTGGGGCGAGCAAGCAAGCAATCCTCGCTGGTGAGATGCTCTGTTTTGGGTGGAACTCCAAAGTCGTCGCCGCGGCTGCGTCCGCATGAAAGGCAAAGAGAAATGATGTCGTGTCCTCTGCAGTCGATCTTGACCCAATCACATTGGCTTCCTTCCTCCTACAGCAATCTCCAAACATTAGGATGAGCAGACATTGAGGAGAGTCTGAGAGAGAGAGAGAGAGAGAGAGAGAGAGAGAGAGAGAGAGAGAGAGAGAGAGAGAGAGAGAGAGAGAGAGAGAGAGAGAGAGAGAGAGAGACGCAATATGCCTTCACATGAGAAGCTGACTAAACCTCAGCAAAGAGAACGACGCCGTGTAATCTGCAGTAGATCTTGAACCAATGACATCGGTTCCTTCCTCCTCCAGCGATCTCCAAACACCAAAATGAGCAGGCATTGAGAGAGAGAGAGAGAGGTGTTGTTAAGTACTTAGATATATTTCATGAGCTCCATAAATTTTCTATTTCAATATTTCAGACAAATCAAATATGTTTTGTTTTAAATGAAGATGCACTAAAAAGCTTCTGCACGCACGCTATAAAATTGACGCTTTAATTAGCTTTCTTAAAGAAATGTTCATAGGTACACTGCCCGTTCTGTCAATCCTATGATTAAACTGCTAAGGCTTATATTTTGTTTAGGATAGCTTGCTTATTGTTTTAAGAGCAGTTTTTTGTACTTAAATTTTTTACATAAAATGTTTGTGTTTTAAAGAGCTACTTTAAAAAGTAATAAAAAAACTGTCTCAAAGAAAATCTTTTCTCTTTATTCTATAGATTAGTATGCTATCATGTAAGTTCAAAGCACGAGAAGCTGGCACAAATTTTAAAGTATGAGATTCTCGAAATCGGAATATGATAACCTATTTTTTCTTTCTTAGTAAAAGCAATTTGTTATCGAACCTTCTATCTCATCATGGGGAAGTATATATAATAGAAACCACATTTTCAATCATGGGGATGTATATTGATGATGTATATAATCTCGAGGTATTCACAATCATTTTCGACCTAACTCCAATTGTGGTTTTTCGTTTCTTCCATCAGTCTATTCAATTTCACCTGCAGAACCATTTTAAAATAGGCACTAAAGAGGGTTTTCTTCACATACTAAATTAATTTTAATGTTCCGTCCGTTTAATTTAACATATTTATGTAAAATGGTTCGTATTCAACATTTTTAAACTCCAATTGTGGTTGTTCGTTTCTTCCCTCTACCTCTTCAATTTCACGAGCAAAATTGTTTTAAAAGAGGTACTAAAGAGGGTTATTCGCCTTCTACTACCTTATTCTTATCAAATTGAAATCACGACTTCGAAGCTATGACAAATTGCTGTGAGAAGTGATTATTTGAGGGGCGATTCTCATTTTTTTCTATTAATCAAAAGTTTGACTATATTTTTGTTTATTCCTTGAATGCAATTCATCGGCCACATAGAAACTGTCATCTATAAAAAAGGCGCAGGTTAGTGTAGTTGATAAGAGTTTTAATAGTTGTTGCCATTATTTTTTATTAGATCCTTATCTACATCAAGACATACTCTCACTTTATAGACTTAAGGTAAATAAAAAATAAATTCTCTTAAATTTATTATGTTAAATTTTTTATTTATTATTACTATTTAAAATTTATTAATGTGCAAATGAAAAAAGAACTTATAACTTTCAAAAAAATTAGACTAAAAAATTAATTAGTCTGTTTATTAACTAATAAACAAATTTAATACCAAGATTATTCATGAATAATAGAAAATTCATGTTATATAAAACTATTTATCTAATTTTATAAAACTTATCATAATGATTATAATTGTTTATAATAATAAATTTTTAATCTTAATAATGATAATATAATTAAAATATTTTTAATATGACGTTTTTTTTTTAAATATTTAATCACGTGCATTTAATGCACGGGCATTTTTACTAGTATATATATAAGTGGTTTGGGATTAGATCTATAGCAAATCTTGGCCATTCATTTATAAATTTTAAAATAATCTACAACATTCATATATGATTATTCAAATTCTATCAATTATCACTTCCTATAAAAATATACTTATAAATTTATTTATTGCCACAATTAATTCTAATATGGACCAATTAATGTCCATTCATATATGACTTTTTAAATTATATCATTTATCACTTTCAATAAAACATATATTTATTCATTTATTTACTGCCACAATTAATTCTAATCAATTAATGCTTGTTTTTACGTGTTAATTTATTTAAAACAAAATAAAGCCCTCCTCAGTTACATAATATTATTAATTTTTAAAGTTTTATTAACGTGTAATTAAAAAAAAGAACTTATAATTTTCAAGAAAATCCGACTTAAAAAATAAATAGTCTGTTTATTAAACATAATTTAATACCAAAAATGATTCATGAATGATAGAAAATCCATATCATATAAAACTATTTACCTAATAATATAAAACTTATCCTAATGATTATAATTATTTATAATAATAATTTTTTTATCTTACTAATGGTAATATAATTAAAATTTATGATATGAATTTTTATTTTTATATTTTTAGTCACGTGCATTTAATGCAAGGACATTTTTACTAGTCTAAACTACTATATAAGTGTGGCTTGGGAATCCACCCATAGCAAATATGGATCGTTCATCTATAAATTATAAATTAATCTACAACGTTCATTATAAACACTTCATATTCCTAAAAATTAAAAGCTCCATTACAACTTTTAATATACCAAATGAACGACTAATAGATAATCTATACTATCTATATCTATACTATTATTATAAAAGCCGCTTGAATTTCCTTCCACATCAAAACTTGACCATCTGTTTTATTTCTTATGAAATTACCTTATCCCTTCATTGTATTATAACTAATTAGTAAATCTTAAAATATATAATAAATATAAAAATTAATGCTTGTTAATAAAAATTAATGCTCATTAATATCGCTTGCCCTGAACTTCTTGATCTCTGTCGTTTTATTCGTAGGTTTATTCTTCAATTATTTGAGCCTTTTGAACTTCTACTAAAATCATTTGTCTGCCTTATGTCTACTAGTAAAAATGCTCGTGCATTAAATGCACGTGACCAGAAATTTAAAAATAATAATTCATATTATAATTTTTTTTATTATATTATCATTTTTAAGATGAAAAAAACTATTAAATGAATTATTATAATCACTAATGCAAATTATTTCATGAAATAATGACATCATCATATTATCTTGTGAACAAGAATGAAAGTCATTGATTGGATATCTACATTTCTGTCATCACGAATAATACAAAGTCAACAGTTTATGAAATTTGTGAATGAAAATAAAAATCATCAATCTAAACACAAGATTGCAACAAGCATAGCATCTTTAATAGTTAAGTAAATTGTCAAAGAGGTCCTTTTCTAATCAACTTGGGTTTATAGATTTAGATCATAAAAATTTGTGTTCTTGGCAAGCGCTAGACCTCTCCTTATAAATTTGAATCTCTTCTATGTATCTCTCCTTGTCTCTCCTTGCGTAGTCTTCATAAAGCTATCAAAATCAAAATTTTAGCTACGTGAAAGAGAACCTATGGTCGTTCTAAACAAATATATTGAAGTCTGGAAATCAAAACTTTATATGAGGCAATCAATGTGGTGCATTTTAAGAAAACAAATTAATGTCTGACTCCCCACATTGAATGGAATTTTTTTGGGTGATGATAGATCTCAAAGTAATAGATTTTATTTCGCCATCAGACAATTTTAAGAAACATAATTCGGGCAAGAAATATATTCACTTCTAAAGATGAACTAAATAAACAATTTAAATCCATTACCTAAATTTGAAGCCAAAATAGTGCCTAGATTCACAGGTTCGCTGAAGCAGATATAGTAGAGATCCAGAAACGAAAGAGCTAAAGGGAAAACATGTGAGAATAATATATAAGGGAGAAAGAGAACATGCCACAACCATCTTACGGCCACGAAATGGTCGCAGGTTGAAACATTTCGACGGTTGAATTCATCTTCATGCATCCAAATAGTGAAAAAACATTGAAGAATTCCAGGAGACCGAATTAATTGGAAGTGATCCTGAAACGTTTAAGAAGTTGAAAACACGAAATGAAAAAGCGGGTGATTAAATGCCGGGAGAAACTAACATTAAAGAATTTTAGGCAAAGAAACCTATCGGAGGAGATGACGGCGAGCGGAGGCACCAAGACGTTGAAGAATTTCAGAAGACCGAATTAATTGGAGAGAAACCTACCTGACGGCCAGTGGAGTCAGCTAGGGCAAGCCGAAGACTATGGAGGACGGGTCGAAGAAGAAGCGTCGCGATATTAAGATAGGTTTAGACTTGCAGGAAAGGAATAGCTTTGAATAAAATGGCAATCTTAATTAAATGGCATAAAACGTGCAGAATTAGAATAGTTTCGGCAATTAAATGGCTAAAGGTGAAGAATAGAATAATTTCGGAGCAATTTGAAACCACCAAATTAAGATTAATAAATAAATTAATTAAATGAAACGGAGCTTAGGGAATCTCGAGGGACTAAAATTAAATGAGTATTATAAAAAGCTGCAGAATAAGAATAGTTTTGGATCAAATTGAAACCACCAAATTAAGATTAATTTATTAATTAATTAAATGAAACAAAACTCAGGGAATCTTGAGGGAAGGTAAAATTAAATGAGTTTTTATATAATGTGAATTTTTTTTATTTTTTAATCATTTATAATAGAATGGACGGTCAAGATAAATTAAAAATTAGTAGAATGGATGAACAAGATTTGTTAGGGAAGGAAACTCAAGCCCCTTTTATAATAGTAGTATAGATATACTAAAATGGTCTCTGAAGTAATTTCTTGAGATATCGAGATAAAATACTTAAAAGCCTTTCATTCTCTTAAATTCTATGAATACCCAGACATAGCTATTTGAATAGGAATTCTACATCTCGAAATTTTACCTAAATTTGAAGTCAAAATGGTGTCGAGATTCATAGGTTCACTGAAGTAGAGATCTAGAAATGAAAGAGCTAAAGGGAAAACATGTGAGAATAATATATAAGGGAGAAAGAGAAAATGCGACAGTCATCTTACGGCCACCGAATGGTCGGATCGAGGTTGGAACGTTTCGACGGTTGAATTCATCTTCATGCATCCAAATTAATTGGAGAATGGATCCTGAAACGTTTAAGATGTTGAAAACACAAAATGAAGATGCGGCTGATTAAATGTCGGGAGTTACTAACGTTTAATATTTTTAGGCCACGAAACCTACCGGAGGAGATGACGGGGAGTGGAGGTAGCAAGACGTTGAAGAATTTTAGAAGATTGATTTAATTGGAGAGAAACCTATTATAAATAAAATATCAAAATGTGCTGTCACAAAATCTGAAGGGACGTTAGAATTAAAAGGTTTTTTAATTAACATGCATAAGTAATAAATAAATTAGCAAAAGGCGTTCTTAGGAATCTGAAGGGACTTTAGAAGTAAATGAGTTATATTAAATGTGAAAATTTTTTATTTATAAATAATAGAAATAGGAAAACGATTAAATTAATTGTCTTATATAATGTTCATAAGTAATAAATAAATGTGTTTTAATTAACGTGCATAAGTAATAAATAAATTAGTAAACGGAGTTCTTAGGAATCTGAAGGGACTTTAGAAGTAAATGAGTTTTATTAAATGTTAATTTTTTTGATTTATTAATAATAGAAATAGGAAAACGGTAAAATTAATAGTCTTATATAATGTGCATAAGTAATAAATAAATGTGTTTTAATTAACGTGCATAAATAATAAATAAATATGTTTTAATTAACGTGCATAAGTAATAAATAAATTAGGAATCTAAAGGGACTTTAGAAGTAAATGAGTTTTATTAAATGTTAATTTTTTTGATTTATTAATAATAGAAATAGTAAAACGGTAAAACTAATAGTCTTATATAATGTGAATTTTTTGATTTATTAAATATTTTTAATATAATGGACGGTCAAGATAATTTAAAAATAATTAGAATGGATGAACAAGATTTGCCGGAGGAAGGAAACTCAAACCCCTTTTATAATAGTAGTATAGATTTATTCATAGAGCTCAAGGAAGCCTTCCGCGTGTTCGACAAGGATCAAAACGGTTTCATCTCAGCTGCCAAACTTCGCCATGTCATGACTAACCCCAATGAAAAACTGACCGATGAGGAGGTTGATGAAATGATTCGCGAAGCTGACGTTGACGAAGACGGTCAGATCAACTATGAAGAATTTGTCAGATCATGATGGCCAAATGAGAGGAACTGTTTTTATCTGCATACGATTACTAATGAATTTCCCTTCTTATAGGTAGTTTTATTTGCTTAGCTGCAGTAGTTCTTCGGATTAACTATAGTGTGTTTTGTGTTCCGAGTTTTTTACTTTGGCTTTTGTTTTATTGTGATTTTCTTTGAGATTTTCTGATGTTGATCGATCGTAGTTATCAACTTGTTTGTTGTGCATGCTTTTAAGGTCTGAAATCCATTATTAATTGGTTTAAAAAAAAAAAAAATAGCAGAAGAAGTAATAACTTATACAAAACAAATACTCAGCTTCAAAAATCAACTACTTCTTAAACACTTAACTATTATCACAATATCAAACTAGCTAGCTAACCAGAGAAGCTTTTATCCAGTCTCCTGAGCTCGTAGGGTTTGGTGGCGGCGGGAGTTTTCCCCATCCCAGCGGGAGCTTGTCTCTCCGGCTTTTGCTCGTTTGGGGGAAGTTTTCGTTTTCCCTGCTTATGTATTTCATTTTGGTAGAATTTTTTTGTTGGTTTTGCCTTTTCCTTGCCGGCTGCGCCGGCATGGTTGCTATTAAGTTAAAAGACCCCAGTTTTTTAGGGGGCTTTTCTCATTCTCGGTCTTTCCTTCAAGCTTTGGCTGGTCCGAAGTCTTCTTTTCCGGATTTGCAAGCATCCACGTTACGTGGACTCCCGTCACTGTGGGTTTCTGATTTAGAAATTCATGATCTTGCTGCACCATTTCAGTTCTCTCTTATTGGTTTTTTCCTTCTAAAAGACCTTCTTTGGAAGCCATTCGTAAGTTTTTTTTTTTTTTAATTTGAAGTTGAAGGATGAGGTCTCTATCACGTTGTTAGATCATTCTCATATTCTGATAGAGTTATCCAATGATCTTGATTACTGTAGAGTTTTCTGTCACCGTTCTTACATTGTTTTTAATTGTTTTATGAAACTGACAAAGTGGTCGCCGACGTTAAACATTGATGTTGAATCGCCGGTCATTCCTATATGGATCTCTTTTCCTCGTCTTCGTCCCAATTTCTTTTCGCCTCGTATTCTCTCTGGCCTAGGCAGTTTGTTTGGGAAACCGCTGAAAATTGATGAAGCTACGGCTATAGGTTCCTGTCCGTCGATTGCCAGTGTGCTTGTTGAGTTAGATATTACGAAATCCTATCCTAAGCAAGTTTGGTTAGGCTCGAAAACTCTAGGTTATACGCAATAAGTGGTTTTTGACGATTTCCCCAACTTTTGTGACGGCTGTATATCTATTGGTCACTCGATCGGAAATTGTCGACCTTCTACTCCTATCACTCAGAACTCTAATCCTCCTCCATTTACTTGTGGTGGGGTGGGTATTGGTGTTAATGTGATTACTGAGAAGTCTGGGGAGTGTGAAAATGTGAATATTGGCGTAAATCATGTTAATTGCCATGTTGTTCAGACTCCAGTTATTTCCCCGGTTATTGAGGGGAGTTTTGTATCGCTGAAGGACGTGAATGGTGAGGTTGTGCTTGGTGGGGCTGGTGTGGTTTATTGCCTTACTGTTAATGCTGGCCTGGATCTTCCTTCTCTTCCTATAACTGTAGAAAATCCTAATACAATTTTAGATGTTGTTTCGGTTTCTTTAGCGCAGGGAAGTTTAAATGAGACTGTTCTCTGGTAACTAATGCGGTGTTAGGTGTTGGCGGGACTACGTCTGATTTTTGCTCGGTTGCTTTATCTCCGAATGCTACACCTTTTCTTCCTCTTGTTGTAGCTTCTGTTAGCAATGTAATTTTGGCGCCGGTCTCTACAGAAAATTTTGTTAATTCTTAAGGTGGTGATGTTTTGATTGAGTCTGGTGTTGTGGGTTCCGTCTTGGCTGAGGCTGCGCCTCATTCGTCTGATGTCCGGGAGGACTGTTGCCCGGTTCTCAACAGTTTAATTGAAGTTCCAGTTAAGTTGATCAATACGCAATCTATGGCTAACTGGTTGGGGGGAGTCGTCTGGTTTGGATATTAGGAATCATTTGTTGCATGTTTCGTCGGATGGTGAAGTGGATTCTGAATTTTCTGAAGGTGATTTGGATTCTACGGATTCCTGTAGAGGCTCTAACCCAGGCAATGATTTTACTTTGGTCAGTGCTAAACCGACTGTCAATGTTGCATCTCAGGGGAAATTTTGGGGAAGAGGCCGTCGCAGACGATGATTTTAAGTGTTTTGTTATTTATTAATGTCGTGATGCTCTCTTTGGGGTTGGCTTGTTATACTGATTGTCTGATTTGTTGTTGCGCTAGACTAAGGGCAATGATGTGGTTGGGACTCGTGCCCCTGTTGCTTAGCTGGTGGCAACCTTTTACTGGACGGTCCGTGTTTGGCTTCAGGGGCGCTCGTAGTCTCGGCCGCTTACTGAGCCCGCTTTTGGCTTGTAATTTTCTTTTGTTTTTCCTGACCTCTATGTTTCGCTCTATTGTAACCGCTTTGTTTTGATTAATGATAATTTATTTTGATTAAAAAAAAAAAAAAACTATTATCACAATATAAAAGTTATTAATGCTACTTCCAAGTCTTCTTATGTTACATTTACTCATTTAAAATAACTTGCTTATTGATTGGTTTATAGAAGCCATAGTTTTAGTTAGTCTACATTAAATAGAAGATTTGTGTTGTTCAAATTATTACAAGTTTTAAATTCAATTCTATTTTACTATTGAAATTGATATTATAATTTGCTTAAGACACGACTCACTTAAAAATTATTGATTTTTTCTTCTTACCTGTAATTCTAAATCATATGGTGTATTCATGTTGATTCTTATGTAATTAATTTAGTTATAGATTATCATATTTTTTCAATTTAGTCTCTCGACTATATAAAATCAATCTCAAATAGTTACTTGAGTTGAAATTGATGAAAATTGGAATACAAAATCAGATCTCAATTTTGTTCTCAGCTATAAAAAATTGAATGAATTTAGTCCCTAAGGGATCCTCTGGCATCAATTTTGTATGATTGAGTAACTAAATAAAAAAAAATTTTGATATGATATATAGAGCTAAATTGGTATAATCGAAGGTCTACTTTGGACTTTTTACCTACAATAAATTATCATTTCTTTATAAGTAAGTTTCCTTCATCAGTTTTTTGTTATCAGTCCATAGATTAAGATAATTATTTGGCAATGAGACAAGGAATATTTGTTAGTTTACTTAGCTTTGTTCATAAGTTCAGAGTTATCTTTCAAGATCTAATCTAATCATACTAAGTTCTACAGGTTCATTTATCTTCAGAAAGCAAATTTGATTTACAAATATATATCAAATTTGAAGATGATTAAGATTGGTGTTGGAATTAGGTAAATAATTAATAAACAACTGAATCTTGTTGCTTTTATTATGTTAGAAGTCAAATTTGTACAATATATATATATATTACCTCTTTTATAAATAAATTTTTAGGGTCTTTGGAATGGTTTTCTGCTTGTCTTTTGGACTAATACTTTCACACAACTTTATAGAAAGTTATGTATTGAAAATTTAGGCTTTGCTTGGGATGACTTTCATATAGCTTCTTAAAAAAATTTTCTTATACAAAAGTTAAGATTTTTGTATGTTAAAGCTACTTTAAGAAATATTAAAAAGCAGTCTCAAACGAAGCATTATTTTTTACAACTTAAAAAAAAATTATTTTCTCCACAATGAATTTACAATCACAATAACAAAAACTTGCAGCCATCTCAAATAGGCCCTAATGCTTTGTATATATGGGCAGCTAGAGGGTCTCTCTCTTGAATCTCTTTCTCATTGCTTTATTTTTCATATAGCGAAAGGGCTTTATTGCTTCTTTGCGTTCATGGTAAGTTCTAATGGAATAAACATTTTTATTTTACACTTCTACATATAAAATGTCATGGCTTCATATTATTTATTCCACATTGCAAGATTGTATATAATGTTGTGGATATCAAGAATGCCACTTATTGCAAAGAAAAATAGAAGCGGATATTTAAAAAAAAAAATAATCAAATGAAATTTTTAATTCTATTAATGATTTCTTGTGCATATCATATTAGTAGTTGATACAACGTTGCAGGTGATCATATCAAGGATGGCCATTGAAATCCAAGAAAGACATGTATTAGTTTGAGGGTTTCCTTAGGGCAATTAAGAGATCATCATTTCTGGTTTGGGTGGCCTCATTTCGTTTTGCTTCTCATTTGTCATGTTTCTGGTAGTTTTTTACGTAATCTTTCACTAAGTGAATTAATGCATAAATGATATTTCCAAATTTTTTTCTTATAATTAATCTTATGCTTTGTTTGGCATAGTTATCAAAATGTTATGTATTTTATGATCATATTAAGTTATCATGCTAATGAAGGTATATAAAATGTTTGTGCAAAATCATATTGTTTATGCATGTTTATCTTATTTGCATTTTTTAAAAGGGGATTTACATGCATATCACTTATATATATATATATATATATATATATATATATATATATATATATATATATATATTTAACACTTAAATTTTATTGTTTACTAAAACATAACACTCTTTTAATGGAAACTAACATACTTGATTAAATCCTCAAAGATGGAAAATAACTTGCGACTTGGACCTCGTCAAACAACAAGATGTGGAAGTAACAACAGAATTTTGATGGGAAGGGCATTTGATATGGCCAACAATGGGTGAAAGAAAAAGAACGAGAATGCGAAAGGGAAGGGGAATCCATTGGTCTCTCCTATTCCCCACGACGGAAAAGATAAAAGATTGGATTCTATTTTCCGATGAACAATCGAACCTATGATGACCAACATTGTGCAAATTTCATCCCCACCTCAGTTCACACTTTATGGGCGGAAGGAGGGAGTGCTCCATTATGTACTTGTTGTCTGCTTAAATGAGATAAAGTTATAAGATGAGCTAAAAATTTTAGTTATTGCATGTTATATGATTATATATAAATGCATTGTATTATTGTATATGCCACTAAATGCTCCATTATATTCTAACCACATAATTTGAAATATACTATCTATATAAAGGGGGCTTCAATTTCCTTTCTCATTTAGTTCTTCTTAAATTATCTTGGCCATTCATTAAATTATAATTAATTAATAAATCTATACTACTATTATAAAAGGGGCTTGAATTTCCTTCCCCATTTAGTTCTTCTTAAATTATCTTGATCATTTATTATATTATAATTAATTAATAAATCAAAAAATAATACATATATAATTTAATGCTCTTTCTCTCAAATTAAATATTACTATTCAATTAATACTCTCCCGCTATTATTAATTAAAAAAAGAGGTTCGGAGGGCTGAGAATTCAATATTAATGAGAATTCAATATTAAAACGTCACTTTGATTCTTCATATAATAATTCCTACTCTTTAGCTTTTAAATTATGACCTTTCATTTTTCAAAACTGCTCATATTCCCATGATTCTTCCAGCCATCCACGTGCTTTGGATTTGGAAGATTCGGTTGTTTGTGGGCGGATGCAATTTTTTTTTTTTGGGAAACGGATGCAAATATTTCATTTTTCTTAATTACAATCAATAAATGCAGAGAAACATATGCCTCTTCATTTCTCTTAATAATTATAAAGTTTTTTTTTTTTTTGGGAATAACCGGGGCAAAGCCCATTTTATTAAGATAATAAGGAACAAACGACATACAAGGGGATACAGGCAAAAGCCAAATAGAAAAGACTAAGACTAAAGTTCAACTTAACAAAACTCAACAAAGAGCTAACACAAAAACTGAAAAACTAAACCAAGGAAACAACAAATACAAATAATAACTTCTGCAACAGCTGCAGAAAAACAGCAAGATGAAAAGCAAAAAACTGGAGAACACCCGCTCCAGCCGAACTAGGCAATGCCAGAAATAAACATCAGAATTGAAATTTTCCAAGTAGCTGATGATGATGCTTCCAGGTGCAAGTTTTAACCCGGATAGCATTTTTTATTGTAAAAATAATGTTCTCCAAATTATTCCAATTGTTGGCAAATTTGCGATTATTCCTTTCTCTCCAAAGGTGATATACTGTGCATCCAATAATTAGCCAGCATAAAGACTTTTCCCATTTGGACATAAGAATCTGGTTATCCATGTAATCAAAGACCTGAATCAAATTTGGTCTAAGTAAGAAAGAGTTTAATTCAGGAATAAGCTTGTTAATGATATTAAAAGTAAAATCACAGTTAAAGAAAAGATGATTGTGATCTTCCTGGACATTGTTGCAAAAACAGCAAACCGGATTGACCTGAATGGATCTTTTGATTAACAAATCAGCAACTTTCAATTTCTGCAGAATAGCCATCCAAGTTAGAACAGAATATCTAAGTGAGTAAGATTTATACCACACATATTTGTGCCAGTTCACCTCCTCTAAATGAGCATAATAAGAATTCAAAAAATTAGTGAAATTCGGGTTTAAAGAGCCCTCCCAAGCCAAAGCCGGTTGCTCTTTAATCTCAATGGCACAAATAACAGATCTCATATTATCGGGAATATAATCTGGAAGTGCCCAAACATTGTCCATAATACAACTATTAACAGAAAGTCCAGAGCACATATGATTTATTTGAAAGAAATCAGATAAAGACTTCCCATTTATCCACGGATCCCAGCATAAGGAAAACTTGGAATTAGAATTAACCTTTAAAACTAATTGATTCTTAATCTTACAAGCAGTTGAACAGATAAGTTTCCAAAATTTAGAGGCTTTGGCAGCCGGGGGCTTCCAGGGGGAGTAGTATTTGCTTTTGAACCAAGAATAAATCAAACTATCCCTAGTGAGCATATTCCAAATGAAAGTGCATTGATTACTATAATAACAAGCATCAATAGAAAAAATACCTAAACCACCTTTTTTCTTAGGGATAACCGTATTCTCCCAAGCAATCATATGGACTTTCTTACCATTAATGTTCCCCTGGTATAAAAATTTAGAACAGAGCTTGCTGATAGTCTTACAAATGGCTTTAGGTATGATAGACCCTTTTATCCAATAGGCCAGAGTATTAGAAATCGTGAATTTAAGAAACTGAACTCTACCAGCTAAAGAAAGAAATCTCACCTTCCAGCCTTCTAGAATATAAATAATTTTATCTAAAAGCACTTGGAATTGATTAGCTTTCAACCTTTCAGGAGATATAGGAATCCCTAGATAAGTAAGGAAGCTACTCCTCTGCATAATACCCAAAATGTTACAAAATTGATCTGTATTAACAGTGTTATTAGAGAAAATAATAGAGCTTTTAGTGGGATTGATGTTGAGACCGGATGAATCCGCAAAATCCGTAAGAATATTCATAAGTTTGAAAGCATTTTGCTCTTTGGCCATCCCAAAAACAAGAAGATCATCAGCATACATAAGGTGATTAAAATTATTCCCATTATTCTTAAAAACAGGATTATTATTCCCCAAATTATTCAACGTGAGACTGCAAGAAAGGGCATCCATAACAATACAGAACAGAAGGGGTGATAAAGGGCACCCTTGTCTCAGACCTGATGAGGAGTTAAAAAACCCCTCCAAGGACCCATTCAGACAAATAGAAAAATGCACATTAGAAATACAGCATTTAATCCAATTAATAAACATATCAGGAAAACCTTTATGCCTCATCCTATTAATCAGAAAATTACGAGAAACAGTATCAAAAGCCTTCTTGATATCTAGCTTAGCACAAAAGAGATTACTATTAAAATTAAATTCTCTAAGCATCTCAGAAGCAAGCAGAATGTTGTCAGTGGTGTTTCTGTTATGAATAAACCCTGCTTGGCTCTCGTGAATAATAAAAGGTAAGACCGTCTTCAAACGATTTGCCAAAAGCTTAGCAATAATTTTATAAAAAACATTGCATAACGAAATAGGCCTATAGTCATTAATATTAGAAGCATGCGGATTTTTTGGGATAAGAGTAATAGCAGAAGCTTTCACCCCTTTGGGAAGGTGACAAGAAGTGAAAAAACTTTTAATAGCTTTGCATAACTTATGCCCTATAATATGCCAAGATTTTTTATAAAATTCAAACGTATATCCATCAGGCCCTGGGGCAGAGGAAGAGGAACCTTTAAACACCACATTTTTTATCTCTAAATCAGTAAACGGCAAAGTTAAGGAATCAGCCAAATTCGAGGGAATAATGTTGCCAACAGGAATATTGAAATCATTCTCATTAACAGGTTTTGGAGAGTTAAAGACTTCTTTAAAATGTTTTATGATAGCATCAGCAATACTAGCTTTGTTATCAAAATGGCCCTCAGCGGTGGAGATCTCTTTAATGACATTAATATTGTTTCTAGATCTAATCTGAGCAAATAAAAAACCAAGATCATTCTCACCATTCCTTAACCATTTAGTCTTAGCTCTTTGGGACAACCAAGAGGACCAAGCTGTGCTAAGACTATTCAGATTGTCACAAGACTGTTTGTAAAGTAAATTCAAATTCATATTCAACGGGTCCTCCTGCAAGTCCACAATATATTGATGTTGCTTATGCTTTAAATCATAAATAGCGTCTAACAGATAGCAAGAAGAAGACCAATTTTTACTCTTAAGAAAATTTTTAAGAATCTGCAAAGATTTATAAAAAGCAGCAATAGAACTACAATTAAAATGCCTATCAAAAGCATTAAGAACAGTCTCCCAAAACCCATCCATGTTAACCCAGAAATTTTTAAACATGAATCTAGACGGATTTTTTTCACAATTAGAGACAGCTAAAATTAACGGAGAATGATCAGAGTTATGAGTGGGAAGAACTTTATAAAAAGCATCATGAAACCTCTCAAGCATAGCATTGTTCGTAAGCATTCTATCTAGTTTAATATGAATAGGAGAATCAAGTCTTTGGTTATACCAGGTATAGAAAAGACCAACAGAAGCTAAATCAAGAAGACCACAATCAAAAATAACTTTGTTAAGCTCACCCAACTGACTATTATGAGAATTCTGGCCTCCGGATTTCTCATTCTCAGATCTATAACAATTAAAATCACCCATGATAACCCAGGCCATAGATGGATCCGGCACCAGATTTCTCAATTGATCCCATAAAATGTTCCTATCATGAACATTATTAGCAGCATAAATAACAGAAATTAAAACAGGTGGTTGAGTACCCACATTGACAGTTCCATGAATAATTTGAGAAGCAATAAAGAGGGGAGAGAAAGTAATAATAGACGGGTTCCATTTAATCCAGATCCTACCTGGATTAGAATGCTCAAAGTTATTAATACTATCTTCCGTATTAAAAATCTTATGAGAATTGACAAACCAAAGGTCATTAACCAAATCTTTGTTAACTTTAGCTTCTAAAATGCACAATAAACCAAGATTATTAGCAGAAACCAGCTCTCTACAAGCTTTAACCTTGTTAGGGTTATTGAAACCCCTAACGTTCCAACAGCCAATATGCGGAAAAAACATTAATGTTTAGCGTTTTTTCCCTTCCTGGTCGACTTAGCTCTAGTAGTCATAGAGACCGGTGAAGAATGATTTTTGTTTCCAGAAGAGGAAGGAGAAGAGGAAACTTCAGTAACAAAATTAGAAACTTGTAAATTACTTACAGAGCCAGTATCCTCCATCACTTGGTCTGGAGGATCATCTGTTTGAAGAGCCGAGAATTTGTTTGACAGCATTACCTTAGCTGGAGGAATTTCAGCGAGAATAGTAGGTTGCCCAGAGGACGAGCTTTCTTCAATAGGAGAATTCAGATTAGGAATAGTTTTTTCAATGCAAATATTAGGAATCAGAGGAGAACTTTCCTTTTCTAATACCTGAGATAATTTTGGAAAGGAGTTAACGGCCAAGTTATTCCCTTCCAAAATTACCTTTTCTAGATGTGTGGGTATCGTCGGAGCTGAAATTTCCTTATCCGTAGAGGTGGGCTTCACCGGAGCCGGAATTTGAGATCTAGGGTTCCGGCTAGGACTTCTACCTCTGTTATTGGATTTTTGAAGGGGAAGAACCACTGGCGCTGGGTTTGGATTCGTCTTGCATGTATTATAACTGTGAACCAAGGATCCACAACCTTCGCACCGACTTGGCTTCCAGTCGTAAATAACTTTAAGCATTATATCTTCTCCTTCTATGTTGATAGGGATCTCATCCGGGAGAGTTGATTCTTTAGTGATAGAAACACAAACTCTAGCATATGTTAATCTAGCTCTTTTTGCAGTAAGTGAATCAACAGATAAGGGGTTGCCAATATAACTAGCAATGGTTGATATTCCCTTTGGGGTCCAAAGAGCCAAAGGAAAATCAACAATTTTAATCCAAAGGGGGATAGAAGAAAGTTCATCCCTCTTCGGTTGGAATTTAGGGGACCATTTTTGGAGAATAAATGGTTTCCCTAACATGAACCAAGGACCTCCAGACCAGACTAGATCAAAATCTTCTTGATTTGAGAATTTGATCAGGAAAAAACCATCCGCTAACGATAATAAAGAAAACGAACCTTTCAGATTCCAAACCTTTTTCATGGCTGCGAGAAGTCGCTCATAATACGGCCTTGGCCCTAGAGAATAACCGATCAACGAGAAGGACCAAACCGATATGCCTTCGGAGAGATCTTCTCCCTTAAAAAAGAATTTTTGATTTGGGCGGATAAAGGAGACTGGGAAATCTTCCTTAGAGACAGGAGGGTTTGCCAGATTTTTTGCGAAGGAACCATTCTGAGAAGCTGGGATCGGACCCAGGATGGAAGAATCATGAAGAGGGGGGAAATCATTCAGCTCCATCAGGGAGAGGACTTACCTCTCCCGATCGGAGGAACGAGGCGGCGCGGAGGTCAGAGCGAAGAAACCCTAGAATCGCCAAAATATCCCAGAGCACTCGATACTTTACTTTTGACGTTCAAATGGTTTTTCAACTTCAATTAAAGTTTTTTTAATTACAATCAATGATTGTACGTTTCCCTTCATAATTTTCAAGTTTTTTTTTTTTTGGGAAAAAATTGAGGGCATAGCCCATTTTATTGATAGCAATAGGAATTACAAACGCAAAAATAGAAACTTAAAAGTGCAGACCTAACAACACGGAATAACAAAATAAAGAACTACAAATAGTTACATCAAAAATCTGAAAAAAAAAACAGTAACAACAGACAATCATAAATAAATTTTAACCAAAAGACAGATAAGTTGAACAGCCTAAAAGTCTATGAAGCTGGGTGGGACTAAGAATAAGCTTGGCTTCAAAAAATGAATAATCCTTCCATCTTTGGTTGCCTATGGGCCGTCCAGAAAGAGGTTAGCAGGTTGTCATCATTGTCCACAGCCCAATAACCTTCTAGTCAAGCTTTAGATAGCCACTGAGATAGCCGAGCAGATCAGAGTCGTCTTCATAATGGGACAATCCCAGTGTAGCGATTCACATACAGGAGAATATTTATCATTCAATCCAGCAAGCTGCAGCACGGTTTCAAACAGGAAACCAAACCTCCCATCACGAGTCCAATATGAAAAATGTAACCACATCAGTAGTAAACCAGATTCAGAGCCTCCTTTACCTTAATGCCATTCTTCCAACCCATTAATTTGATAATAATTGTTTTAGAGATTTTCTTAACCAGAGAATTGGTACATAAAGCAACAGACTTAAACCTTCTATTGTTCCTCTCCATCCAGATGAAATAAATAATAGCATTTAAAGTAAGGAGGCTGCCATTCTTAATGCTTTCAGACTTATCCATATTATCAATATGGAGTAAGGCTAAAAAAATAGTTGGTCTAAAGTAATACGTCTGAAAGGAAGGAATGAGTTTTACAAGCACCTTAAAAGAGTAATCACATTCAAACAACAAATGTGAAGTAGTCTCCAAGCTATTGTAACATAAGGAGCATAATTTATCCAAAATATGAATGTTTCTCATAGCCAAAACATCACAAGTTTTTAAGCCTCCTTTAAGCGCCATCCACGAATAAGCAAAGTATCTCAGTGCATGTTTTCTATGCCATACCAAATGATGCCAATCAACATGCGCATCATTAGCAAAATAATATAAATAAAAATCTTTAAACTTGGCATTCCCCAAATTGTCCCAACTAAGATGATACATAATATCAGTAGCAATGGGGAGATTCAGAATAAAATCCCTAATAGAAGGAGTATCAAATTCCAAAATATTTCATGCATCATGATGAATCCAACTAGCCAACTGAGAGTTCTTAGCTAAGTTAGTGGATATATTTTGAAATCTATCAAAGATAGTTTCCCCCAAACACCAGTGATCCCAGAAAATAGAAATTGGGCTGTTATGAGTAATAATAAAATTGAATTTCTCCCTAGCTATCACAGCCGTTTTACAAATATTTTTCCAGAAAGCCGACGCAGTATTCGTTACAGATTTCCAAGGACTGATGTATCTAGCAAGGAATCACTTAGCAAGAGGAGAGTTTGTGTTGTAACATCTCATAATAATGCCACAGTTAAAAGCAAAGTTTAATGCTTGTAAAGAGGCAATACCCAGTCCACCCAATGAATACGGTTTACAAGTATTATTCCAAGATATAAGATGTAATCTTCTGCAATCAGTGTCCCCATGGTATAGAAATTTAGAGCACAGCTTACCTATTTGTTTGTAAATAGATTTAGGCAAAGTCATGCTCCTAATCCAATAAGCCACAGTGTTAGTAATAGTATATTTAATGTATTGTAGTCTACCAGCAAAAGAAAGCATCCTCGCCTTCCATCCAGACAATAACATTATGATTTTTTCCATCAGAGGGGCAAAATCAGACAACTTAGTCCGGCCCAAAGATATAGGAATATCCAAGTAAGTAAAATTATCAGATACATTATGTATTTGAAGCACACTAGAAATATCATTAGGACAAGAAACACTTGGGGATATAATAAGAGAGCTTCTATTTAAGTTCATCTGCAGTCCAGTGAGCTTAGAGAACAGGTTAATATTCCTCAAAAGCTTATCACAATTGTTAGTATCAGCCTGCCCAAAAACCAAAAGATCGTCAGCATAAGCAAGTTGAGACAGATGAAAGTTATTCATTTTAAAACCCTCAAAACCACTGGAGTTAGAGTTAGAATCAAGAAGACATGATAGAGCATCCATAATAATACAAAAAAGGTAGGGACTAAGTGGACAACCTTGTCTGAGTCCAGTAGAAGATGAAAATAATCCTTCCAGTGTACCGTCCAAACATATAGAAAAATGAATATCTTTTATACAGGCTTTGATCCAGTTAATAAAGATAGTAGGGAATCCCTTATCAGCCATTCTAGCAAAGAGAAAGTTCCTGGAGACTGTATCAAAGGCTTTCTTGATATCATATTTAGCACAAAAGAGTTTCATCTTATATTGCTCTTTAAAAAGATTGATGATTTCCATAGCCAAGATAGGATTATCAGTAGCTATCATATTAGGAATAGAAGCGGCTTGATTATTCTCAATAATATCATGCATAATGATTTTCATATGACTAGCCAAAATATTTGCAATAATTTTGTGAAAAACATTGCAAAGAGAAATAGGTCGGAAGTCTTCAACATTTTCAGCATGAGATTTCTTAGGAACAAGAGCTATGGCAGTAGCTTTAGCACAATTAGGTAAGTAACATTTACTAAAAAGGTCTTAATGGCCTTGCAAACTAAAGGACCCGTAATACTCTAGGTCTTTTTATAAAAATTAAAGTTAAACCCATCAGGACCAGGAGCCGAGTTGGAGCAGCCAAAATTAATAGCCATATGAATCTCCTCGTTAGTAACTGGCCTCACTAATGAAGTAATAGCATCTTCAAAAATCATTTTACCTTTAGGAATAAGACTAGTATCATTTAACTCAAGAGGAGTAGAGTTATAAAGATTTTTGAAGTGTTGAATGATACTAATATGGTTGCTATTCTCATGATCATAAGAATGGAACTTAGCAGCATTGAGAGAACTCCCATTAAAAGCTTTCCTTTTCCTAATTTTGGAGTAGAGAAACTTTAAATCTTCTTCTCCATTTTTTAGCCATTTAATTTTTGATCTTTGGATAGTCCAAGAAGCATGAAGAGAATTGTAATAGTTAATATTCGCTTTGATTTTTTTGAGTTCTCCACACAGCTCCCTATTAAGAGGATCAATATCAATCAATTTCTGGTACCTATGTTGTTTAGCAGCTAAGGAAGCACATTTAATAATTCTATGATTGGAAGAATTCCAGTTGCTAGCTTTGATCTCTCTTTTTAATGATTTCAGCTTCTTATACAAATTAATAATAGGATTCCCTTGATCCGGCATTTGAAAAATATTCAATAGAATGCTCCAGAAATCCGGTATATGACTCATAGGTACCAGAAAAATTGTGTCCATATGAAAAATTGGGTCGGGTCTGGGTCTTACCCGGAAATGACTCGCATGCAACCCGGCACGTTAACCAATCGTGCATATAACTTAAGTTTGTATCACTCACATGGCTCACTTGTTCCTACCTCGCATGCATCCCCCCAGCTGGTAGGCCCACACCCACGCTTGCACCCGCTAGTCCACTCAGCCTCAAGCACACCTGCTAGCCCACTCAGCCTCGGGCACACCCGCTCATTGTCGCACCTGCTCTCTGTAATATCTCGTTCCCTTACTGTTCCTCTCTGATTTGGATTTTCCTCCTAGAATTGGCCAGGACGATGTTGAGATCGTCCAGGCCGATCAGTGCTTTGAAAACAGCTGATTTCTGGTGTGTTTTCTGGAAGAATTTCTGTACAGATCGTCCGGGCCGATGTTGAGATCGTCCAGGCCGATCTGTACTGTAGAAATGATCGGCCAGACAACAACCCTGGGAACTGTCCAGGACGATCAGGATTTGATCTGATCGTCCCGGGACGATTTGGCGATCGGCCAGGCCGATCTGAGTAAGATATAAGGAAATGAGCTCGTTTTGAGGAGAGAGAAAATCAAATTTTATAAATCAGATATTTTGAGGAGAGAGAAAGAGAAAGGGAAAAAAGAGAAAAGCTTGGTTTTGGAGGCCGCGGAGCGCTTTTCGTCCGACGCTGCTGTTGGGAAAAGTGTAGATCTCGTGGTAAGGACTCCGAACCCTGTTTCTGTTTTCAAAGATGTTGTGTTTTGACCGAGTTGGGATCTGTTTTGTGTTTTTGTAGTCGACTTTTCGACATGATTTTGATTTGACACAACTTTTACCGCACAACTTCTAGTATGTTATAGATATGATTATTGTACACGTTTTGACTGTATTCTACGAAGATTTTACCGGTCGGAATTGATTCTACGTGATTTTAATCGAATAGAAAATAATCGGGACTTGATTTGATTTGGTTTCTATAGGATAATAGTCTTGTATTGATGTTATAGATATTCTACTGTAATTTGGAAGAATTTGGATATTGTATCTTTTTGCAGGATTTTTGTGTAAATTTGACCGACTACCGTTACTCTGCCCGATTTTCGTACGATTTCTGATTTGTCTGGAATTGATAGATTGATTAGATATGGATATGACTATTGATATGATTGCTTTAATATTGACTATTGAATTGCTTATTGATTGAATTGACTATTGATACTGATCACAAGTGGAACCTGGTTGAACATTGGTTGGAGATTGATATTGATACCTGTACAGGATGGTGGGCCGACGGGCTTTCCTTTAAACATTGATCATTGATATATTGAAGGGAGACATAAGGAGTTTATTGATATGCCGACGGGCGAAAAGAGTGACGACTCTTATTGATTGAACCAATGTAAATGATATCTACAACAGCAATATGGATTCTACAACAGCAACATAGCCAGTAGATTGTACTTGTTCAGTATATAGTATTGAATTGCATGTTTACTGTATTGATTTATGGATTTAATGCTTATTCGACTTCTGCTTTATTGAGTTTGATCGGATTTACTGTATCGTACGGATTCTATTGATTTCATCGATTGACTACTGAGCATTGATATGGACATAGATAGATATAGATATTGCATTGATAGCATGAACATGGACATCGTACTACTGCCTATAGATTCATTGTACTACTGCCTACTGTTTCTGTATTGTATTGACTGCTTTTTAGATTCATTGTTCTGTATCGCTTTTCTCGACTGATTTCATTGATTAGACCATATCGATTTGATTGACGGATATTGATTGATTGAGTTGATTTATCGATTTGCCTGCCGCTGCATTGACTGGTTTTATTGACTATTGATTTCCGCTGCATAGACTCATTGACCATTGACTGATTCGGATTGATAGATTGACATGCATATTGATAGCATTGCCGTACTTTGATTTCAGTTATAGGTATTAGGTGACCTGCTGGGCTTTGTAAAGCTCATTATATGTGGTTGATATTTTCAGGTCAGAGCTCAGGAGCAGGAGATAGGAGTTGATTCAGATCGACAGGTTTTAGTTCTTTTGATCGATAGATGATTCTTTTGTACTCAGGACAGGATAGATTTCTCTACTTGCATTGATAGTGTAGTTCCTGAGTATTGTACATGATATTTTGAGATATGAATCGACTGATATATTGATGATTTAATTTTATAGATGTTTGATAGATTGCTTACTGAAAGTTTTAGATAACTCTGGTAAATTGTTTGGCTATTGATCGACATTCTTTCCAAGTTAGATCTCGGGGCATTACAAGTTGGTATCAGAGCAGTGTTATTGGAAGAATGGATTGTTACCAGAGTTGTAGGTTTGGATTGAGAGATTGGATAGATTGGGTAGCTTTAAGAGCTTCATTGGCATACATCGCTGCATGTGTGTATTATTGTTTTGAATTGTGCAGGTGAAAAGATATGGATCCTCCAGCAGAATCCAGTGTACCAAATGAGCAACACAGCGCAGCTCCAGTACCTTCAGAGAGTATAATGCAGTTGGCTACTGCGATTGCACATGTTATGGGGGATGCCCAGAGCAAGATGAGTGGGAGCAAGGAAGAAGAGGTAGACAGACACTTGCAGATGTTCCACAAGCTGAAGCCTCCGTTGTTCAAAGGGGCTGTAGGACCACAGGCTGCTGAGGATTGGATCCTGAGAGTAGAAAAGATTTTTGACAGCATGTAGTGTCCGGGGAATAGAAAGGTACTATTAGCTGTGTTCCTATTTGAAGGAGAAGCGGAGAGATGGTGGATTGGACAGTAGAGAGAGAAATTCCAGGGGAAGACCAATGCTGAGATCACCTGGGATGAGTTCACTACAGTGTTCAGGATGTGGTTTGTACCACCGTCAGCTCAGCGACAGATGCAGGAAGCTTTTATGAGATTGGAGCAAGGCCGCAAGTCAGTGATGCAGTACGAGGCCGAGTTTACTGCACTTGCGAGGTACGCTGCTCACTTGATTCTTACTCCTGAAGACAAGTGTTATAGATTCCTGCACGGATTGAACAGAGAGCTGAGGCATCCACTAGTACATTTTCGGATCCACGAGTTTTCTGAGCTAGTGGAGCGAGCCTGATTGATAGAGATCGATTTGGCGACACCAGTATCGAGGTACGATGATACCAGGAGGAGGAGAGATGAGGTACGACGAGATGATTCTGGTAGAGACAGAGATAGAGAGAAGAGAAGCAGGTATGAGGGTTTGAAGGGATCTGCATCGGGATCTGCGTCACGATCACCATCGATAATATCATCTGGTGGTTCTGGCACGTGCATTCACTGTGGTAGACGACATGCAGGTCAGTGCTACCTATTGACGGGACAGTGTTTTCACTGTGGACAGCAAGGACACAGAGCAGCAGATTGTCCTCAGAAAGGACTGGGTGGAAGGACTGATTCTGGTACGGATACAGGATAGCAGAGGACTGTTGGCTCGAGGGCCTATAGTGAGAGATCAGGGAACATGATGGATGATAGGACTGTCAGAGATCAGAGGGAGACAGTTGCGCCACGACCTCCAGTGGTGCCACGCATCTACAGTCTACAGAGTTTACAGCATCAGGATCAGCAACGACCGGAAGGTTCTACTGGTAAGATTGATTTGACTAACCGATTGATATTGACATATGAACATTGCATATTGACATTTGATTGATTGCATTGTGTGTTCTGTATGGATTTCGACGAGTTTTGTTTTGGATTTGGATTTCGATCGGTTTGTTTTGAGTTGTTTGTTTTGCTTCGTACCTGTAGGGAAATGTCGGGACGACATTTTTCTAAGGTGGGGAGATTGTAATATCTCGTTCCCTTACTGTTCCTCTCTGATTTGGATTTTCCTCCCAGAATCGGCCAGGACGATGTTGAGATCGTCCAGGCCGATCAGTGCTTTGAAAACAGCTGATTTCTGGTGTGTTTTCTGGAAGAATTTCTGTACAGATCGTCCGGGCCGATGTTGAGATCGTCCAGGCCAATCTGTACTGTAGAAATGATCGGCCAGACAACAGCCCTGGGAACTGTCCAGGACGATCAGGATTTGATCTGATCGTCCCGGGACGATTTGGCGATCGGCCAGGCCGATCTGAGTAAGATATAAGGAAATGAGCTCGTTTTGAGGAGAGAGAAAATCAAATTTTATAAATCAGATATTTTGAGGAGAGAGAAAGAGAAAGGGAAAAAAGAGAAAAGCTTGGTTTTGGAGGCCGCGGAGCGCTTTTCGTCCGACGCTGCTGTTGGGAAAAGTGTAGATCTCGTGGTAAGGACTCCGAACCCTGTTTCTGTTTTCAAAGATGTTGTGTTTTGACCGAGTTGGGATCTATTTTGTGTTTTCGTAGTCGACTTTTCGACATGATTTTGATTTGACACAACTTTCACCGCACAACTTCTAGTATGTTATAGATATGATTATTATACACGATTTAACTGTATTCTACGAAGATTTTACCGGTCAGAATTGATTCTACGCGATTTTAATCGAATAGAAAATAATCGGGACTTGATTTGATTTGGTTTCTATAGGATAATAGTCTTGTATTGATGTTATAGATATTCTACTGTAATTTGGAAGAATTTGGATATTGTATCTTTTTGCAGGATTTTTATGTAAATTGGACCGACTACCGTTACTCTGCCCGATTTTCGTACGATTTCTGATTTGTCTGGAATTGATAGATTGATTAGATATGGATATGACTATTGATATGATTGCTTTAATATTGACTATTGAATTGCTTATTGATTGAATTGACTATTGATACTGATCACAAGTGGAACCTGGTTGAACATTGGTTGGAGATTGATATTGATACCTATACAGGATGGTGGGCCGACGGGCTTTCCTTTAAACATTGATTGTTGATATATTGAAGGGAGACATAAGGAGTTTATTGATATGCCGACGGGCGAAAAGAGTGACGACTCTTATTGATTGAACCAATGTAAATGATATCTACAACAGCAATATGGATTCTACAACAGCAACATAGCCAGTAGATTGTACTTGTTCAGTATATAGTATTGAATTGCATGTTTACTGTATTGATTTATGGATTTAATGCTTATTCGACTTCTGCTTTATTGAGTTTGATCGGATTTACTGTATCGTACGGATTCTATTGATTTCATCGATTGACTACTGAGCATTGATATGGACATAGATAGATATAGATATTGCATTGATAGCATGAACATGGACATCGTACTACTGCCTATAGATTCATTGTACTACTGCCTACTGTTTCTGTATTGTATTGACTGCTTTTTAGATTCATTGTTCTGTATCGCTTTTCTTGACTGATTTCATTGATTAGACCGTATCGATTTGATTGACGGATATTGATTGATTGAGTTGATTTATCGATTTGCCTGCCGCTGCATTGACTGGTTTTATTGACTATTGATTTCCGCTGCATAGACTCATTGACCATTGACTGATTCGGATTGATAGATTGACATGCATATTGATAGCATTGCCGTGCTTTGATTTCAGTTATAAGTATTAGGTGACCTGCTGGGCTTTGTAAAGCTCATTATATGTGGTTGATATTTTCAGGTCAGGACTCGGGAGCAGGAGATAGGAGTTGATTCAGATCGACAGGTTTTAGTTCTTTTGATCGATAGATGATTCTTTTGTACTCAGGACAGGATAGATTTCTCTACTTGCATTGATAGTGTAGTTCCTGAGTATTGTACATGATGTTTTGAGATATGAATCGACTGATATATTGATGATTTAATTTTATAGATGTTTGATAGATTGCTTACTGAAAGTTTTAGATAACTCTGGTAAATTGTTTGGCTATTGATCGACATTCTTTCCAAGTTAGATCTCGGGGCATTACACTCTCTCACTCTAGCGGTTTCTCCTGCGCAGTTGCGCTTACCCCCATGCCCCACAACCAAAGCTCGACACTCCCTTGCTCTACAGTCCCTCAGCTCAATATGTCAGTTGGGTCGGCTCGGGTTTGGGGCTGGTTAGGCCTGGGTTGAGACTTTTAACCCATTTGAATATAAAGTTGTTTAAGATTTTAGAAAGGTGGCGGGGATTGTGAATTTAGGAGAAAATGCTTATGTCTGAGCCCACAAATTTTAATTATAGTTAATTTACAAATCAATTTAAAAATTAGCACCATTAACTCTTTGAAGACATAAATTTTTATACTCCCAATTGTGCCAGAGATTAAAACATCAAGTGTAAGAGATCAAAAGAGATAAATTTTTGGAATATAATGAAAAAAAGAAAAAAGCTCATAGAAATATACTAAAAATTTTCTTTAAAATTAGTCCATAGCCCAAAAAGAAGAAGTTGCTTTGTGAATTGAAAATAGTAGGTTGGTCAAAAAGTTTACTTATAGTTTTTGTGTAAATTATATGAAATACAATTTGGTAGTGGGACTTAACTGTTGTTTTTAGATGTGCATGATGTTCATTTTTTCTATTTAAATTAATTGTCTCAAATTCACATTAAAGAATTTAAATTTCAAAATTGGAAACAAAATATTAAAAAATAATTTAATTCATTTTTAATATAATAAATTATATGGTACAAAAAAATCATTATCAATAATATAATTGATAGGAGTATAAGTGAGTCAAGTCGGCTCGAGCTTAGCTCGATAAATGACTCCTGAGCTAAGTTCAATGAGCTAATAAGCTAAACTCGAGTCAGTTTAGACTAGACAAGTTAGCTCACCAATCAATTAGTTAAAATTTTTAATTTAAAATAACTTTAAAATATATTAGAATACATGCAATAGTTCATGTATATATTTATTAAAAATATATATATTTCTCTTTCTTATATCGAATGATTTCATAATTATTTATCTTCCAATTTCTTTTTTTTTTTAATTTTATTATGATAAGTGCTTGAATCATAATTATTTTTTTTCTTTCATTTAAACTTATAAATTAGGCTCAGGATCAAACTTGAACTCGACAATCATTAAATCTCAAGTTCATGCTAAGGGTGACTCGAACTTGACTGGACTTTGTTTACACCCCTATGTTGACCTCATTTTTGTATGAGGTCACTTGGACTACTCTTGATCTTAAATCAATTTAATTTTCAAAATTAATGTAAATTCTAGGATCCTTCTAGAATCCTGACCTTAGGATCTATGCTAGGATTCTTCTAGAGCTTAGACCTTAGGAGCTGCCCTAGATCTTAAACTCCTCCTAGACTTCAAGTTCTAGAAATTTCTTAGGCTCTAGGATCCTTCTAGATTCCTAACTTTAAGATATATTCAGACCTTAGGATCTACCTAGATCTTAGGTCAATCAAACTAAATCCAAGGTCCAAAGGTATTGTCCTAAAGGCCTTTTCCGTTGAATTTTTAAACACTTTGAAACCTAGTCAAATGACCTCCGATTCAGAGTCTGTCAGTTGCATACTGATGGGACATGTCTCTGGAGGCAACCCTCCAAATTTGAGCCCATTCCGAGGTCTCTAACCTCAAAAACTTAATTGAAACTCATAGGCTGCAAAACCTTCAAATATTTACAGCCTATGCCATTGGACCTGTCACTTTGAAGATTCTGACCTTAGAGCCTTCACCAAAGCCTTTAGTCACTTCCAGACCTTTAATCTTGATATTTTGAACATTAAACTGCATTTTGGTTGACCCACTTTGACCCCCAGTTGACCAGGGGTCAAAATGACCAAAATACCCCTATGGGGCTCAAATGGTGATTTCAAACCAAATGAACTCCGAATTGAATGCAATCACTTGCAGCAAGTTTCAAATGTCATTTCAAACTTGTTGGACTCATTCCCAACCCTTGGGTCAACCTGGTTGACCAAGTCAACAGGTTTGACCCAAAAGGCCCTTTAAGGGTCCAAACAGGTGTTTTGAACCAAATGACCTCCTTAGACCCTGGGATTACATTCAGTAGACTCAAAATGTTATTTTGAATTGATTGAACCCATTTCCAAACCTTGGACCCACCTGGTTGACCAAGTCAACTAGGATTGATTCAAAATTCCCTTAAGGCTCTAATGGGTTATTTTAATCCATTTAATTAATTAAATTCATTTTAAGCTTCAAACCAACTTCTAATTATGACCTAACCATGTTTTGGGATGTTGATCAATCAAATCTAAGTAGAGTTGACTAAGTCAACTCTAAGGTTGGGTTAAATCTACTCTAAAATCCATATCAAATTCAAACCTCCATCCCTTCACTTGGCTTTGGTTGGGTTTCATTTTAATCAATCTTTGAGGCCACTTGGCTGCCACCTCAACAGTCAAAGTGGTCAGTTGACCAGTCAACACATGGTCAACAAACCCTTAAATGACCAAATCCTTAAGCTTGAGTTAATCCACTCTATTCCAACAGCCTAAATAAGTTCCAGAACCTTCTAAGTGCTATTTAAAACCCAGCTTAAGCCTTGGATTAAGCTCCAATCTGCCTCATGTGCAAATAAGGCCAAAATCCACTTTCCACCTAAGTGTCCTTGGGCTGTCCTTGTTTTCAGCCTTCCAACCACTCCAAGGGCACGTGTCAAGCATCAAGGGAGATGGTTGAATGATCCTAGCCGTCCAATAGATCTAAGGCAGCTTGAATAGGGTAGAACCTCATTTGGAGCCCTCATTCCCACTTGAACCCTCTCTCTCTAGTTTTTAAATCCCTCCAGTTGAGCTCTCTGATGATTCAAGCTCTTAATCATCTCCTCCACATTTCCTAAGCCAGATCCAACCACTAGAAGCCGCCGGCGATGAGCTTTCCGGCGAGCTTAAGCAGAAATCCGTCCAGGTCGATTTTCCGTTGATCTAGGCGTTTTCGAGCTGAGGTTTCTTCTACAAAAAGGAGCGTGGACAGCCTACAAATGCAACACGCCTTTAAACGGATTAATCCGTCCATTAAATGAGGTATAAACTCTAACCCTAGTTTAAGACACCTAGGTTAAATAGCTTTCGATTTAATGCATCTTAGGCTATAAAATTGATTCCCCAAAATTTCTGTTCAATATTTTAATCTATGTTTTAAATTTCGTTTAATTTCATTGACTGGATCGAGAGAACGAGCGAAAAAACAAATCCTAGGGCGTCATTCGCGAACTGGTTCAGGCATGCGTTTTCGGGACCGTTGATCTCTCAATCAACGGTCCCGATTGAGCTTTTTCGTGATCTGTCCGCCCGTGTATTTGTTTTAAAGTTCTTTTCTTTCGTGCGACGCCATCCAGACCTTTGATTTGAAACCGCGGGATCGAGATCCCGCCGTTGGATCTTTCTCCACGAGATCAGATCACGGGAGGTGATCCTGGCCGTTGATCCGTTAATGCAAAACGATCGAACGGCAGATATCCGCGGCCGACGTGGATAAGTCGAAACCGCGTGGCAATGATTGCCGCCGCCACGCGTTTTCGTCCCCGCCAGTAAGAAGCCGCCGCGTATCCCGCTTGATCGCCGCCTTCCACCTGGCCTAATCACGTGCCGCCGCATGTAAATCCGAATTAATGTTTTATTTTAATTATATTTAATAGCAGAATCTTTAAAAAATTATAATAAATAAAATAAAAGTCCAAAAAATCTGTATAATATATCAAACTGCTCGGGTTTGCAAGGACTTTAATTTAAAAATAAAATTCTTTTGAAATATTCTATATATTTTAAACAATTTTAAATAATTAACTATTAAGTTATTTTAATTATTATTTAATTAAAATAAACCCAATATTTTTAAATTTTAAGAGAAAATTATTTAATCTATTTTGAATTTCTAGAGAATAACTAAGAATTAATTTAATATTATTTAGTATTAATTCTTAAGGTTCAATTAATTTTAAATCAATTGAAGTGCTTTAATTAACATTGAACTTTAAAATTTTATATTAAATTCAAATTAATTCATAAAAATTTGAATAATATATCAATATTTTTAGAATTTCAAATATTTTAATTTAAAACTATTTTCAAAGTTTAAAAATCAATTTATTTTGATTTATTTGAAAATCCTTAATATTTAATTAATATTTAATTAATATTATATTAAATATTTTGAAAATTAAAAATTATTTTAATAATAACTTTGAAAATCAGTGGGTCTCTCAACCCCTAAAATTTTATTTTAATAATATTTTTAATAATTTTATTTTAAAAATATTTATACTTGTATATACATGTATTTATATAGTTATGTATTTTAAAATTTAAAATTATATACATTTAAATCCTCAAGAATTTGAGAGATCCTTTGGAATTTCAAACATGGATTGAATACATGAATGGAATTTATGGGGAATTGATTAGTGAATAATTGCATGTTAATTGTTCACTAATCATGTTATTTTTCATCTTAATTAATGTTAGTTCTTGCATGCATAGGAATCACACACTTACACTTAGTCTAGGCTCCCCTAGATCTAAGGACTTGTTTGATTATGTGTGTTTAATTATATGTTAAGTTTGAGGGTTAGGTAAAATATTGATTTGGATCCATTAAATCTAGTGTCATTAAGGACAATAATTAAGGACCTATATTTAGAAAACTTAGAGAAATCCTAGGGATTAGGATACACCTTATTTGAACTTGAAATTTGAACCACTTGAACTTAGTGACATTCTCAGCCTTAGGGAATTTTCTTACTGATTTTTGAATTCATTAAGCTTTTTAATTAACTTAATCAAAATTAAGCCTTAATTAAGCCATTAAAACTTATAGAAAATTGTAATAAATCCTTTTTAAATCCAAAAAATACATAAAACCCCTCTAACTGACCAGAATCAAATGCTTAATCAATGAAAATTAAAAGCCCTTTAATTTGACAGCAAATTAAACCTTAATTTAATTTTAAGTGAAATTGAATATTTAATTAATATAATTAATTAAAAAATATTAAAAATTCCAAAAATGTCCTAAACACTTGGAAATCTCTCCTTAGGTCATTCCTGACCTTTGGAGCTGATTTCAAGGAGTTAGGAGCTCATTTGGAGCAAAATCATAAAAGGGCTCTCTAATTAAGCAATTTTTAAAATTCATTAAGTAGTCAAAACTTTGAACCTTCATAACTAATTCTAGAAAAATCAAAATTGAACAAACTCAGTTGAATTCAACTCCTATTGAGGTCTAATATTTATTAAAAATATTAAATTCCAGAAATCTGCAAGAATTCAAAAAGTCAACAAATCGGTCAACTCTAGGTCAAATCTAGTTCAAAACTTCAAACCTTTGTAATAAAATGTAGAAAAATCCGATTTCAACGTACTTACCTTCTAACTGATCGTAGTAAGGTCTAGTATTTTAATAAAATACAAACTTTCCAGAATTTGAGCTTAATCCAAAAGTCAATTTTCAACCCCTTAATTAAATGATTAAAATATTCAAAAATTCATAAAACTCAAAATTACTTTGAAACTCCAGAAAATCTTATCTTGATGTTTAAGGCATTCAACAAATCTTTTAAAACACAACAACCATCCTAAAGATGAAGTTTATTGGCTGGACTACTCCGGGCTGCGGGGCTAAGTGTCCTAAGGAGGCTGGTTCCTCGAGCCTGGTGTCACAACGCCACGAATGGATTCCAAGGGGTGTTAAACCTTAAAAATAGATTAATTATTAATTATCTAACCTTTTAAAACCTTTAAATTAACTACATTAATTTGGTTTATCGGCTGGACTACTCCGGGCTGCGGGGCTACGTGTCCTAAGGAGGCTGGTTCCTCGAGCCTGGTGGCACAACGCCACGAATTGATTAATGGCAAATTTAAATAAATCAATCTTAAAAATCTGCAATTAAACATTTCTAATAAAATTTATTAATTCTTAAGCCTTAATCAATCTAAAAATACTTAATTATACCGGGTACCACTGGGTAACCCAGGCCTACGAGGCTATTAACTTAGCCCCAAGGAAGGTGAAATAAACTTCACGGCCTCGGTGTGAAACAAAGGTGATATCCAATAAATAATTAAATAAATCTTAAAATTAATCTTAAGCCATTAATATTTGAATTCAAACTTAAATCCCTTAAACCTTACAACCAATCAAATTTTAGACAACCTTAACTAATAATCCTAATTAGGATACATCAAAACCACACGACCTACCTCACACACTTTAGATGGTTTGCTAGGATCACCGACTCTAGTTCTAGGATAGGCCGGTGTTTTACTTTCTGCAGTTGTGTGCCGAGTTTTCGAGTTTTTACTGCATGCTGTTTGCTAGTGTAGAATTGATGTGTTTATTTATTTCCTGCATTCTGTGATTGATTGTACGATAGATTTACCCCTAGGTTAGGAGCGAATTATACTTGTGCAATCTTATGCAGGTGGCCATGCTCTTATAAGGAGCTAAAATTAAAGGGGGCAGTTAATAAAAATATATACTCTTTGCACAGGTACCTGCCGCGCTTAAGGCCCCCTTTAAATAAAAAGAGCATGGCCAAGTGTGGCTAAAAAAAATGCATTTTAAATTTTCATATTATAACTGCTTGGGAATATATACAACTGTTGATTATTAGGATAACCTTGCAGGATCGAGTCTAGATTTTCTTATTTCTCTTAATGTAAATTTAATTCAGTTAAGGTTGTATTTATTTAAAATGTTTTGAGATTGGGATATGAATATCCTATTTGAATTCCAAAGAGGTGAAGACATCCCTAAAAGGGAGAGTCTTCTTCCATTTGGAATTCAAATTAGGATACTTTGCAAGTATCCAAAGAGGAAAGATAACACCCCGATCAAGGGGGAGTTTCTTTCCATTTGGATATCCTGAACCGACGAATCGAGATTTTCGTGAGAAAATGAAGGATTGAACAACGAGAAGAATCCCAAGTCTCAAAATCATTTGATTTAGGATTAGAAATCCGGGTTGTAGTCAGTGGTGCCCGGCCACTTTAATTTATTGTAATTTTTGAGATGTAATAATGAGTGGCACTTGCCATATGGACATTCAATTTGATGTATTTAATATGATTGATTTATTTAAATTGATTGTGCATTAGAGATACCTGTTTTTCTAGTCTTCTTACCTGCATGTCGATTTTGATTTGACCTGGAATTTGATCGTAGGCTCTTAAGGCCTTAATAAAAATTTTTCTACTTAAATCAAATTAAAAACTTTAAGCTCACATAGAAACTCTAACGTTTTAAGAAATAACCCCGGGACCGCCGGGAGTCCTCATTTCATTGCATTCATTCAAATTCAAACTTTTAATTGAGTCGATCAGCATGCATCATATTAGCAACTAATCTTTAAATCTTTAATTACATTAGCTTAAGCATTAAACCCAACATAAGTCAAAGGGGCCAATTAGGATCCGCTCTAGATGTCGGCCCCGCTCTCAAAAAAACTTTTCTTAAACAACGTCCATACCCATTCTAACATTAAACGACTCGATACATGATTTTAAATCGTTTAGGTGGTTTAGCTGGCTCGCCAATCCAGGCCGGGGTAAGACCAGATTCATATTGCACTAGCTAGGTTCGGGTTACTTTTTAGTACCCAATTTAGACTTAGGTTCTGAGGCTGGCTCGGGCCATAAGACCTCAATTTTCGGGAATCGAATCCCAAATTTCTAATAAAATTGATCACTTAAATATTAAATCTCTTTCAATCAAATTTAAGCCCAATACTTAAGATAGATTGGAGTGTTTTCTGAAGTAATTCAGAATCTTAAAAACACTCCCTACTCCTCTTCCTTTGACCCCGAAAATAAGTCTTCAATCTTGAACCAATCCCATTTGAAATTCCTACCATTTTCCCCTTTGATATCAATCCTTGAAATTCTTAAATAAAATTTACACCGCTATTTTAATCGAGAGTTTTCGTAGGAAATTCCGATTTCCTACGATGTAATTAACTACGAGGGCTTGCGCTCGTAGGAGATTTAGAAACCCAGATTTAATTTTCAAAATTGATATTTTCAAAAACTCTAATTAATTCTCTTTGGGAAATTTAAAACTTTGAAATTCGAACCCATTAGGGAACGATATGTTCGTCTTTCGAGGCGATATATTGTTCATAATAGAGTGTTCAATTTCAAAATTCCAAAACTTAACATTCCCAAAGAAAATTAATATATTTTCAAAAACTATATATATATACTTAAATAAAAATATTTTTTTTTAATCAAAACAAAAATCCAAATTTCCCCAGTGGAGTCGCCATTTTTGTTTTGTTTAAAAAAAAAATATTTAGTTATAAATAGTTTTGAAAATATATTAATTTTCTTTGGGAATGTTAAATTTTGGAATTTTGAAATTGAACACTCTATTATGAACAATATATCGCCTCGAAAGACGAACATATCATTCCCTAATGGGTTCAAATTTCAAAGTTTTAAATTTCCCCAAAGATAATTAATTAAGGGTTTTGAAAAAGTTAATTTTGAAAATCAATTCTGGGTTACTAAATCTCCTACGAGCGCAAGCCCTCGTAGTTAATTACATCGTAGAAAATCGGAAAATTTTTCTTAATGGTTGCAAATCTAGGTGGCAAGACCCTTGTCAACATGGAATTGAATTTCTACAATCTCTTGGAAGGGAGAGACTGTTATAGGATCTGCAACATCCCTAGAAAGCACGACATTATTATAATCAAAAGATTAATCGCGATAGGACCCCGTTAAAGTTATATTTCAACGGTATCACTATCTGACACAATCTTAGATTATTCCCTCTCTCAAATTACCACTAAACTAGTAGTTAAGAGAGTGGCACCCCGAGTGGTTTCTACTCCTCCTCCTCTGCAGATGATGTAGTGGGACACGTGTAGTAACGCGCCTTAACATCTTCTAGTAGAGTGGACGGATCATAACCCTCAGCTAGGGGCCTTTTGGCCTATTGCTGGTGATCGCTCAATTCTTTCTTGCTCGAGTCTTTCTGTGTAGTAGTCAAGTAGGTGTATTGAAGATCGCACTCTCGTATCTACAACCTCCCTCCTTTGTGCAAGGAGAGGGTACGTAGAAGGAGCAACGAACTCTCGATTGGCCTCGAAGTCGGTCTTCTCTAAGGCTTCCAATTCAACAGTCTTTCTAGCCTTAAGATTCCTTTTCCTGGCTCTTCAAAGGTAATTCTTCGTCTTGTTCCTACCGACGAAGGGGGTGCTAGAATTTGATCCGATCTCAGATTGAGATGGTAACTCCTTTGTCATTATTGACTTCTGGTTTTGATCCTCTTGAGTAGAGAGTGCAGTGGGTACAGAGGCGACAACAACCTCCATCTTGGAGATGGGAGAGTCAACTCTTGACCCTAAAGTAATCTCAACTAAAGGAGACTTCCCTAGTATCGTGGAAGACAGATCAATCAGTGTTTCCCCATTAACTGAAATCTTGAGATCTTGAAATTTTATTTCGTACTGAATTAAATTGCCATTAAGAATTTCTTCTACAGGCACATCTTTATTCAGTAAGAAGACGAATTTCCCAGCCATTTGAGTGTTCGATTTCCTGGAATTAAAAGAAGGTGATTTGAATTAGTGATTTGAAATTGAATTTGAATTTTAAGTTTGATTAACTTCATTCGAAATTTTATAACTCAATCATATTCAGTTTACACTGAACACGGTGGTTCATAAAATTGACGAATGAAAATCAAGACTTGAATTTGACTCTTTCGCTACACCAATTGATTTGGGGCAAAATGTCAAAATTTGATTTAGACTTGCAATCAAATTAAGATTAAATTTAAAGTTGAAATCAAACTTGATTTTAAGGTTGATATTGAATTTGACTTAAAATTGAATTTGCAATTAAAGTCGAGTGGATCTTCTTCAAATTTTGTAACTCAACACACTGAGTTTCACTCAGTCACGTAGGTTCACAAAATTAACATGAAAAATCCAAAAGTCGGGCTTGACTCCTTCATTTCACCAATCGACTTGGGATGAAATGTCAAAGCCTAGATTTTGACTTTAAAATCAAGATTATAGTTGATTTCAAGGTTGAAGTTAAACGATTCTAGAAAGAATTTAAGAGTTTGAAAATCTGGCATCATCCCTCTTTATTTTGAAACTCAATATATTGAACTTGCGTTCAACATAAAGGTTAACAAAAATTTAGAGAAGGGAAGATTCTTAAAAGTCGACCCGACTCTTTCACCCCGATGAACTGTTCGAGAGTGAAATGTCAAAGCTTGACTTTGCCAAAAAGATTCAAACTCTAGAATCAAATTTGGACTAGAAGTTTGTATTCTATCACACATACCAAATTATAGGAATTATAATTTCATATGTAATGATAGAATACATTGATTGATTGAGATTTGAAAGTGATTGAATTTTGCTTAAAGGATTGAAATTTAGATTTTGAAATTGAAGGGTCTTCTGTAAATTGTGAAACTTAGCACGCTAGTTATTTATTCGCATGCAAGTTTACAACATTTACAAAAGGATTCGGCTTGACTCTTTCGCTCTACCAAATAACTTGGAGGCAAAATGTCAAAGCCCGATTTAAAGGGAGGTTTCCTACACTCACCTCTCGTTTCACATGTTTTAATTGAGTTGACCACACTCACCCAAGGGAGAAATGGGTAGAGGGACCAACGGAGAGAAAGGTAGTTAAGACTACCGATTCAATAAAATTCAAACCGCTATTAAAGATGGAAAGAGAGATCATTCCCCAGCGGAGTCGCCATTTTTGTTTTGATTAAAAAAAAATATTTTTATTTAAGTATATATATATAGTTTTTGAAAATATATTAATTTTCTTTGGGAATGTTAAGTTTTGGAATTTTGAAATTGAACACTCTATTATGAACAATATATCGCCTCGAAAGACGAACATATCGTTCCCTAATGGGTTCGAATTTCAAAGTTTTAAATTTCCCAAAGAGAATTAATTAGAGTTTTTGAAAATATCAATTTTGAAAATTAAATCTGGGTTTCTAAATCTCCTACGAGCGCAAGCCCTCGTAGTTAATTACATCGTAGGAAATCGGAATTTCCTACGAAAACTCTCGATTAAAATAGCGGTGTAAATTTTATTTAAGAATTTCAAGGATTGATATCAAAGGGGAAAATGGTAGGAATTTCAAATGGGATTGGTTCAAGATTGAAGACTTATTTTCGGGGTCAAAGGAAGAGGAGTAGGGAGTGTTTTTAAGATTCTGAATTACTTCAGAAAACACTCCAATCTATCTTAAGTATTGGGCTTAAATTTGATTGAAAGAGATTTAATATTTAAGTGATCAATTTTATTAGAAATTTGGGATTCGATTCCTGAAAATTGAGGTCTTATGGCCCGAGCCAGCCTCAGAACCTAAGTCTAAATTGGGTACTAAAAAGTAACCCGAACCTAGCTAGTGCAATATGAATCTGGTCTTACCCCGGCCTGGATTGGGGAGCCAGCTAAACCACCTAAACGATTTAAAATCATGTATCGAGTCGTTTAATGTTAGAATGGGTATGGACGTTGTTTAAGAAAAGTTTTTTTGAGAGCGGGGCCGACATCTAGAGCGGATCCTAATTGGCCCCTTTGACTTATGTTGGGTTTAATGCTTAAGCTAATGTAATTAAAGATTTAAAGATTAGTTGCTAATATGATGCATGCTGATCGACTCAATTAAAAGTTTGAATTTGAATGAATGCAATGAAATGAGGACTCCCGGCGGTCCCGGGGTTATTTCTTAAAACGTTAGAGTTTCTATGTGAGCTTAAAGTTTTTAATTTGATTTAAGTAGAAAATTTTTTTATTAAGTCCTTAAGAGCCTACGATCAAATTCCAGGTCAAATCAAAATCGACATGCAGGTAAGAAGACTAGAAAAACAGGTATCTCTAATGCACAATCAATTTAAATAAATCAATCATATTAAATACATCAAATTGAATGTCCATATGGCAAGTGCCACTCATTATTACATCTCAAAAATTACAATAAATTAAAGTGGCCGGGCACCACTGACTACAACCCGGATTTCTAATCCTAAATCAAATGATTTTGAGACTTGGGATTCTTCTCGTTGTTCAATCCTTCATTTTCTCACGAAAATCTCGATTCGTCGGTTCAGGATATCCAAATGGAAAGAAACTCCCCCTTGATCGGGGTGTTATCTTTCCTCTTTGGATACTTGCAAAGTATCCTAATTTGAATTCCAAATGGAAGAAGACTCTCCCTTTTAGGGATGTCTTCACCTCTTTGGAATTCAAATAGGATATTCATATCCCAATCTCAAAACATTTTAAATAAATACAACCTTAACTGAATTAAATTTACATTAAGAGAAATAAGAAAATCTAGACTCGATCCTGCAAGGTTATCCTAATAATCAACAGTTGTATATATTCCCAAGCAGTTATAATATAGAAAATTTAAAATGCATTTTTTTTAGCCACACTTGGCCATGCTCTTTTTATTTAAACGGGGCCTTAAGCGCGGCAGGTACCTGTGCAAAGAGTATATATTTTTATTAACTGCCCCCTTTAATTTTAGCTCCTTATACGAGCATGGCCACCTGCATAAGATTGCACAAGTATAATTCGCTCCTAACTTAGGGGTAAATCTATCGTACAATCAATCACAGAATGCAGGAAATAAATAAACACATCAATTCTACACTAGCAAACAGCATGCAGTAAAAACTCGAAAACTCGGCACACAACTGCAGAAAGTAAAACACCGGCCTATCCTAAAACTAGAGTCGGTGATCCTAGCAAACCATCTAAAGTGTGTAAAGTAGGTCGTGTGGTTTTGATGTATCCTAATCAGGATTATTAGTTAAAGTTGTCTAAAATTCGATTGGTTGTAGGGTTTAAGGATTTAAGTTTGAATTCAAATATTAATGGCTTAAGATTAATTTTAAGATTTATTTAATTATTTGTTGGATATCACCTTTGTTTCACACCGAGGCCGTGAAGTTTATTTCACCTTCCTTGGGGCTAAGTTAATAGCCTCGTAGGCCTGGGTTACCCAGTGATACCCGATATAATTAAGTATTTTCAAGATAGTTGATTAACCTTTCTAATCGAAATTGACCTCTATCTTAAGTCTTAAGTAGGAGAGAGCTGTAGTTGACTCCATCAAATGTTTGAATACCCTTCCCTCCCACCGCTTTCGTGGGTTGATTTAACTTTTGAATTAAAATCTACCTCAAACTTAAGTTGATTCTAGAAATGAAAATTTTATCAAACTTCTAGCAATCTTTTATCTTCATAGGCGATTCTCGCATGTCTAAAATCTATTCAATGATTTTCAAAAGTCAAGTTGATACTTTTTGTCAAAAAGATTGAGTGTGCTTTGAGGATTATTCTTCCTTGTATAAGAGAACGAATTTTCTTCTCTAATACTTGAGATATAATCCCAGCATTCAAAATAAAAAAAAATCAATCAATTTAAGGTATTTGAAGAAAGTGGAGCCTCTTCTCGAATTCAATTGAAATCAAAAGATGAGCGAATGCTCTAAAAAATTAAAAGATGCGCGAATGCGCCAAAATTAAGAAGTGCACGAAGTGCACCGAAAGTCAAAAGATGCGCAATATGCGCCACCAGAAAAAAAAAAAGAAGAAGAAGAGTAAAATGGCTTCCTTCCTCTAAATCCTTGAATCTCAAAATAACTCGATCAACTTTAAATACTTGACTTTGAAAATCCTGATTCCAGATTTTTCATCATGCATGAATTTTCTATCAGATAGAAGAACCTTATGCAAGAGAATTGAAAAGATTTGAATTTCTCTCTTCAACTTAAACATTTTGAAATCAATTTTAATTCAAACTTCGTATAAGGGAGACCCTAGTTTAGTTTCTACGAAACTTGGTCTGGGTCAACAAAACCTAAATCCTTAAGCCTTTTCAAAATACGTTGGAGTCAACACTGCTTCTTACTGCACTTCTAAATTTGTTCCCACATGTCATTCCGTCAGGGTCCAAATAGTTAGAGAAAATTTCTTAATAGAAAGATCGAATCTTCTACTCCTGAAAAGAATTCAAATCTTGTCCTTGAGAAATGTGTTAGTCCTTACATAAAGGCATCTTTTCCTTTAAAGCCTTTTCAACAAAATTACACTCTATACTGGGTCCAAGATCAACCCTACTAGATCCACGACTGAGCAGAGTGCCCGACTCTAATTTGAAGAGTTCGAGGCCTTACAGAGCTTTATTTTTAAGGCTCAATAAAACTCAGAATCGTCTGAAACCTGAATGGTTAAAGCTCGTGATAAGATAGAGCAACTTAGAACCTTCCAAGGAGAAGACTTGATCTAGGTTCTTTGGATGCATATTTTAGCCTACCGAGAAATCGGTGGAGGAGCTTGAGCCAACTTAAGAGTGTCCTCCTGTCGTTGAGACGATCTTTGAGAAAACTTCAAACATTAATTGATTAACCCTGGAGAATGCCACCTGATATTTTTAAATATTGGGGAGGCTCTTCAGGAAGTACCATGCCAGATGAGTGTCAAATTCAAAGTCAATAAAAAGTCTTCAAATTTCCTGGATTAAAAAAAAAATTTCTTAATTCAAATTCAAACAAATTCAAAATTCAAAAATCAAATCAATTCAAATTCAAATCATTCAAATCTCAAATTTTAAAATTTAAGCCCGATCCTCTGTGTGGAGCAAGTTTCCTCCACATATGATCATCCAGACCCGGTTCTTTGTGTAGAGCAAGTTTCCTTTCCACAAGACCGTCCGTTAGTGGTGGAGCATGCCCTCTGTGGCACCACCCTAACATTTGAGTTAAAAACGATTAGTGGTTGAGCGTGCCCTTCGTGGCGCCATCCTAATTCGTACCCGTTAGTGGTGGAGTATGCCCTCTGTGGCACCACCCTAACATTTGAGTTAAAAACGATTAGTGATGGAGCGTGCCCTTCGTGGCGCCATCCTAATTCGTATCCGTTAGTGGTGGAGCATGCCCTCTGTGGCACCACCCTAACATTTGAGTTAAAAATGATTAGTGGTGGAGCGTGCCCTTCGTGGCGCCATCCTAATTCGTATCCGTTAGTGGTGGAGCATGCCCTCTGTGGCACCACCCTAACATTTGAGTTAAAAACGATTAGTGGTGGAGCGTGCCCTTCGTGGCGCCATCCTAATTCGTACCCGTTAGTGGTGGAGTATGCCCTCTGTGGCACCACCCTAACATTTGAGTTAAAAAGGATTAGTGATGGAGCGTGCCCTTCGTGGCGCCATCCTAATTCGTACCCGTTAGTGGTGGAGTATGCCCTCTGTGGCACCACCCTAACATTTGAGTTAAAAACGATTAGTGGTGGAGCGTGCCCTTCGTGGCGCCATCCTAATTCGTACCCGTTAGTGGTGGAGCATGCCCTCTGTGGCACCACCCTAACATTTGAGTTAAAAACGATTAGTGGTGGAGCGTGCCCTTCGTGGCGCCATCCTAATTCGTATCCGTTAGTGGTGGAGCATGCCCTCTGTGGCACCACCCTAACATTTGAGTTAAATGGTTAGTGGTAAACATGCCCTCCGTGGCACTACCCTAATTTAAATCTTGATTTCCTAGAGATGAATTTTTAATTCTCTTAGGATCGAAATTCCACACTTGATCTTTAATCTCGGTCAACGCCAATATGTGCAATAGAACTTCGCTCTCTTACACATATTGGGGGTCCATTTGTTGACCTCATTTTTGTATGAGGTCACTTGGACTACTCTTGATCTTAAATCAATTTAATTTACAAAATTAATGTAAATTCTAGGATCCTTCTAGAATCCTGACCTTAGGATCTATGCTAGGATTCTTCTAGAGCTTAGACCTTAGGAGCTGCCCTAGATCTTAAACTCCTCCTAGACTTCAAGTTCTAGAAATTTCTTAGGCTCTAGGATCCTTCTAGATTCCTAACTTTAAGATATATTCAGACCTTAGGATCTACCTAGATCTTAGGTCAATCAAACTAAATCCAAGGTCCAAAGGTATTGTCCTAAAGGCCTTTTCCGTTGAATTTTCAAACACTTTGAAACCTAGTCAAATGACCTCCGATTCAGAGTCTGTCAGTTGCATACTGATGGGACATGTCTCTGGAGGCAACCCTCCAAATTTGAGCCCATTCCGAGGTCTCTAACCTCAAAAACTTAATTGAAACTCATAGGCTGCAAAACCTTCAAATATTTACAGCCTATGCCATTGGACCTGTCACTTTGAAGATTCTGACCTTAGAGCCTTCACCAAAGCCTCTAGTCACTTCCAGACCTTTAATCTTAATATTTTGAACATTAAACTGCATTTTGGTTGACCCACTTTGACCCCCAGTTGACCAGGGGTCAAAATGACCAAAATACCCCTATGGGGCTCAAATGGTGATTTCAAACCAAATGAACTCCGAATTGAATGCAATCACTTGCAGCAAGTTTCAAATGTCATTTCAAACTTGTTGGACTCATTCCCAACCCTTGGGTCAACCTGGTTGACCAAGTCAACAGGTTTGACCCAAAAGGCCCTTTAAGGGTCCAAACAGGTGTTTTGAACCAAATGACCTCCTTAGACCCTGGGATTACATTCAGTAGACTCAAAATGTTATTTTGAATTGATTGAACCCATTTCCAAACCTTGGACCCACCTGGTTGACCAAGTCAACTAGGATTGATTCAAAATTCCCTTAAGGCTCTAATGGGTTATTTTAATCCATTTAATTAATTAAATTCATTTTAAGCTTCAAACCAACTTCTAATTATGACCTAACCATGTTTTGGGATGTTGATCAATCAAATCTAAGTAGAGTTGACTAAGTCAACTCTAAGGTTGGGTTAAATCTACTCTAAAATCCATATCAAATTCAAACCTCCATCCCTTCACTTGGCTTTGGTTGGGTTTCATTTTAATCAATCTTTGAGGCCACTTGGCTGCCACCTCAACAGTCAAAGTGGTCAGTTGACCAGTCAACACATGGTCAACAAACCCTTAAATGACCAAATCCTTAAGCTTGAGTTAATCCACTCTATTCCAACAGCCTAAATAAGTTCCAGAACCTTCTAAGTGCTATTTAAAACCCAGCTTAAGCCTTGGATTAAGCTCCAATCTGCCTCATGTGCAAATAAGGCCAAAATCCACTTTCCACCTAAGTGTCCTTGGGCTGTCCTTGTTTTCAGCCTTCCAACCACTCCAAGGGCACGTGTCAAGCATCAAGGGAGATGGTTGAATGATCCTAGCCGTCCAATAGATCTAGGGCAGCTTGAATAGGGTAGAACCTCATTTGGAGCCCTCATTCCCACTTGAACCCTCTCTCTCTAGTTTTTAAATCCCTCCAGTTGAGCTCTCTGATGATTCAAGCTCTTAATCATCTCCTCCACATTTCCTAAGCCAGATCCAACCACTAGAAGCCGCCGGCGATGAGCTTTCCGGCGAGCTTAAGCAGAAATCCGTCCAGGTCGATTTTCCGTTGATCTAGGCGTTTTCGAGCTGAGGTTTCTTCTACAAAAAGGAGCGTGGACAGCCTACAAATGCAACACGCCTTTAAACGGATTAATCCGTCCATTAAATGAGGTATAAACTCTAACCCTAGTTTAAGACACCTAGGTTAAATAGCTTTCGATTTAATGCATCTTAGGCTATAAAATTGATTCCCCAAAATTTCTGTTAAGTATTTTAATCTATGTTTTAAATTTCGTTTAATTTCATTGACTGGATCGAGAGAACGAGCGAAAAAACAAATCCTAGGGCGTCATTCGCGAACTGGTTCAGGCATGCGTTTTCGGGACCGTTGATCTCTCAATCAACGGTCCCGATTGAGCTTTTTCGTGATCTGTCCGCCCGTGTATTTGTTTTAAAGTTCTTTTCTTTCGTGCGACGCCATCCAGACCTTTGATTTGAAACCGCGGGATCGAGATCCCGCCGTTGGATCTTTCTCCACGAGATCAGATCACGGGAGGTGATCCTGGCCGTTGATCCGTTAATGCAAAACGATCGAACGGCAGATATCCGCGACCGACGTGGATAAGTCGAAACCGCGTGGCAATGATTGCCGCCGCCACGCGTTTTCGTCCCCGCCAGTAAGAAGCCGCCGCGTGTCCCGCTTGACCGCCGCCTTCCACCTGGCCTAATCACGTGCCGCCGCGTGTAAATCCGAATTAATGTTTTATTTTAATTATATTTAATAGCGGAATCTTTAAAAAATTATAATAAATAAAATAAAAGTCCAAAAAATCTGTATAATATATCAAACTGCTCGGGTTTGCAAGGCCTTTAATTTAAAAATAAAATTCCTTTGAAATATTCTATATATTTTAAACAATTTTAAATAATTAACTATTAAGTTATTTTAATTATTATTTAATTAAAATAAACCCAATATTTTTAAATTTTAAGAGAAAATTATTTTAATCTATTTTGAATTTCCAGAGAATAACTAAGAATTAATTTAATATTATTTAGTATTAATTCTTAAGGTTCAATTAATTTTAAATCAATTGAAGTGCTTTAATTAACATTGAACTTTAAAATTTTATATTAAATTCAAATTAATTCATAAAAATTTGAATAATATATCAATATTTTTAGAATTTCAAATATTTTAATTTAAAACTATTTTCAAAGTTTAAAAATCAATTTATTTTGATTTATTTGAAAATCCTTAATATTTAATTAATATTTAATTAATATTATATTAAATATTTTGAAAATTAAAAATTATTTTCATAATAACTTTGAAAATCAGTGGGTCTCTCAACCCCTAAAATTTTATTTTAATAATATTTTTAATAATTTTATTTTAAAAATATTTATACTTGTATATACATGTATTTATATAGTTATGTATTTTAAAATTTAAAATTATATACATTTAAATCCTCAAGAATTTGAGAGATCCTTTGGAATTTCAAACATGGATTGAATACATGAATGGAATTTATGGGGAATTGATTAGTGAATAATTGCATGTTAATTGTTCACTAATCATGTTATTTTTCATCTTAATTAATGTTAGTTCTTGCATGCATAGGAATCACACACTTACACTTAGTCTAGGCTCCCCTAGATCTAAGAACTTGTTTGATTATGTGTGTTTAATTATATGTTAAGTTTGAGGGTTAGGTAAAATATTGATTTGGATCCATTAAATCTAGTGTCATTAAGGACAATAATTAAGGACCTATATTTAGAAAACTTAGAGAAATCCTAGGGATTAGGATACACCTTATTTGAACTTGAAATTTGAACCACTTGAACTTAGTGACATTCTCAGCCTTAGGGAATTTTCTTACTGATTTTTGAATTCATTAAGCTTTTTAATTAACTTAATCAAAATTAAGCCTTAATTAAGCCATTAAAACTTATAGAAAATTGTAATAAATCCTTTTTAAATCCAAAAAATACATAAAACCCCTCTAACTGACCAGAATCAAATGCTTAATCAATGAAAATTAAAAGCCCTTTAATTTGACAGCAAATTAAACCTTAATTTAATTTTAAGTGAAATTGAATATTTAATTAATATAATTAATTAAAAAATATTAAAAATTCCAAAAATGTCCTAAACACTTGGAAATCTCTCCTTAGGTCATTCCTGACCTTTGGAGCTGATTTCAAGGAGTTAGGAGCTCATTTGGAGCAAAATCATAAAAGGGCTCTCTAATTAAGCAATTTTTAAAATTCATTAAGTAGTCAAAACTTTGAACCTTCATAACTAATTCAAAAAAAATCAAAATTGAGCAAACTCACTTGCATTCAACTCCTATTGAGGTCTAATATTTATTAAAAATATTAAATTCCAGAAATCTGCAAGAATTCAAAAGTCAACAAATCGGTCAACTCTAGGTCAAATCTAGTTCAAAACTTCAAACCTTTGTAATAAAATGTAGAAAAATCCGATTTCAACGTAATTACCTTCTAATTGATCGTAGTAAGGTCTAGTATTTTAATAAAATACAAACTTTCCAGAATTTGAGCTTAATCCAAAAGTCAATTTTCAACCCCTTAATTAAATGATTAAAATATTCAAAAATTCATAAAACTCAAAATTACTTTGAAACTCCAGAAAATCTTATCTTGATGTTTAAGGCATTCAACAAATCTTTTAAAACACAACAACCATCCTAAAGATGAAGTTTATTGGCTGGACTACTCCGGGCTGCGGGGCTAAGTGTCCTAAGGAGGCTGGTTCCTCGAGCCTGGTGGCACAACGCCACGAATGGATTCCAAGGGGTGTTAAACCTTAAAAATAGATTAATTATTAATTATCTAACCTTTTAAAACCTTTAAATTAACTACATTAATTTGGTTTATCGGCTGGACTACTCCGGGCTGCGGGGCTACGTGTCCTAAGGAGGCTGGTTCCTCGAGCCTGGTGGCACAACGCCACGAATCGATTAATGGCAAATTTAAATAAATCAATCTTAAAAATCTGCAATTAAACATTTCTAATAAAATTTATTAATTCTTAAGCCTTAATCAATCTAAAAATACTTAATTATACCGGGTACCACTGGGTAACCCAGGCCTACGAGGCTATTAACTTAGCCCCAAGGAAGGTGAAATAAACTTCACGGCCTCGGTGTGAAACAAAGGTGATATCCAATAAATAATTAAATAAATCTTAAAATTAATCTTAAGCCATTAATATTTGAATTCAAACTTAAATCCCTTAAACCTTCCAACCAATCAAATTTTAGACAACCTTAACTAATAATCCTAATTAGGATACATCAAAACCACACGACCTACCTCACACACTTTAGATGGTTTGCTAGGATCACCGACTCTAGTTCTAGGATAGGCCGGTGTTTTACTTTCTGCAGTTGTGTGCCGAGTTTTCGAGTTTTTACTGCATGCTGTTTGCTAGTGTAGAATTGATGTGTTTATTTATTTCCTGCATTCTGTGATTGATTGTACGATAGATTTACCCCTAGGTTAGGAGCGAATTATACTTGTGCAATCTTATGCAGGTGGCCATGCTCTTATAAGGAGCTAAAATTAAAGGGGGCAGTTAATAAAAATATATACTCTTTGCACAGGTACCTGCCGCGCTTAAGGCCCCCTTTAAATAAAAAGAGCATGGCCAAGTGTGGCTAAAAAAAATGCATTTTAAATTTTCATATTATAACTGCTTGGGAATATATACAACTGTTGATTATTAGGATAACCTTGCAGGATCGAGTCTAGATTTTCTTATTTCTCTTAATGTAAATTTAATTCAGTTAAGGTTGTATTTATTTAAAATGTTTTGAGATTGGGATATGAATATCCTATTTGAATTCCAAAGAGGTGAAGACATCCCTAAAAGGGAGAGTCTTCTTCCATTTGGAATTCAAATTAGGATACTTTGCAAGTATCCAAAGAGGAAAGATAACACCCCGATCAAGGGGGAGTTTCTTTCCATTTGGATATCCTGAACCGACGAATCGAGATTTTCGTGAGAAAATGAAGGATTGAACAACGAGAAGAATCCCAAGTCTCAAAATCATTTGATTTAGGATTAGAAATCCGGGTTGTAGTCAGTGGTGCCCGGCCACTTTAATTTATTGTAATTTTTGAGATGTAATAATGAGTGGCACTTGCCATATGGACATTCAATTTGATGTATTTAATATGATTGATTTATTTAAATTGATTGTGCATTAGAGATACCTGTTTTTCTAGTCTTCTTACCTGCATGTCGATTTTAATTTGACCTGGAATTTGATCGTAGGCTCTTAAGGACTTAATAAAAATTTTTTCTACTTAAATCAAATTAAAAACTTTAAGCTCACATAGAAACTCTAACGTTTTAAGAAATAACCCCGGGACCGCCGGGAGTCCTCATTTCATTGCATTCATTCAAATTCAAACTTTTAATTGAGTCGATCAGCATGCATCATATTAGCAACTAATCTTTAAATCTTTAATTACATTAGCTTAAGCATTAAACCCAACATAAGTCAAAGGGGCCAATTAGGATCCGCTCTAGATGTCGGCCCCGCTCTCAAAAAAACTTTTCTTAAACAACGTCCATACCCATTCTAACATTAAACGACTCGATACATGATTTTAAATCGTTTAGGTGGTTTAGCTGGCTCCCCAATCCAGGCCGGGGTAAGACCAGATTCATATTGCACTAGCTAGGTTCGGGTTACTTTTTAGTACCCAATTTAGACTTAGGTTCTGAGGCTGGCTCGGGCCATAAGACCTCAATTTTCGGGAATCGAATCCCAAATTTCTAATAAAATTGATCACTTAAATATTAAATCTCTTTCAATCAAATTTAAGCCCAATACTTAAGATAGATTGGAGTGTTTTCTGAAGTAATTCAGAATCTTAAAAACACTCCCTACTCCTCTTCCTTTGACCCCGAAAATAAGTCTTCAATCTTGAACCAATCCCATTTGAAATTCCTACCATTTTCCCCTTTGATATCAATCCTTGAAATTCTTAAATAAAATTTACACCGCTATTTTAATCGAGAGTTTTCGTAGGAAATTCCGATTTCCTACGATGTAATTAACTACGAGGGCTTGCGCTCGTAGGAGATTTAGAAACCCAGATTTAATTTTCAAAATTGATATTTTCAAAAACTCTAATTAATTCTCTTTGGGAAATTTAAAACTTTGAAATTCGAACCCATTAGGGAACGATATGTTCGTCTTTCGAGGCGATATATTGTTCATAATAGAGTGTTCAATTTCAAAATTCCAAAACTTAACATTCCCAAAGAAAATTAATATATTTTCAAAAACTATATATATATACTTAAATAAAAATATTTTTTTTTAATCAAAACACCATAATGACGGATTTAGATATCTGAGGGGCAATCAGGCCTTAACACAATGATATTGTGCAGCAATAGTTGCACCCAGGAGAGACACTGAGTGCATTAGTGTTATGAAGCTTGGAAAAATACTGTGCCAAATGATGTTCAACTTTCTTGTTTAGCTCTTAATGGGCTTGAGCTCGTTTACTAGGTTTGTGTTTAACTTGTTAAAATTTTTATAGGCTCAAGCTTGACTCGATTGCTTTAGCTCATTTAGAGAGCTCAACACGATTTCTTAATTTTAGAATTTTTTTTTATTTTTAATGTAGAATTAATTTAAAATTATTAAAATATATTATATAATGTTAATGTAAATTAATTATTAAATATATTTTAAGTTCATTGACCGACTTAACGAGCTTTTAAGTTGAGCCATTGAGCTAGAACTCGTGGCTCGATAAGCTCTCCTCGTGAGCTCGATGTGACTTGGCTCACTTACACTCCTAGTTGGGGGTTGGCTGAGTGAAGAGAAAATGTTGAATTTATTGCATAAAGTTATGGCTGTTTGGATACAGTATTTAGGTAATGAAAAATTAAATATATCAATTAATTCATATTTTCTTTCTTTTGGTCTATACATTAAATTGACATTTATTATGAGCATTAATTTGCTTTCCTTTTGATTTCCTTTCATTTAATATATGTATTAAATTGGCATTCATTATAGGTGTTAAATTATTCTATTTTTTCTCTCTTTTCATTTAATATACGTATTAAATTAATATTTATTACACGTGATAATTTAATTTCCTTTTCTTCACTATTTCAAATCTATAAATATTGTACAAATCTTATAATACAAAATCAAGTAAAATTTTTTTCTTCAAATTATCTATTTTTATATTGTATTATAGTAGCACGATATAATCAAGTTTCTTCTTCCTCCCTTGGCTAGCATTTTTTAATTGTAGCTCAGTTGTAGAGGAAGATATGGAGCAAAGGAAGAAGCCATGCCATTTTCTCCTCCACCGTAATGCTTGGTTATTATCTCCATTATCATCACCAAGATTACAACCAAGATGAGTTTCAAAAGCCAGAATTTAATGCTCTTGTATGCTGGAAAGTTTCTTCTGGATTAGAATACTTTAGCATTCTATGGAATTCAGAGGTAATTAGAAATCTACCAAAGTTGAGTTAGCAATCAATCTATTGGCTCGAAAATTCTATGATAGTTGAATTATGCAAATACTACTGTTGGTGGATGATTCAGAACTATTCTCTACATATAAAAGTTGCAAGTTAAATTGTGTGGCAGGTTTCTAGCTCACTTCCTTTTTTGGGTGATTGCATCTTGACTTGAATTCAATGGTTATAAATTACTAAACAATTAGGAATGATGATGTTGTTAAATTTATAGGGCTAAATTATATGAACTATGAGCATATTTTGTATTGGAATGAGATGAAGATTTTCAAATCATTAGCAAATTAATGAAGGTAAATTTAGATCAATTGAATTTCTTAATGAAAAGTTTCAAATTTTTATATGGACAACTCATAGTAGTAGGGAATTGAGAATGTAGGAGAAGATGAAAATTTTAGTTCACAAGTTTTAATTATTGTTGATTTGCAAATCAATTTAAAAATTAGTACTACTAACTCTTTGTAAACACAAGTTTTTTATTAAACTTAAATTATTTTTTATTAAATTACTTATGTGATAGATAGTACTTGAAATATTGTTGAAAAAAAAAGCTCATAAAATATAATATAATTAAAAATATAGATTGATTAACATATATAGCTCTCAAAATTATGAGATTTATATAGTTAAAACTTAAATTTCACTCTTTCTCTCATTTCCCATAAATCTTTAAAATAATAACATAAATAACACCTCTTCTTCACTTCTCTATTACAATCTATCTTCGAACTCAACACTGATTTCGCTTGCATCTGTCTACCCTGAATGTTTGTGCCCATGCTACGCCGACCTTATCACAGCTATCATATGTCGCTCATTGTGTCGGCTTTAAAGCGGCACGTTCGTCGCTTTATCCACTGCCTTGATGCCCGCATATCTAAGCCAAGGCTAATGTCATTACTTAAACTTCAACCTCCACTAGGGATGTAAACGAGTCGAGTCGATCTCGAGTTAAGAACTCGAGCTCGACTCGTTGATCAGATCATGAATTCGAACTCGAGCTCAAATGACATACCCAAACTCAGCTCAAGGCGACCGATGCAAGCTTGCGAGCAGCTCACAAGGCATAAGCTATGTTCTCGTTCCACGCCATCATCTTACTCATGAATAGAACAAAGAAAAAAAAAATACAAAATCATCTTTCTCACGAAGGGCGAACCAAAAGAAAACTTGCAAAAAAAAATTTTATACCTCTGCAAAATGAATGAAGTTCTTGAGATACAAGAAAGAGACGAAATACCATGAGAAATTAGCGTTGGCTTGTAATAATGCCTTTAGTCTTGAAGTAATGGCAGGATATACCATTAGGGATGTGAAGGCTTGAGAGTTGAAGAGGAAATCCTACTAGTAAGATAAAAATTTTCATGATGAAGTTGACCTTCAGGATAGCTTTGCATTATCATTCTACAAAATAAAGTACTAATATGTTTTACATCTACAAGCTCCAATACGGATATTTGTCAAAATATTGACTGGAAAGACCATAACTATCACAACTGAAGTTAGCAATACCATTATCAATATCGTCTCCAAGATGCAAGCAATACCATTATCAATTATGAATGTAAGTGTTTGATAATTTATAGAGCTAAATTTTATAAAATTTGAACATATTTAGTACTCTATATTGATTTCTTTGCAACTTAAGCTGTTGCCATTGATTTAAAATCCTCCTTCTTCATGTGGGTTGCATGTGGGGCATTTCCAGGTCCAGACCCGACCCAATTTTTCATACGGTTCGAGAATTAGAACTTGAACCTGACATGTTAGTTAAACGGGTCGACTCGAAACCAAATTTGCCTGGTTATTTCAAAAATTGACACCCTATTCATATCTACCCACATTGAGCTATAATCTTTTCATAAAATCTCAACTCCTATTATTCATCATCTGTTTTGAGCAGTCCACATAAAAATTTAAAACCTTTCATTCACAAATTCAATTGATCTAAAATTACATTCATTAATTAACTAATCATGTGAAGATCCTCACCCTATTCCAGTAAAAAAAATGATCTACCAAAAATCTATTAACAATTTTGAAATTGGCCAAGTCTTTTCCTTAACCTTTCTTCAACAGTAAATCTTTCGCTACCACTCCAACAAATTTAAAATCTATTTAATTCTTTCCCATCACGAAGCACAAATAATTTTTAAATCATCACCGAAGTTGCCTTACATTAATTTTAAAATTTCTCATAATCTCAAAGCAGCCATAAATATTCTTCTAATGCATCAAAGATTCATAACATTACTTCTCTCAAAATAAGGAGTCAAAGAAGCAACTCCTATTTCACCAACACAATTGAAAAAATGAATCTGCTCATGCAAAATTTAAGTTTTTTTCAGCCTTGCATCTGAAGGCCTTAGTTCTCATTCCTTGTGGACATACTTCTTTGATTATCATATTTAATTTATTTCCCTGGCAACCCGCATGAAGAAGGATGATTTTAATCAATAGCTCCAGCTTAAATTGCAAAGAAATCAATATAAAGTACTTAGCCCTATAAATTATCTACACCAGCATTCAAAATTGTTCAGTAATTTAGAACAATAGAAATGAAGTCTGAAATAATTTGCAAAGCAGTGGTTAGAAAACAGAGAAAAGAGATGTATTTGTGGCTAGAGATTACTTCATATTTTGATACTATCAAAGGTGCTTAATACAGTGGTATATATGCTGTGGAGAAGAGGAATCAAAGTTGGTTAGAGAGGTCAGCGATCGCAGGCTGTAACGATAGCTTTCCCAGTAGCACTACTTGGAGTGATGATCACCGGAGCAGGGGAAGTGGAACAGTGAGCTGATAAGTCGGCTTGCTTATATAAGAGCTGTAAAGTGATATGTGCTAACAGGCCCCCGCAAACTTAGGATTCAGGTGACTGAATAGTAAGTTTGTCTCTAAGTGTCTTGAAACGAGGTAGAGACAGTGGTTTAGTAAGTATGTCAGCCGGTTGATCAATAGAGTTAATGTGTTGGACTTCAATTTATTTGGAGAGGATACGATCTCGAATAAAGTGGTAATCAATTTCAACATGCTTTGTTCTAGCATGAAAGACTGGATTATTTGCAAGAGCAAGTGCCGAAGTATTGTCGCATGAGAGAATGGTTGGTAAGAGCGGGTGAACATCAAAGTCAGAGAGTAGCCTCCGTAACCATATAATATCAGATGTGGCTGATGCTAAAGCCCAATATTCAGCCTGCGTTGAAGATTTAGCGACTGTAGCTTGCTTCTTTACACACCATGATACTAAGGAATTGCCGAGAAATATACAAAAACCAGAAATAGATTTTCGGTCATGATGATCTGCTGCCCAATCAGAATCAGAAAATGCTGTAAGTTGTAGATTACCGGGACTTATAGGAAGGCCGAAGGAGCAGGTACCCTGAATGTAGCGCAGCAACCGTTTAAGGATGGTGAAATCCATCGCAGTTGGCTGATGCATATGCTGACAGACAATGTTGGTAGCATAGGCAATGTCTGGCCGAGTGATTGTGAGGTATTGCAATGATCCTGCAATTTTCATGTAGAGACATGGATCGGATCCAAGGAATGGCGTTGAAGTGGTGATGGTTTTGACGACAATAGGCGTCTGAGATGGTTTACAGTCAGTTAGACCAGCCGACTGGATGATGTCGCTAGCATACTGGGACTGGTTAAGAAAATAACCAGTAGCAGTGCGGGTAACTTGGATGCCCAGAAAGAAGGAAATTGGACCGAGATCCTTCAGCTAAAAACGTGTTTGCAGTTCGAAAATAACTTAAGCAATCTTGCTAGAACTGTTGCCCGATACTAGTATATCATCCACATACAGAAGAAATCCCTCAAAACTATTCGCCGAAAAAAAAATTAGGACTTGAAGCCTCCAGATTGAATGATTATCATTGCTGAGTTGCACATTGACTATGTGCTTTATATTTGAGATAATAAACTTCAGAGGAGCGGGGAAGATGAAGTTCGATACCGCTGCTGTAGTCGCAGGTTCGAATGCAGCTTGAGTTGCGGAAGCTGCAGAGGTTGAAACTTGACTTTCTGCCATAGGAGTAGGCTATGGAGTTATCAACGCCAGGTTTGCTCTAATACCATGAAATTATCTGCAAAGCAGTGGTTAGAAAACAGAGAAGAGAGATGTATTTGTGGCTAGAGATTACTTCATATTTTCATACTATCAAAGGTGCTTAATACAGTGGTATATATGCTGTGGAGAAGAGGAATCAAAGTTGGTTAGAGAGGTCAGCGATCGCAAGCTGTAACGACAGCTTTCCCATTAGCACTACTTGGAGTGATGATCACCGGAGCAGGGGAAGTGGAACAGTGAGCTGATAAGTCGGCTTGCTTATATAAGAGCTATAAAGTGATATGTGCTAACAAAGTCACGATATTACCACACATGAAAATAAGTGAGAAGTTTGTCACTCAATTTAACATGCAACTATCATATAAAGAGATTAGTTCTGAATCATCCACCAACAACACCACTTGTTTCAACAATCATAGAATGTTCGAGCCGGCAGATAAATTGTTGATTCAACGTAGATAGATTGTTGATTCCCTTTTTATACCATAGAATGAAAGAGTCTTTTGATCCTGAAGTACCTTTCCAGCATAGAAGAGCTTCAAATTCTTGCATTTAAAACCCGTCTTGCTTGCAATCTTTGTGATGATAATTGAAATGGTATCGCTAGCTTCAGCTGTAATAGTTATTAAATTGACATTTTCAATATTTTCAAAATTAAATATATCAATTAATTCTTTATTTTCAAATTTTCTTTCTTTTGGTCTATACATTAAATTGACATTTGTTATGGGCATTAATTCAATTTCCTTTTGATTTCCTTTCATTTAATATATGTATTAAATTGGCATTCATTATAGGTGTTAAATTATTTTCTTTTTTATCTCTTTTCATTTATGTATTAAATTAATATTTATTACACGTGATAATTTAGTTTCCTTTTCTTCACTATTTTGAATCTATAAATATTGTACAAAGCTTATAATACACAATCAAGTAGAATTTTTTTTCATCAAATTATCTATTTTTATATTGCATTATAGTAGCACGATATAATCAAGTTTCTTCTTCCTCCCTTGGTTAGCATTTTTTAATTATAGCTCAGGTGTAGAGGAAGATATGGAGCAAAGGAAGAAGCCATGCCATTTTCTCCTCCACCGTAATGCTTGGTTATAATCTCCATTTTCATCATCAAGATTACAACCAAGACGAGTTTCAAAAGCCAGAATTTAATGCTCTTGTATGCTGAAAAGTTTCTTCTGGATCAGAATACTTTAGCATTCTATGGAACTCAGAGGTAATTAGCAATCTAACAAAGTTGAGTTAGCAATGAATCTATTGGCTCGAAAATTCTATGATAGTTGAATTATGCAAGTACTACTGTTGGTGGATGATTCAGAACTATTCTCTACATATAAAAGTTGCAAGTAAAATTGTGTGGCAGGTTTCTCACTTCCTTTTATTCGTGATTGCATCTTGACTTGAATTTAATTGTTATAAAATACTAAACAATTAGGAATGTTGATGTTGTTAAATTTATAGGGCTAAATTATATGAACTATGAGCATATTTTGTATTGGAATGAGATGAAGATCTTCAAATCATTAGCTAATTAATGAAGGTAAATTTAGATCAATTGAATTTCTTAATGAAAAGTTCCAAATTTTTATATTGACAACTCATAGTAGTAGGGGATTGAGAATGTAGGAGAAGATGAAAATTTTAGTTCACAAGTTTTAATTATTGTTGATTTGCAAATCAATTCAATAATTAGTACTACTAACTCTTTGTAAACACAAGTTTTTTATTAAACGTGTTGCGTCCTGGAGTATTCGCGGCGGTAGAGAGATATAGTTTAATGTCTTAGCATTGTATGAAGATCCAGCACACAATTAGATAAGTGAGAGGGTGTAGCATTCATAAGAGACACCAGAGTTTTTTAACGTGGAAAACCCCTGAAAGGGGGAAAAACCATGGGGCCTGGCCCAGTTTGAATGAATCCACTAGTATTTGTAGTCGATTACAAAGGAGGCCCTTCCTTGGGAGAAGGCCTTGGATTGATGTAGCAAATGTACATCATATAGATTGCATTACATGGTAGGTGTTACATATACATGTTCGTTTGGTCGGAAGGACCGTAGTCGGCAGGAGACCGGGGTCTGAATGTCGGGCCTTAAGCAGGACGTCGGGTCTTCAGTAGGACGTAGAGACTGAATGTCAGGTCTTAAGCAGGACGTCGGGTCTTCAGCTGGATGTCGGGTCTGAATGTCGGGCCTTAAGCAGGATGTCAGGCCTTCAGCGGTACGTAGAGACTAAACGTCGGGCCTTAAGCAGGACGTCGAGTCTTCAGCAGGACGTAGGGACTGAACGTCAGACCTTAAGCAGGACGTCGGGTCTTCAGCAGAACGTCAGGCATGAATGTCGGACCTTTAGAAGAACGTCGGGCCTAAATGTCGGGCTTTAAGATGGTGGTGCGGCGAAACTAAAGCGGTGGTCCGGCGAGGCTCCGGCGGTGGTCCGGCGAGGCTCCGACAGTAGTCCGGCGAGGCTCCAGCGGTGGTCCAGCGAGGATCCTGCTGTGGTCCGGCGAGGCTCCAGCGGTGGTCTGGCGAGGTTCCGGCGGTGGTCAAGGAGGAGCTTCTTCCTCCTCTTCCTTCTCTTCCCCTCTTTTCTTCTTGCTTGGGTCCCCCCTCATGAGAAATGAGGGCTCTATTTATAGATTTTCTGGAGTGGCATGGCCCGTAAATAGGAGTGAGATCAAGGGCGAATAGGGAGTGGTTCGAATGGACGGCCGATAGTGAACCCTTCGATTGTGCACCGTTCGTTGGACATTTGGAAGCTTTAATGATGTTGGAATTCGGTAATCTTGGGCTCGTTAGATTCATCTCATCGAGCCGTTCAATTCGAGTATAAGCTCGTTAAAATCGGAGACCGTTTGGTAACTCAAATTGCGGTTTGAACCTTCCAAAAGAGCTTCGGGTCCTTGATTCGGACCCATTTGGACTCGGATTGGGTCGAATTTGGTGTCGTTGGATTCGTATTTCTAAGATGCTCAGTTTGACTGTTAGCTCGCTGAAATCGGAGTTCAGGTGCTCCCGGATTTAATTTTTGAAGTTTCCAACTTGATTTTTGCCTCGAGATTCGTGCCTTATCATGTTAATTTTCACATAACGTATAAGTTGCCCCCCTATTTTTGGACGTCGAAGCTCCAGGAGTCCGAAAATACTTGTTCCAAAATTTTTCTATAAAGATTACAAACTAAAGAACCCGTAATACTCTAGGACTTTTTATAAAAATCAAAGTTAAACCCATCAGGACTAGGTGCCGAGTTGGAGCAACCAAAATTGATAGCCAGATGATCTCCTCGGTAGTAACAAGCCTCACTAATGAAGAAATAACATCTTCAGGAATCATTTTTTCTTTAGGAATAAGACTAGTATCATTTAACTTAGGAGGAGTAGAATTATAAAGATTTTTGAAGTGTTCAATGATACTAATATGGTTGCTATTCTCATGATCATAAAAATGAAACTTAGCAGCATTGAGAGAACTCCCATTAAATGCTTTCTTTTTCCTAATTTTGGAGTAGAGAAACTTTAAATCTTCTTCTCCATTTTTTAGCCATTTAATTTTTGATCTTTGGATAGTCCAAGAAGCATGAAGAGAATTGTAATAGTTAATATTCGCATTGATTTTTTTGAGTTCTCCACACAGCTCCCTATTAAGAGGATCAATATCAATCAATTTATGGTACCTATGTTGTTTAGCAGCTAAGGAAGCACATTTAATAGCAATGTGATTGGAAGAATTCCAGTTTCTAGCTTTGATCTCTCTTTTTAATAATTTCAGCTTCTTATACAAACTAATAATAGGATTCCCTTTATCCGGCATTTGGAAAATATTCAATAGAATGCTCTAGAAATCTGGTATATGACTCCGGTAATTTTTATACATAAACCGCTTCTGAGAATTCTTAAAAGGGACATCTATGAGAATAAGAGGAGTATGATCAGAAACAATGCTACTCAACACATTATAATTGGAGTTTGAGTATTGACTAATCCAGGTTTCATTCACTAAAACTCTGTCCAACTTAAGATGAATAGGATTATCCTGTCTTTGATTGAACCAGGTATGAAAATTGCTAGTAGAAGGAAGTTCAATCAAATTATTATCAAAAATGAAAGAATTAAAAGGATACAGCCTATCCATAGTGACATTATTCCCACCTTTTTTCTCTGACTGAAATCTGCAAGTATTGAAATCACCAATCATAACCCATGGTAGAGCACAATGAGGATTAACAACCCACAATTCAGCCCAAAGTTTATTTCTCTCTTTAAAAGAGTTAGAAGCATAAACATCAAAAAGAAGCATGAGAGTATGAGACCCCACCATCAAATGACTAGAAATCATTTGAGAAGAAGAAAAAATAGGATTAAAAGAAACTTTATCCAAATTCCATTTAATCCAAATATGACCAGGAGTAGCAAGTTCAAAGTTTTTGAAGCTAAGTTCATTTTCAAAAACCTTGTGAGTAGAGTAGAACCAGGGATCTAGAAGATTAGAAGAGAGGATACAATTTTCAAGAATACAAATTAAGTCAAGCTTATGCTCATTAACCAAATTCCTACAGCAAAAAACTTTATCAGGGTTATTGAAACCCCTGATATTCCAAGCTACCAAGGAAGGACAATTCATAAGAAACTAGGATTTTAGATTAGGGCCTTTACGGTTACCCTTTCCCTAGTGCTCCTTTGTGAAGAAGGTTCATTTTAATTCAGCATTTTGGTATTAGAAATACCAATATTTTCTTTTTTATGCCTTGCTGAATAGCCTTTAGAGTATTACATTCCCTCATTTTGCAAAGAGGAAGAGGAATCATCTTCATTAGCATCTTGAAGCACGCTAAATTTGTTAGCTGAAGTTATTCTATAATCATTCTGTCCATCAGAATGGAACATGGAAGCAGAAGTAGAAGAAGTCAAAGAGGTAGGAGAATTAAGATTATGGATATGAGAGCTAGCTCCTGCTAAAATAGTAATAGGGATAGTAGTATCAGTCAAAGGGCATTGCTAAAACCGTATTAATTTTATTCGTCTTAGAGTTAGGATCAACCCCAGTTTCCGTAAAAAGACCCACTAAGTTCGCATGCACAGCTGGACTAGTGAAAGGTATGTTGTGGTTAATAACCTCAGTAACAACATTAGCCGTAATTGGAACCAGGTCAGGATCCTTATTCACAAAGGTTCCTCCATAATTTTTTGTAGAATCTACAACAATATCAGAAATCTTGGATGTAAAATTAGGAATTGGAAGAAGACCTTTTGGATTTTGGGAAGGAGGACTAGGTCTACAACTAGTGCTTCTTCATCTAGGAGGATTAGGTTTGTGGTTAATTTCAGGGTTAGGATTAGCAGAACAATTTGTAGATGAATGATTAAGCGATCTGCAGAAAGCACAGAAGGTAGGACACCATTTATACTAAAATTTTAAGTTGAAGAGCTTGCCTTCGACACCGATAGGTATAGTTTCAGGGAAAGTCACTTTAGTATCAACTTCGACACAAACTCTTGCATAAGTCAGTCTAGATTTGGAGGCAGTGAGGGCATCAACCGCTAGTGGGTGTCCAACTTTGGTGGCTATTTTAGAAATTCCAACAGGGGTCCAACAACATAAAGGATGATCATGGATCTTAAACCAGATCGGAACAGATGAGAGTTCTTCACGGGTTGGGAAAAAATGAGAATTTCATTTTTGAAAAATAAAAGGTTTTCCTAGTATAAACCAGACACCTCTAGACCAAACAAGATCGTAATCTTCCACGTTAGAAAACTTGAACAGAAAAAACCCGTCACTAAGAGAGATATGTTTCAGGCTACCTTAGAGATTCCATAGCTTTTTAACAGAATTAAGGAGTGCCTCATAGTAAGGTCTCTTACCGAGAGAGTAGCCAATAAGCGCTAGATCCCATTCATTTACAGCTTCTACATTGTCTTCAGAGGGGAAATTGATGATTTCTTCTTTAGTTGGCAAGGGAGATATCAGAAACTCACATGCATTAGAAGTCGGACCGGAAAGAATGCGAACCCACGAATGTGGTATTTTGTTACCAGCAGCAGAGGAGGAAAGGAGAGGGTGCGAGAGAGGAGGGAAAGCATCCTTCAAGACGGAGGGATCCATCGGATCCCTCCGACCACCAAGCTGGAGAAGCAACAAGTGAATTGTCAAAAAAAACCCTAACCCTAGCAGATCAAGTTAATTTCTCTTAATCTTTCTCTGTTATATAAGAAGAATCAATCTATTCTGCTTTCGCTCTCGCCTCTTCATCAATTCTCCATCTGTGACTCTTTATTTCTACACTGAATAAATTTGGGAATCCTCAATTGGATGCAAGATATGCATTCACACTGTATCAGTTTATGCATATGGTATCTACTGTTCATTGGAATCGTAATATAGATGCATTTTTCTGCTTACTGCAATCGCAGTCGATAGGCATTCTGAATAACTGTAAGTGATCATTCGTCTAACTGTCTAAGTGAAATAGACTTCCGTGACTATAAAATGTCGTAAGGTCCTATAGACAGAGAACATCTGGTCTTGGAGATTCTTCCTTTTGCAATAAAAAAATGGATGCGTGGCAAATGACGAGTTACAATACAATTCAGATGTTGTTATAACTATGCGGTTGTAATTTAAACTTATTTATTTTTATCTTTATTCATTTTAAATAAATATAAAACTAACAATAAAGTTAATTACATGAAAAGATCAAGATTCCTCCTGGTATCCTTCGTAATTTGATTAATGATCATATTCCAAATCTCTTCAAGATTGATCTTATTCTTCTTATATTGCTGATCCTAGTTATATTTTCTCATAATATTCAAATTCATTTAGAGCTCATATTCATTCAAATTTGAGCCTAAAGTGCGCAGGTTCAATTAATGTTTAAATTCTCATTTCAAGCTTATTTATCGACAACTTGAAAACTCATCTTCACGCAAAATATGTTAAGTCGTTGTGAGCTCAAGACTTCCGATTGAGGTTCAATAAAATTTATGTATACGTTTTTTGTTATTAATAGGTTATTAATTATGTTCATTTTGAACGGGCATTAATTTACATTAACTAATATATATATATATATATATATATATATATATATATATATATATATATATATATATATATATATATATATATATATATTAAATATTTATTAATTATTTATAATACAATGTAGGGACAAAATAATTTTAGAAGTAATAAAATAGATGGTTAAGATTTAATGTGGAAGGAGATTCAAGCGATTTTTATATAAAGGTATTTGAATTTCCTTCCACATCAAATCTTAGCCATCCATTTTATTTTTTTTAAATTATCTAATTCCTTTATTATATTATAAATAAATAATAAATAAAAAAAATATTTATATAATTTAATGCTCTTTATATAGACCTAATTTAATTTCACTTTTCTACCAAAAACTTTTCATTTAACCTCTTCATTTCCTATTCCTCATTTTGCCTTCGTTTCCTATTCCAATTCCCCTATTTTCCTCTTTTTCCTCTTCCTATTCCGCATTACTTCTCTCGGCATTCTCCTCCATTTATTTCTTTGGTTCAACTTTTTCTCTTGTCTGAAAGAATCACTAGGGCTTCGCTTGGCTTCCCTTGCTAAAATTGTGAGCTTCGCTCCTCCCTCCCTCTTCTTCTATAACAACATTTTACTTTAATGGGTATACTCCTCCTTGAATCGGAAGTCTTGAGCTCACAACGACTTAACATATTTTGCGTGAAGATGAGTTTTCAAGTTGTCGATAAATAAGCTTCTTCAATTTCAAATATATATATATGTGTGTGTGTGTGTGTGTGTGTGTTATAAGTTTCTGAATTGTTTTTTTTTTAATCTTTTCTTAAGTGATAAGTTTCAGAATTGTTCTTAATTTCAATTCTTTTAGGCTTTCTTTTTTAAGTTTGGTGTAAGATTCCTTTATGATAGTCATCTAATTTTCTGTGAGAGTATATCCTCTTCATGTCATTTTAGAGGTCATTGATAATTTTATTAATTTCCGTTCATGCAGCTTTCCTTCGGTTCGTAAGGTTTCGTTCACAAGCTTTCCATATTCCAACCCTTCATATTCCATGTTATTTTGTATCAGGCAAAAACAAATTCGTTCATAACTTTCTTTTTCTAACCTTATTCAATCTGATTTCAGGTTATTCAGGTTATGTGATAAATAAATTTTTATTTTTGCAGTTTTTGTTGAGAGCAAACAAAGCTGTTAGTTTTTTTTTTTACCTCTATTTCAATCTGATTTCAGGTTATGTGATTAACTAATTTTTGTTTGGACAACTTTCGTTGAGTGCAACCAAAGCTTTCAGGTTCATTTTGTTATTATTTCCTCTTTTTGATTTCAGGTTATATGGTAAACATGTTTTTTTTTTTTTCAATATTGTGTAATTTTTCTCATTTAAATAAAAGTTATAAACTCTATCATGTGTCACCTTATTTACACATAAACTAGGTGAAGAATTTTTTTATTAAATCATAAAACTTGATACAATTCAAAACTTATTGTGTCCAAAGCCCCTTCATTTAATGCTACGGCATCGCAAACAGCTTTTGTCAAGTGCAAATGAAGCTTTTAGGTTCTTTTTTTTAATTTTTATTACCTCTTTTCAATCTTATTTCAGGTTATGCAATAAACAAATTTTTATTTGGACAACTTTTGTTGAATGCAAATAAAATTTTAGATTTGATAAAAGAGTTCAAAACTCTTCTATCCTAGGTATGAATCTATTCAAGTTACACTTACAATCATTATCCTAATATGATAATTGTCATAGAGTTCTCATAGTTTAGCATCTTACTAAGGAGAAATGCATTTACTAGAATTTCTCACATTAACAAGAGGGGAATTATTGTCTAAGAACTGGTTAAAGCTAGGCATAACCAAGGTAAGTTTTTTGAAGTTCATCTTGCTTATAAATACCAAGGCTTAATATCTTTTGAAGAAATTGAAAGAGAAGAAATGAAATTGGAAAATATAGAAGGATTGAATTAAAATTATTTTTCACACACAGAAAATTAAATTACGAAGTACAATTTATATTATCTCCAATTTCTTCAAAACCAAAACACTCTAAATGGCAGTGCATGAAGCTCTCACCATTAAAGGGTGTGAAAGGTTGATGCGTGCACGCTTATGCATGCATTACAACGAGGTTATTTCCATGTGATCATTTATTAGAGCTGAGATAATAAATAAACATTTGCTTAAAATTCAATTTTTTGTGGATAAATTACTTGTTAAAGTGCATAGGGCCTCCTATTTCTACCCTAAGTACAATGCTTTAGCTTCATGATATTAGCTAATATTTATTAAGCAGTCAAAAACATTGCAAAGGATTGTTTCGACCTCCTTCCTTTGAGTCAAATAAATCCCTTCTTTAAGGTTCGCTAAATAAAGCCATGCTTGTTTCTTTAAGCTCAATATGAAGGGGTGATATCAATAGGACCTGAAAGTTGTAATAGAAGCACCTCTGCACCCTTGGATCCTATTATAGTTCATTGCTAATGAAGATGCTATCATAACTTAATGGATGGTTTTTATCTTTTATATTTTTAGGCATTTTTTTTCAATGCAAATCAATGTTATCCAGGATTCCATGTTTCTTTGATCACTTCTATTTGATTGTATAACTTAATGTTATCCAGGACTCCATGTTTCTTTGATCACTTCTATTTGATTGTATAACTTGCATTCTCTATTTGTAACTCTATTGAAATGAATAAAACGACACATTTTTGCAAGAATTTGAAAAAGATTAGCTCACAAGTGAAGACCACTTATATCTATATAAATAAAAATCTGAGATATAGAGGTACATAATTGTTTCAGTGAATCGATGAAGAGCTTATACAAGTAGCCGATAATAGCCATAGAGATGTTATAATGTGTAGAACAGGAACTAATTAGTAGTAATCTCACTTGTATTGTTACAATTATTCCTAGCTATAATTTTCTTGTAAATAAACCGATCAAAGGAGGCTAAATGGTCGATAATTTTTTATAAGTGAAAAGGCTTTCCCACTTTTGTAGTAGTTGATTGAGCTTGTTGTTATTCAATGTTCTATTTAATATGTGTAATAGATTTTCAAGTATCAGTTAATTATTTTAGTTATGCTTATGTGATATTTTTCTTTTTCCATTAAGAATATGTTTAAAACTTTAAACATCTTTAAAACTCATTAAACTACTATTCTTTAGTTTCATTAGGTACTCAACAATTATCCTTCTATATATATTATTCATGTTTATGAAATGCCTTATTTCTGAGTTTTTTTATGAAATTTATCTTTATCTTAGATGAGCTCACCTGAAAGATACGATCATATATCTTGGATTTGTTCATCTAAAAAACAAGAGATTGAAAAGAATAAGAAGAAGAATACACAGGAATTTGTAGTAGAGGAGAAGCTCCAGTCGAATATGAAGAGCACCAAATTCTACATAGATGAGAGAAATAAACGAGTCCTTACAGGCTTCTGCATTAAAAAAGATTATGTTTGTCTTGAAAGGATAAATAGAAGATTTGTAAATATTTTGGATGGCCTAGAGTTGCACGTAGGCATTTTTAATTCTATGGAACAAAAAGAAATTGTGCAATTTATTTATGATTTGCAAAACAGGGAAGGAAGAATGAACTTGGAGGTATGTTCAAAATTATTCATTTTTTCTTTTACATTCATTTATAATTTTTTTTTTATAAATTTTATTATACTTAAACTATGAGTTCATTTTCATATTTATTTGAGTTTTGGAATATTTAATTGTTATTGTTTTCCTTAATTAGTTCTTTGATTAATATGTCTAAAAGTATAACATTTATATTCTTACTCATTTCTTTTGAATTTTATCTAATATTATCATTTATAACAGTTGATAAAATTTAATATTTTGTTTAGATCATACATATTCTGAACCAAAAAAATGGATGCATGGCAAAGGAAGAGTTACAATACAATTCGGATGTTGTTATAACTATGCGGTTGTAATTTGAACTTATTTATTTTTATATTTATTCATTTTAAATAAATATAAAACTAACAATGAAGTTAATTACAGGAAAAGAACAGGATCCCTCCTGGTATCCTTCGTAATGTGATTGTTGATCCTATTCCAAATCTCTTCAAGATTATGATAAAACGATTAATTACATCGCACATTCTTCCTATTAATTAATTATGTACCTGATAGTTGCATTATTAATATATATGAACCTGATGATTGCATACCGCCTCATATTGATAGTCATGATTTTGTAAGGCCATTTTCTATCGTGTCATTTTTAAGCGAATGTAATATAATGTTTGGACACAAGCTAGAAATTGTTAGACCGGGTGAATTCATTGGATCAGCTTCAATTCCTCTTCCAGTTGGGTAAGTATAAGCTATTATTTTTCTTCCTTTTCATATTTTAATATTTTTTAATAAGTTATACAGTAAACTCTTCTATGGATAATAGATAATTTTTTAACATCTAGATTCTTAACTTCAAATATCAAATATTCAGTTCTGTACTTGTCTTAAATGGCAATGGAGCTGATCTTGCTAAGCATTGTATTCCTGTAGTTTCCTGCAAAAGGTTTCATAATTTAACCTCATTTTCAATTATACATCTATCTTCAATTCGTAATGTAAATTTTTTCCTTAAATTTTGTAGGATATCTGTTACTTTTAGAAAGATGGATAAGGCTAAGCGCCCATTTAACTTCAAGCTTGATTCAGATTTACAAATATAAAGTCTTTTTATTTAAGTGATGCTTCTGAATCATGTTATTCATATAAAAAGATGCCTTTATGGGGTGATAATGTTGGATTTTTTTTTTTTCACTTAACAACTGTTATTTTTCGTAACTGGTTGGTAGGCTTATGCTCGTGAATGGTTGGTAGACTTATGGTTATGATAATCAAGCTATTTTAATTTTATAATGTTAGTATTCGAAGCTACTGATTGGAGTATGATCACCAACATAGTGGATAAATCAATAGCAATTTAGAGTCTTTTTTTATTTTTGGGTTTAGATTCTACTTCTTATAATTTAACTACATAAAAAAATATGCATTTTAATGTTGAATTATAAAATTATATTAATATATTTTCTATATGATAATTTTAAGACAAACATAAAACTTTTCATTAGTATAATTAATAATTAGAATTGTTTAAAAAGATAAAATTAATAACTTTATTTTTTAATCAAAAAATCTAATTAAAATTTTCATAAGATAAATTTTTATGTTTAAAATTTTATTTGCATACATTTAATGTCACTATCAATTTGGCAGCACAAATTTTATTAATTTTTTTCATTAAATAATTCGATCTTCTTATAATATATATTTATTAAATTCTAGCAACGTGCACTTAAAACTAGTATATATCAAGTGCCGCACCTGTTTCCCTCCTTACTACGCTACGTTAGCGCGTTGGGAGCTTATCTTCCAAATAATTAATTATGAACCGTTATTTATTTTAGCAAGTAATTAATTTGCACTCTCGATCTTCAAATGGCTAATGAAAAGAGCCAAAACACAAATGGTCATTTGGAAGGCTAAAATTTCAGTTTTATAAGAGCCAAAACGTCAACAATCGGAGATTTAAATATATGTGAGGACTTTAGTAAAATAGTAATAGCTTCGTTAGCAATTATAACAGTAATTATAGTAATATGGAATGAGAGCATGTCAAAATCCTTTTTTTATTTGTGTTATATTAATCAAGCAATGAAGATTTGTGTCCTTGAAGAGTTTTGAATGAATCGCTAAAGATTCTTCGTTGTTCCATTACAAATAGGAAATCCATCAGGAGCCTTCTCTGGTCAACGTACTAAAGGTAATAAGTAGACTTGTGAACTTTTCCATAACCCTTATTCTTTCTGTAGAAGGTTACAACTTTTTTTTAATCAACAATCATTCAAGAGCTCCAACATTTCTATGGCGTTTCCATATATATATATAGCTATATCAAATGAAAACGATATGCTAGAAAATTCTTTAATCTCAGGATTCATAGAAAATTGTAAGCATGATTTGGGAGTGAAAAAAATTATCGTTCATATCGGTGCCTATGATTCTTACAAACATGTCTTATTACGACATTCCTATGGTTTCTTTTGGTCTCAGACATGTTTGCTAACCATATCGGCGATAGAGAGCTCATCGTCGCCACCCTCCGCAACTCCTGGTTCACAGTCACTGGCATCACCCTCACAGTATGACCGTATGAGCATATTAACTATCATCTTTTTTTTTTCTTTTTTAAAACACTATATTTTTTCCGTGTTAATTCAGGAATCTATTCTTCTTGATTAATTTTGTTTAGATTTCTTCCAAAAAATTCAGTTCGAATAAGGGATTACATGAAGCTGTTGAAGAATCCTCATTTTCCCGTTAATTTCAAACTCTTTTCAATATTATATATAAAAGGAGTTATTACAATTTTTTTAGTCAATATCTTCCAGAATATATAGTAAATGCTAAATGCACAGCGTGAATACGTTTGCTAATGTAGAAACCAAGGAGGAAATGGTTGGAAAGTGGAAGGATTTTATTAGCAGATTTTCTTGACCTTTTGGTTGAAGCTTTAGGCTTTCAATTAAGAGGTTTTTAAATTAGAAATCATTTTGTAATATTGGTGGAGAGCTTGACTTTTATTCAAAAGGTTTTGAATTAGGAATAAATACGTAATGTTTGTAAGTTTGCGATTTAATCATAAGTTTGCGATTTATGATTAAGTTTTATTAAAATGTATATTTTAAAAAATGTTGATTTATAAACATGATTATTTTACTTTTACTAATAAGCATTCAAAATTTAATATATTAAAACATGCTTCATGTTTCATATCAAGCCTTCCATGATGATTCCTGGCATTTGTCTTGCGCTAGCATGAATGCTTTATTGATCACTTATATTGTTCTATGTTTAAATTGAAAAGAAGTAAACATTTAGTACTAGCACTTCAAACTATTCTCTATGGCACTTAGATCAAGGTATGCCAATAAAACTGATTATGTGTGTTGTCTTCGAGTCATGATTATCATCTTTGAATTACCTGCCAATCCATTCAGCTAGATCAAATATTAGTTTTAGTTAACTATTTAATATATGATTTTATCCTTACTATAATTTTGAGTATTGGGTTTTTTAGTTTTTTGTGTTGCCTGCTGGATTGATGCCAAACTTAAAAAGAAAAACTTCATGACTTATTAACACCGGTTTTAACCGATGGAAAATTTATGTTTTGCAAGCGGTTTCAAAACCGCTTCAAATATGTGACGCGAAAAATGTTATTTTTTGGTAGTGTGCTTTTGATCTATATCTATATAAGTCTGTCCATATCCTTTGAATTTGGCAATGAGATTTTTCTTGCAGAAGACAATTTTTCCACCAATTAAAGTTGCTGCGATAGAGTGTGCCAATTGAAATTATCTCTTTTGGAGGTCTTATTTGTGGCAAAATTTCTTTTTGTTGTGTGAATATGCTTAACGGTCTTGAGTTCCTTTGTTTCTGTCACATCTTTGAATAGCAAAATTTCAATGGTTATTTTATGTCATGTTTTGTGGCTTCTAGATCTTTATATTATATAAATATATAAATAGTGATGTAAATGATTTGCATACATATATCTTTCACCTTTTCTCCTCCCCATTCTTTTCAACATAACTATAAATCATGAGTTGAGTGAATATATTTATTAATTTCATATACTTCGACAAATAAGTGTTATTTTTTATAAGTATATTCAAATTAATAAGATATTTGGTCATATTCTTGCATGCTCCTCATTATACTTTTTGACAATTAATATCAATATAACATATTGATTACAATTATGATAAAAAAAATCACAAATGAAGTTTAATCTTATAAAATATATTATATTATCAATTTTTTCATTGGTAATTTGATTTTAAAATTATTTATACCAATAATTTTATAAAATGAAATATAATGAATAAAAAAGTAATTTTCTCTCAAATTTATTCTGTTAAATTTTTTTATTTATTATTACTGCTTAAAATGTTATTAACATGCAATTAAAAAAAGAATTTTAACTGTAAAGGAAATTCAACTTAAAAAATAAATAATATGTTTATTAACTTATAAACAGAATTTAATACCAAAATAATTCATAGACGATAGAAAATTCATATCATATAAAACTATTCACCTAATCACATAAAGCTTATCATAATGATTATAATTATTTATAATAATAATTTTTTTCATCTTAATAATGATAAAATAATTAAAATATTTATAATATGAATTTTTATTTTTAAATTTTTAGTCACGTGCATTTAATGCTCGCGCATTTTTACTGGTAAATAAATATGTCTAATAGATAAACCCTTAATTTTGAATGCAATGAAAGTAAACCCTTTTTAAAAAATAAATATATATATTCAGCCCAAAAATGTTGTTCAAATGTGTTTGGCATAAATTTGTAATAATAATGCTATATTTTCACACCTTTGAAGTATAATAATTAAAAAAAGGATTTTTTTTTGAAAGAAATGCATAAGATTGCATTAATAAAAGGAAAATTAAAAATTAACAACTAAAGACTATCAACACTAGATTCCTCCTTTAAAATAAACATAAAAAGAGGAGGAATTTTATTAATGTTGATATCTTCCCAAATAAAAAAAAAAACTCAAAATGTCATAGTTAGCACATAAATCTGCTAACTTATTACATCTTCTATCAACACAATTGAAAATAATTTGATCAAAACCAAAAAAAAAAGAACTATAGTACAATGCTTAGTAGTCCCCTTTTGTTGAGATTCTTGCAAGAATTTCATCACGTACATTAGCATTCTCCTTCAATTATAATGCCTTTGTATTTGAACATCCAATCCTTGATCACCTCCTTGATAGATTGAGTAGCAAGAAGCTCCAATGTAGAAATATCCCAATTAACATACGGTCTACCAAAAGCCAAGAGAAACCTTCCTTTGAAATCACGTACTACCCCTCCTATTCCAGCTTTATAGGAAGGTAGTAAGGATGCATCCACATTGACCTTAAGCCAATCGGGTGGAGGGAGATACCAATGAAAGTTGGACAGCCTTGATGACTGATTAATATCCCATATACTCAAGATTTTACTAGAACCTTGAGCCATAAATGAGGAGAAACTCACTGCTTTAGCTCCAATAACCGAAGCTCTTTCTTCTTTTCCATTGTAAATCAAGTTCTTCCTTGATTTCCAAGAGAAGAACACCACATTACAATATAAGTTGATCATAAACCATCCTTGTTTAAACATCCAATTGCTGCATTCTGTTAAGGAGTAAAAAATAGGAAATTGAAATCCCCATTTCCCAATTTGAATAATAACTTCTCTCAGCTTTGAGCATCTAGCCACAATATGATCAATGTCTTCATCTTCATGACAGTTTCTCGGACAAAGCTTACTATTATGTAATCTTCTGTATTCTAAGAGCTTGTTAGTGGGAATAGCATCATTGAAAATTCTCCACCACAGTGACTCAACCCTTGGGTTCAGTTTTGCATTTTTAATCCAACTCAAGTATTGCTTGCTGCCAATATGAGATTTAAAAATTTCAGAAATCATTGCCGAAATAGATTTACCATTCAACTGATGTAATAATTCTATCTTGTCTTCATTTGAGTCATTGTTGATCTTGATTTGAGTAACTAAGTTTACAAGATCATCTCCCATGTGTTCTTTCATTGCTTCCACATTACATCTTCCATCACTGATAAAATTAGAAACCGGAAAACTGCAGCCATCATTTGGAATTATAAACGTTGGCCATTTGTTCAAATTTTTTGTCCAAAATCCATGTATCATTACATACATCAATGTCCAGTCTAGTCATCATTAAAAGAAGGATTTACATACATAACATTGAAAATTATAATATTTCCATATTTGATAGCTAAACTTAATTATTTATGAAATATAACACTTAGCTAAATTTTATCAATGATGTTGAGGAAGTCGCAATGGGTTCTCACGGGATTCTAGGTTTGGCTTGGGTGGAGGCTAGGAGTGCGAACGAGTTAAGTCGACTCAAACCTGTCTCCGTCGACTTTTGAGTTCGAGCAGATTTTTGCGCTTGTTGGAATTTTGAGCCTGAGTTACGAAACTCAACTCAAATACTTGACAAGTCACTCAAAATGTGAGTACACAGAACTTGGGTGACTGAAAAATTTCTCATGTTATTTCATCTCTTTCATTTTGCAGATGTATAAACTTTTCTTTTGCAAGTTTTCTTTTGATTCGCCATTTGTGAGAAAGATGATTTTGCAATTTTGTTTCCTTTTGCCCTATTCATAAAAACAGAAAGAGAGCTTACGCCTTGAAAGCTACTCGCGAGCTCGCATCGGACACCTCGATCCTAGTTCGAGCATATCATTTGAGCTCAAGCTCGAGTTCGAGATCACTATCTGACCAATGAGCTGAGCTTGAGTTAAGCCTGACTCAAGCTCGACTTGACTCGTTTACACCACTAGTGGAGGCTGAAGTTTATGTAATGAAATTAGCCTGGGCTTAGCTAGGAGGGCATCAAGGCAGTGGATAAAACAGTGAATGTATCTCCTTAAGGTTGACACAATGAGCGACATAGGATAGTTGTGTGATAAGGTCGGTGTAACATAGACATCAACTTTCATGGCAGACGAATGCTAGTGAAATTAACGTGTTGAGTTTGATGATAGATTGTAATAGACAAGCAAAGAAGAGGTGTTATTTACATTATTATTTTAAAGATTTATGAGAAATGTGTGAAATAGTGAAATTTAGGCTTTAACTATGTAAATCTCATAATTTTGAGAGCTATGCATGTTAATCAGTCTACTTTTTTGAATTATATTCTATTTTTATGAGCTCTTTTTTTCTACAACATTTCAAGTACTAAACATAAGTAATTTAATAAAAAAATAAAAAAAAAATAAATTAAAAACATGTGTTTACAAAGAGTTAGTATTACTAAATTTTGATTTGATTTGCAAATAAAAAATAATTAAAATTTGTGAACTAAAATTTCATCTTCTCTACATTCTCAGTCCCCACCTGCTATGGGTTGTACATATAAAAATTTGAAAATTTTTATTAAGAAATTCAATTGATCTAAATTACCTTCATTAATTAACTAATATTTTGAAGATCTTCAACTTATTCCATAACAAAAAACTCCAATTATGCCCATAAAAAAGGAACACTGAGTTAAAAATCTATCAAAAATTTTGAATTGTGTCAATTTTTCCCCTAACCTTCTATCAACTAGGGGTGTCAATATTTGACACGACACGAAAACTCGACCTGGAAAATACAGGTTGGACCCGACCCAATTTCAAAATGGGGCGGGTTCGGGTTCCCGGATTGGACCCATTTGAAAAACAGGTCGAGTTTGGGTTGACACTGCGGGTTGCCGGGTCAACCCGCGAACCCGTTTAACTTGAACTGCTCGCGCTGCCCCGCATGCCCGCGAAGCTGCCCCGCTTGCCCGCACACCGCCCGCGGCTGCCCGAACCCTGCCCGCTCAGCTGCCCGCGCGACAAAGCCTGCCATCGCACGCTACCGCACCTGCCAGCGCCGGCGCCTCGCGCATGCCAACGCCGGCGCTTCGAGCACCGGCGCTCGCCGCACGCACCCGCCTGCGCGCTCCCGCGCGCCCGTGTCCCCGCATTTTGGGTCACGTGTGGGTTAGGTCAACCCGGCGACCAGCCAGGTCGGGTCCGTGTTCGGATTTCTGACCCGTTTATCTACCCGGGTTGTGTTAGGGTCAATCCGTTTGAACCCGGGTCAGTTCCGAATTCAACCTGAACCCGATCTGTGACCCGAAATTGACACTCCTACTATCAACCTTAAATCTTTCACTACCACTCCAACAACTTGAAATCTATTTAAATCCTTACAAGCATTGAACAATTTTTTTTTTAAAATCTTCACTGAAGTTGCCATACACACACACACACACACACACACATATATATATATATATATATATATATATATATATATATATATATATATATATATATATATATATATATATATATTCAAATTCTAAATAATCTTAAAGCAATCCTAAATGTTTTTGTAATGCATCAAACGTGCATAACATTATTTCCCCCCAAAAATGGGGTCAGATTAGTAACTCCTATTTCATCTGTACAATAAATATAATCATGTTTGAAACAAATGAATCAGCTCAGGCCTAATTTATGTTTTCAACCTTGCATCTAAAGGCCTTGTTTCTCATTCCTCATGGAAACACTTGTTTGATCAATGAAGAAGGCTGAATTTTAATCAATGAAGGCATCATGAGTTGACATGAAATAAGTATAAAGCACTAAATATGCTCAGAGTTCATATAATTTTGCTCTATAAATTTAGCAACACCAACATTCCTAATTGTTTAGTAATTTATAACAATTGAATTCAAGTCACGATGCTATCACCCAAAAAAGAAAGTGAAAAACCTTCCACACAATTTCGCTTGCAACTTTTATATGCAGAAAATAGTTCAGAATCATCCAAAAATAGTAGTACTTGCATAACTCAACTATTATAGAATTCTCGAGCCAGTAGATGGATTGTTGACTTGGTTTTGATATATTGCTAATTTTGTCTGAATTCCATAGAATACAAAAGTATCTTGATCCAGAAGAAACTTCCCAGCATACATGAGCTTTAAATTTTGGCTTTTTGAAACATGTCTTGCTTGTAATGTTGTTGATAATAATGGCGATGGAATATCTAGCTATGACTATGATAGTTATAGTGATGATAGTGACAATGATATCTTGGAAGGACCATAACTATCACAGCTGAAGCTACCGATACCATTGCTATTATCATCACCAAGATTGCAAAAAAGACGGGTTTTAAAAGCTAGAATTTGAAGTTCATGTATGCTAGAAAGTTACTTCAAGATCAGAAGACTCTTGCATTCTATGATATTAAGAGAGAATTAACAATCTATCTACACTTAATCAACAATCCATCTATTGGATATGGCATTCAATGATAGCTAAATCTGAATCAAGTAACAGTATTGATGGATGATTCAAAACTAATATCTTCTTATGACAATTGCATGATAAATTGAGTCGTAGAATTCTTACGTACTTTTTATGGGTGACAACATCATGACCTAAATTCAATTGTACTAAATTACTAAGCAATTTTGAATGACAATGTTGATAATTCATCGTGTTGCATTTTTTTAATGGAATAGGGTGAGGACCTTTAGATCTTTTGTTAATTAATGAAGGTGATTTTAGATCAATTGATTATGTGAATGAAAAGTTAATAGATTTTTGGTAGATCATTTTTTTAGTGAACTAGGGTGAGGATCTTCATATCATTAGTTCATTAATGAATGTAATTTTAGATCAATTGAATTTGTGAATGAAAGGTTTTAAATTTTTATGTGGACTGCTCAAAATAGATGAACAATAGGAGTTGCAATTTTATGAAAAGATTATAGCTCAAAGTGGTAGATATGAATAGGGTTTAAATTTTTGAAATAACTAGGCACATTTGGTTTCAAGTCGACCCATTTAACAAATAGGCGAGGTTCAAGTTCTAATTCTAGACCCATATGAAAAATTGGGTGGGGTCTCGGTCTTACCCGGAAATGACTCGCATGCAACCCGACACGTTAACCAATCGTGCATATAACTTAAGTTTGTATCACTCACATGGCTCACTTGTGCCTACCTCGCATGCATCCCCCCAGCTGGTAGGCCCACACCCACGCTTGCACCCGCTAGTCCACTCAGCCTCAAGCACACCCGCTAGCCCACTCAGCCTCGCGCACACCCGCTCATTGTCGCACCTGCTCTCTCACTCTAGCGGTTTCTCCTGAGCAGGTGCGCTTACCCCCATGCCCCGCAACCAAAGCTCGACACTCCCTTACTCTACACTCCCTTAGCTCAATATGTCAGTGGGGTCGGCTCGGGTTTGGGGCTGGTTAGGTCTGGGTTGAGACTTTTATCCCATTTTGATATAAAGTTGTTTAAGATTTTAGAAAGGTAGCGGGGATTGTGAATTTAGGAGAAAATGCTTATGTTTGAGCCCACAAATTTAACTATAGTTAATTTACAAATCAATTTAAAAATTAGCACCATTAACACTTTGAAGACATAAATTTTTATACTCCCAATTGTGCCAGAGATTAAAACATCAAGTGTAAGAGATCAAAAGAGATATAAATAGAATTTGGAATATTATGAAAAAAGAAAAAAGCTCATAAAAATATACTAAAATTTTCCTTTAAAATTAGTCCATAGCCAAAATGAATTGTGAATTGAAAATACTAGGTTGGTCAAAAAGTTTACTTATAGTTTTTGTGTAAATTATATGAAATACAATTTGGTAGTGGGACTTAACTGTTGGTTTTAGATGTGCATGATGTTCATTTTTTCTATTTAAATTAATTGTCTCAAATTCACATTAAAGAATTTAAATTTCAAAATTGGAAACAAAATATTAAAAAATAATTTAATTCATTTTTAATATAATAAATTATATGGTACAAAAAAATCATTATCAATAATATAATTGATAGGAGTGTAAGTGAGTCAAGTCGGCTCGAGCTTAGCTCGATAAATGACTCCTGAGCTAAGTTCAATAAGCTAATAAGCTAAACTCGACTCAGTTTAGACTAGACAAGTTAGCTCACCAATCAATTAGTTAAAATTTTTAATTTAAAATAACTTTAAAATATATTAGAATACATGCAATAGTTCATGTATATATTTATTAAAATTTAAAAATATATATATTTCTCTTTCTTATATCGAATGATTTCATAATTATTTATCTTCCAATTTTTTTTTTTTTAATTTTATTATGATAAGTGCTTGAATCATAATTATTTTTTTTCTTTCATTTAAACTTATAAATTAGGCTCGGGATCAAACTTGAACTCGACAATCATTAAAGCTTAAGTTCATGCTAAGGGTGACTCGAACTTGACTGGACTTTGTTTACCTAATGGCGGATTTAGATATCTGAGGGGCAATCAGGCCTTAACACAATGATCTTTTGCAGCAATAGTTGCACCCAGGAGAGACACTGAGTGCATTATTGTGCCAAATGATGTTCAACTTTCTTGTTTAGCTCTTAATGGGCTCGAGCTCGTTTACTAGGCTTGAGTTTAACTCGTTAAAATTTTTATAGGCACAAGCTTGACTCGATTGCTTTAGCTTATCAAGAAAGCTCAACACGACTTCTAAATTTTAGAATTTTTTTTTTAAATTTTTAATGTATAATTAATTTAAAATTATTAAAATATATTATATAATGTTAATGTAAATTATTTATTAAATATATTTTAAGTTAATTGAGCGACTTAACGAGCTTTTGAGTTGAACCATTGAGCTTGAACTCGTGGCTCGATAAGCTCGACTCGTGAGCTCGATGTGGCTTGGCTCACTTACACCCCTAGTGGGGGTTGGCTGAGTGAAGAGAAAATGTTGAATTTATTGTATAAAGTTATGGGCTGTTTGGATACAGTATTTAGGTATTGAAAAATTAAATATATCAATTAATTCTTTATTTTCATATTTTCTTTCTTTTGGTCTATACATTAAATTGACATTTGTTATGGGCATTAATTCACCTTTCTTTTGATTCCCTTTCATTTAATATATGTATTAAATTGGCATTCATTATAGGTGTTAAATTATTCTCTTTTTTTATCTCTTTTCATTTAATATATGTATTAAATTAATATTTATTACACGTGATAATTTAATTTCCTTTTCTTCACTATTTCGAATCTATAAATATTGTACAAAGCTTATAATACAAAATCAAGTAAAATTTTTTTCTTCAAATTATCTATTTTTATATTGTATTATAGTAGCCCGATATAATCAAGTTTCTTCTTCTTCCCTTGGCTAGCTTTTTTTAATTATAGCTCAGGTGTAGAGGAAGATATGGAGCAAAGGAAGAAGCCATGCCATTTTCTCCTCCACCGTAACGCTTGGTTATAATCTCCATTATCATCATCAAGATTACAATCAAGACGAGTTTCAAAAGCCACAATTTAATGCTCTTGTATGCTGGAAAGTTTCTTCTGGATCAGAATACTTTAGCATTCTATGGAACTCAGAGGTAATTAGAAATCTAACAAAGTTGAGTTAGCAATGAATCTATTGGCTCGAAAATTCTATGATAGTTGAATTATGCAAGTACTACTGTTGGTGGATGATTCAGAACTATTCTCTACATATAAAAGTTGCAAGTAAAATTGTGTGGCAGGTTTCTCACTTCCTTTTTTTCGTGATTGCATCTTGACTTGAATTCAATTGTTATAAAATACTAAATAATTAGGAATGTTGATGTTGTTAAATTTATAGGGCTAAATTATATGAACTATGAGCATATTTTGTATTGGAATGAGATGAAGATCTTCAAATCATTAGCAAATTAATGAAGGTAAATTTAGATCAATTGAATTTCTTAATGAAAAGTTCCAAATTTTTATATGGACAACTCATAGCAGTAGGAGATTGAGAATGTAGGAGAAGATGAAATTTTTAGTTCACAAGTTTTAATTATTGTTGATTTGCAAATAAATTCAAAAATTAGCACTACTAACTCTTTGTAAACACAAGTTTTTTATTAAACTTAAATTATTTTTTATTAAATTACTTATGTGATAGATAGTACTTGAAATATTGTTGAAAAAAAAGCTCATAAAATATAATATAATTAAAAAAGTAGATTGATTAACATATATAGCTCTCAAAATTATGAGATTTATATAGTTAAAACTTAAATTTCACTCTTTCTCTCATTTCCCATAAATCTTTAAAATAATAACATAAATAACACCTCTTCTTCACTTCTCTATTACAATCTATCTTCGAACTCAACACTGATTTCGCTTGCATCTGTCTACCCTGAATGTTTGTGCCCATGCTACGCCGACCTTATCACAACTATCATATGTCGCTCATTGTGTCGGCTTTAAAGCGGCACATTCGTCGCTTTATCCACTGCCTAGATGCCCGCATATCTAAGCCAAGGCTAATGTCATTACTTAAACTTCAACCTCCACTAGGGATGTAAACGAGTCGAGTCGATCTCGAGTTAAGAACTTGAGCTCGACTCGTTGATCAGATCATGAACTCGAACTCGAGCTCAAATGACATACCCAAACTCAGCTCAAGGCGACCGATGCAAGCTCGCGAGCAGCTCACAAGGCATAAGCTATGTTCTCGTTCCACGCCATCATCTTACTCATGAATAGAACAAAGAAAAAAAAATACAAAATCATCTTTCTCACGAAGGGCGAACCAAAAGAAAACTTGCAAAAAAAAATTTTATACCTCTGCAAAATGAATGAAGTTCTTGAGATACAAGAAAGAGACGAAATACCATGAGAAATTAGCGTTGGCTTGTAATAATGCCTTTAGTCTTGAAGTAATGGCAGGTTATACCATTAGGGATGTGAAGGCTTGAGAGTTGAAGAGGAAATCCTACTAGTAAGATAAAAATTTTCATGATGAAGTTGAGCTTCAGGATAGCTTTGCATTATCATTCTACAAAATAAAGTACTAATATGTTTTACATCTACAAGCTCCAATACGGATATTTGTCTAAACATTCACTGGAAAGACCATAACTATCACAACTGAAGTTAGCAATACCATTATCAATATCGTCTCCAAGATGCAAGCAATACCATTATCAATTATGAATGTAAGTGTTGGATAATTTATAGAGCTAAATTTTATAAAATTTGAACATATTTAGTACTCTATATTGATTTCTTTGCAACTTAAGCTGTTGCCATTGATTTAAAATCCTCCTTCTTCATGTGGGTTGCATGTGGGGCATTTCCAGGTCCAGACCCGACCCAATTTTTCATACGGTTCGAGAATTAGAACTTGAACCTGACATGTTAGTTAAACGGGTCGACTCGAAACCAAATTTGCCTGGTTATTTCAAAAATTGACACCCTATTCATATCTACCCACATTGAGCTATAATCTTTTCATAAAATCTCAACTCCTATTATTCATCATCTGTTTTGAGCAGTCCACATAAAAATTTAAAACCTTTCATTCACAAATTCAATTGATCTAAAATTACATTCATTAATTAACTAATGATGTGAAGATCCTCACCCTATTCCAGTAAAAAAAATGATCTACCAAAAATCTATTAACAATTTTGAAATTGGCCAAGTCTTTTCCTTAACCTTTCTTCAACAGTAAATCTTTCGCTACCACTCCAACAAATTTAAAATCTATTTAATTCTTTCCCATCACGAAGCACAAATAATTTTTAAATCATCACCGAAGTTGCCTTACATTAATTTTAAAATTTCTCATAAACTCAAAGCAGCCATAAATATTCTTCTAATGCATCAAAGATTCATAACATTACTTCTCTCAAAATAAGGAGTCAAAGAAGCAACTCCTATTTCACCAACACAATTGAAAAAATGAATCTGCTCATGCAAAATTTAAGTTTTTTTCAGCCTTGCATCTGAAGGCCTTAGTTCTCATTCCTTGTGGACATACTTCTTTGATTATCATATTTAATTTATTTCCCTGGCAACCCGCATGAAGAAGGATGATTTTAATCAATAGCTGCAGCTTAAATTGCAAAGAAATCAATATAAAGTACTTAGCCCTATAAATTATCTACAACAGCATTCAAAATTGTTCAGTAATTTAGAACAATAGAAATGAAGTCTGAAATAATCTGCAAAGCAGTGGTTAGAAAACAGAGAAAAGAGATGTATTTGTGGCTAGAGATTACTTCATATTTTCATACTATCAAAGGTGCTTAATACAGTGGTATATATGCTGTGGAGAAGAGGAATCAAAGTTGGTTAGAGAGGTCAGCGATCGCAGGCTGTAACGACAGCTTTCCCAGTAGCACTACTTGGAGTGATGATCACCGGAGCAGGGGAAGTGGAACAGTGAGCTGATAAGTCGGCTTGCTTATATAAGAGCTGTAAAGTGATATGTGCTAACAGGCCCCCGCAAACTTAGGATTCAGGTGACTGAATAGTAAGTTTGTCTCTAAGTGTCTTGAAACGAGGTAGAGACAGTGGTTTAGTAAGTATGTCAGCCGGTTGATCAATAGAGTTAATGTGTTGGACTTCAATTTATTTGGAGAGGATACGATCTCGAATAAAGTGGTAATCAATTTCAACATGCTTTGTTCTAGCATGAAAGACTGGATTATTTGCAAGAGCAAGTGCCGAAGTATTGTCGCATGAGAGAATGGTTGGTAAGAGCGGGTGAACATCAAAGTCAGAGAGTAGCCTCCGTAACCATATAATATCAGATGTGGCTGATGCTAAAGCCCAATATTCGGCCTGCGTTGAAGATTTAGCGACTGTAGCTTGCTTCTTTACACACCATGATACTAAGGAATTGCCGAGAAATATACAAAAACCGGAAATAGATTTTTGGTCATGATGATCTGCTGCCCAATCAGAAACAGAAAATGCTGTAAGTTCTAGATTACCGGGACTTATAGGAAGGCCGAAGGAGCAGGTACCCTGAATGTAGCGCAGCAACCGTTTAAGGATGGTGAAATCCATCACAGTTGGCTGATGCATATGCTGACAGACAATGTTGGTAGCATAGGCGATGTCTGGCCGAGTGATTGTGAGGTATTGCAATGATCCTGTTATTTTCCTGTAGAGACGTGGATCGGATCCAAGGAATGGCGTTGAAGTGGTGATGGTTTTGACGACAATAGGCGTCTGAGATGGTTTACAGTCAGTTAGACCAGCCGACTGGATGATGTCGCTATCATACTGGGACTGGTTAAGAAAATAACCAGTAGCAGTGCGGGTAACTTGGATGCCCAGAAAGAAGGAAATTGGACCGAGATCCTTTAGCTGAAAACGTGTTTGCAGTTCGGAAATAACTTTAGCAATCTTGCTAGAACTGTTGCCCGATACTAGTATATCATCCACATACAGAAGAAATCCCTCAAAACCATTCGCCGAAAAAAAAATTAGGACTTGAAGCCTCCAGATTGAATGATTATCATTGCTGAGTTGCACATTGACTATGTGCTTTATATTTGAGATAATAAACTTCAGAGGAGCGGGGAAGATGAAGTTCGATACCGCTGTTGTAGTCGCAGGTTCGAATGCAGCTTGAGTTGCGGAAGCTGCAGAGGTTGAAACTTGACTTTCTGCCATAGGAGTAGGCTATGGAGTTATCAGCGCCAGGTTTGCTCTAATACCATGAAATAATCTGCAAAGCAGTGGTTAGAAAACAGAGAAGAGAGATGTATTTGTGGCTAGAGATTACTTCATATTTTCATACTATCAAAGGTGCTTAATACAGTGGTATATATGCTGTGGAGAAGAGGAATCAAAGTTGGTTAGAGAGGTCAGCGATCGCAAGCTGTAACGACAGCTTTCCCATTAACACTACTTGGAGTGATGATCACCGGAGCAGGGGAAGTGGAACAGTGAGCTGATAAGCCGGCTTGCTTATATAAGAGCTGTAAAGTGATATGTGCTAACAAAGTCACGATATTGCCACACATGAAAATAAGTGAGAAGTTTGTCACTCAATTTAACATGCAACTATCATATAAAGAGATTAGTTCTGAATCATCCACCAACAACACCACTTGTTTCAACAATCATAGAATGTTCGAGCCGGCAGATAAATTGTTGATTCCCTTTTTATACCATAGAATGAAAGAGTCTTTTGATCCTGAAGTACCTTTCCAGCATAGAAGAGCTTCGAATTCTTGCATTTAAAACCCGTCTTGCTTGCAATCTTTGTGATGATAATTGAAATGGTATCGCTAGCTTCAGCTGTAATAGTTATTAAATTGACATTTTCAATATTTTCAAAATTAAATATATCAATTAATTCTTTATTTTCAAATTTTCTTTCTTTTGGTCTATACATTAAATTGACATTTGTTATGGGCATTAATTCAATTTCCTTTTGATTTCCTTTCATTTAATATATGTATTAAATTGGCATTCATTATAGGTGTTAAATTATTTTCTTTTTTTATCTCTTTTCATTTATGTATTAAATTAATATTTATTACACGTGATAATTTAGTTTCCTTTTCTTCACTATTTTGAATCTATAAATATTGTACAAAGCTTATAATACACAATCAAGTAGAATTTTTTTTCATCAAATTATCTATTTTTATATTGCATTATAGTAGCACGATATAATCAAGTTTCTTCTTCCTCCCTTGGCTAGCATTTTTTAATTATAGCTCAGGTGTAGAGGAAGATATGGAGCAAAGGAAGAAGCCATGCCATTTTCTCCTCCACCGTAATGCTTGGTTATAATCTCCATTTTCATCATCAAGATTACAACCAAGACGAGTTTCAAAAGCCAGAATTTAATGCTCTTGTATGCTGGAAAGTTTCTTCTGGATCAGAATACTTTAGCATTCTATGGAACTCAGAGGTAATTAGCAATCTAACAAAGTTGAGTTAGCAATGAATCTATTGGCTCGAAAATTCTATGATAGTTGAATTATGCAAGTACTACTGTTGGTGGATGATTCAGAACTATTCTCTACATATAAAAGTTGCAAGTAAAATTGTGTGGCAGGTTTCTCACTTCCTTTTATTCGTGATTGCATCTTGACTTGAATTTAATTGTTATAAAATACTAAACAATTAGGAATGTTGATGTTGTTAAATTTATAGGGCTAAATTATATGAACTATGAGCATATTTTGTATTGGAATGATATGAAGATCTTCAAATCATTAGCTAATTAATGAAGGTAAATTTAGATCAATTGAATTTCTTAATGAAAAGTTCCAAATTTTTATATTGACAACTCATAGCAGTAGGGGATTGAGAATGTAGGAGAAGATGAAAATTTTAGTTCATAAGTTTTAATTATTGTTGATTTGCAAATCAATTCAATAATTAGTACTACTAACTCTTTGTAAACACAAGTTTTTTATTAAACGTGTTGCGTCCTGGAGTATTCGCGGCGGTAGAGAAATATAGTTTAATGTCTTAGCATTGTATGAAGATCCAGCACACAATTAGATAAGTGAGAGGGTGTAGCATTCATAAGAGACACCAGAGTTTTTTAACGTGGAAAACCCCTGAAAGGGGGAAAAACCATGGGGCCTGGCCCAGTTTGAATGAATCCACTAGTATTTGTAGTCGATTACAAAGGAGGCCCTTCCTTGGGAGAAGGCCTTGGATTGATGTAGCAAATGTACATCATATAGATTGCATTACATGGTAGGAGTTACATATACATGTTCGTTTGGTCGGAAGGACCGTAGTCAGCAGGAGACCGGGGTCTGAATGTCGGGCCTTAAGCAGGACGTCGGGTCTTCAGTAGGACGTAGAGACTGAATGTCAGGTCTTAAGCAGGACGTCGGGTCTTCAGCTGGATGTCGGGTCTGAATGTCGGGCCTTAAGCAGGATGTCAGGCCTTCAGCGGTACGTAGAGACTGAACGTCGGGCCTTAAGCAGGACGTCGAGTCTTCAGCAGGACGTAGGGACTGAACGTCAGACCTTAAGCAGGACGTCGGGTCTTCAGCAGAACGTCAGGCATGAATGTCGGACCTTCAGAAGAACGTCGGGCCTAAACATCGGGCCTAAATGTCGGGCCTTAAGATGGTGGTGCGGCGAAACTAAAGCGGTGGTCCGGCGAGGCTCCGGCGGTGGTCCGGCAAGGCTCCGACAGTAGTCCGGCGAGGCTCCAGCGGTGGTCCGGCGAGGATCCTGCTGTGGTCCGGCGAGGCTCCAGCGGTGGTCTGGCGAGGTTCCGGCGGTGGTCAAGGAGGAGCTTCTTCCTCCTCTTCCTTCTCTTCCCCTCTTTTCTTCTTGCTTGGGTCCCCCCTCATGAGAAATGAGGGATCTATTTATAGATTTTCTGGAGTGGCATGGCCCGTAAATAGGAGTGAGATCAAGGGCGAATAGGGAGTGGTTCGAATGGACGGCCGATAGTGAACCCTTCGATTGTGCACCGTTCGTTGGACATTTGGAAGATTTAATGATGTTGGAATTCGGTAATCTTGGGCTCGTTAGATTCATCTCGTCGAGCCGTTCGATTCGAGTATAAGCTCGTTAAAATCGGAGACCGTTTGGTAACTCAAATTGCGGTTTGAACCTTCCAAAAGAGCTTCGGGTCCTTGATTCGAACCCATTTGGACTCGGATTGGGTCGAATTTGGTGTCGTTGGATTCGTATTTCCAAGATGCTCAGTTTGACTATAAGCTCGCTGAAATCGGAGTTCAGGTGCTCCCGGATTTAATTTTTGAAGTTTCCAACTTGATTTTTGCCTCGAGATTCGTGCCTGATCATGTTAATTTTCGCATAACGTATCC
>CM028354.1:22426062-22460616 GCA_016618105.1 Dendrobium huoshanense | reverse complement strand
CCAAAAGATCCGCCTTTTGTGCACCTTGATATAACTCAAATACAGTTACCCCTCAAATTCTCAATTCCAGTTGGAGAAAACAATCTTGCATTAGAGAAGCTAAATGGAAACAACGGCGCACCGCCCGGCGAAAACCGAAGAGCCTTCGAAGAAGATGGTACTGCTTTACCTGAACATGGCCTGTTTTAAATATTCTTATTTTCTTCTGAGTTCTGCCATATCTATATGCTTGCATAACATTTTTCTGAACAAACTGATCTGATTGTTCCTGCTCCTTCCCTATTTATGCTTCTTTTGATTTGTTCTTTTGTTCCTGCATTTGTCCTTGTATACAAGCGAAATCACTGTCAAATATGTGGAAAATGTTGCAGTAGAAATCTCTGCGGTTGATTACTTTTATGGTAAATCAAGTGTAGAATTGAATTTTGCAGTGGATTATAATCATTAAGTGCATCTTTTTACTAATTTCATTTTACATAATTAGTTGCTTAATATGATCGATAATTTTAGATATTTGTTTTTGCTTCAGGTTAAGGTCTCCTTCAATGATATTAGATCTCTTACACTTGATGTTTTAAGCTCTGACACAATTGGGAGTATCAAAGACAAGATCTTCAGGATTGAAGGGACTTCAATCAACCAACAAGAGCTCTTTTTTGCTGGGAATCATCTAGAAGATACCAAAGCACTATCTGATTACATTGTTTCCACTGATTCTGATTCCACCATAGATATTTGGGTAGAAAGAAGAATGTCAATTTCCATAAAAATCCCATCAATGGAGAAAACTTTACCTCTTAATGTGAAGTATATTGAAACAGTTTAGAAATTGAAAGTCATGATTCAAGATGAGGTGGGAATTCCTTTAGATCAGCAACTTCTTATTTTTTGTGGCAAAACACTTAAAGATGATCAGTTATTAATTGCATGTGGTATCATGAAGGATTCTACAGTTTATGTCATGATGAATCCATTAGCTGAGCTTCTCCTCTATGTCCAAATGGCTTGTGACAATACCTTCAGTCTTGAAGTAAAGGCAGGATATACCATTAGCGATGTCAAGGTCATTGTTGAGAGTTTAAGAGCAATTCCTGCTAGTCAGATAAAAGTTTTTCGCGATGGAGTTGAGCTTCAAGATAGTTCTACCTTATCATTTTACAAAATAAAGCACCAATCTGTTTTACATCTACAAGCTCAAATACAAATATTTGCCAAATTTATGACAGGAAAGATCATAACTATCACAGCTGAAGCTAGTGATACCATTGCCATTATCATCACCAAGATTGCAACCAAGACAAAATTTAAAAGAAAGAATTTGAAGCTCAAGTATGCTGGAAAGTTACTTGAGGATCAGAAGACTCTTGCATTCTATGGTATTAAGAGAGAATCAACAATCGATATACGTCGCAGGTTTCCATGATTGTTGAAGCAAGTGGTACTGTTGGTGCATGAGATCGGAGTTACTTATTTCACTCCTTATTTTGAGATAAGTAATGTTATGAATCTTTGTTTAAGCTCAGTAAGAGATTAGTAAATGAGTTTAAGCTCAATAAGAGCTAAACAAGCTTAGCTCAATCAGGAAGATACTCGACTTGACTCGACTACTACTGGATTTTTGCTTCATCTTCCCGTGCAAGCCCCACAAGACAAAACCCGCCATTTGATTGGCTGCACTCAACCTGTTTTATGTTACACAACTGGAAGGAAATAGAGAAAAGAGAGAGGCAAACTACATATGCATATTATACATGAACTCCTGTATTCTAATATATTTTAAAATTTATTTTAATTAATATTTTTTAAACCAATTAGTTCACGAGCTAACCTGTCCAATCCAGACTGGCTCTAGTTTAGCTCGATAGCTCATTAAACTTAGCTCATGAGTCATTTATTGAGTTGAGTTCGAACCTACTTGACTCACTTGCATCCTTACCAACTATATTATTGATAATGATTTTTTTTGTACCATACTTTTATTATATTAAAAATGCATTAGATTATTTTTAATATTTTGTTTCAAAGTTTTGAGATTTAAATAATTTAATGTGAATTCAAGACCATTAATCAAAAAAAAAAAAAAAAAATTTCATATCATTTACACCAAAATTATAACTATTTTCAACGCACAAAGCAACTTCTTCATTTTGGCTATAGACTAATTTGAAAGGAAAAAACGTAGCATATTTATCAGCTTTTCTCTTTTTGTATAATATTTGATCTCTTACACTTGATATTTTAAGCTCTGACACAATTGGGAGTATAAAAATTTATGTCTACAAAGAGTTGGTGCTGCTAATTTTTGAATTGATTTGTAAAATAGCTATACTTAAAATTTGTAGGCTCAAACAGAACAATTTCTCCTATACCCACAGTCCCCACTACCTTTTTAAAATCCCAAACAATTTCATATTCAAACGGGTCAGTAATCTGAATCAAACCTGACCCAGATCCAAACTTGACCCAATTTTTCATATGGGTCAAAAATTATAACCTGAACTAACCCATTTGTTAAGCGAGTTGATTCGAAATCAAATTTTTTGGGTCATGTCAAAAATTGACACTCATATTCATATCTATCCATATTGAGCTATAATCTTTTCATAAAATCACAACTCCTATTGTTCATCTGCTGTGAGCATACAATATAAAAATTTAAAATGGAATCCATTCACAAATTCAATTGATAAAAAATTACCTTCATTAATTAACTAATGATATAAAGATCCTCACTCTATTCCATTAAAAAGAACTAATTTACCAAAAATCTATTAATAGTTTTGAAATTAGCCAAATTTTCATCAACCTTCCTTCACAGTAAATCTATTGCTATCACTCCAACAACTTTCAAATCCATTTAATTATTTCACATCTCTAAGCAAAAATTATTTTTAAATCATCACCGAAGTTGCCTTACATTAATTTTCAAAAATTTCATAATCTCAAAGCAGTCATAAATATTTTTCTAATGCATCAAAGATTCATAACATTACTTATCTCAAAAATAAGGAGTGAAAGAAGTAACTCCGATTTCATGCACCAACAGTACCACTTGCTTCAACAATCATGGAAACCTGCGACGTATATCGATTGTTGATTCTCTCTTAATACCATAGAATGCAAGAGTCTTCCGATCCTCAAGTAACTTTCCAGCATACTTGAGCTTCAAATTCTTTCTTTTAAATTTCGTCTTGCTTGCAATCTTGGTGATGATAATGGCAATGGTATCACTAACTTCAGCTGTGATAGTTATGATCTTTCCTGTTATAAATTTGGCAAATATTTGTATTTGAGCTTGTAGATGTAAAACAGATTGGTGCTTTATTTTGTAGAATGATAAGGTAGAACTATCTTGAAGCTCAACTCCATCACGAAAAACTTTTATTTGACTAGCAGGAATTCCTCTTAAACTCTCAACAATGACCTTGACATCGCTAATGGTATATACTGCCTTTACTTCAAGACTGATGGTATTGTCACAAGCCATGTGGACATAGATGAGAAGCTCAGCTAATGGATTCATCATGACATAAACTGTAGAATTCTTTATGATACCACATGCAATTAATAACTGATAATCTTTGAGTGTTTTGCCACAAAAAATAAGTTGTTGCTGATCTAAAGGAATTCCCACCTCATCCTGAATCATGACTTTAAGTTTATGAACTGTTTCAATATACTTCACATTAAGAGGTAAATTTTTCTCCATTGATGGGATTTTTATGGAAATTTGCATTCTTCTTTCTACCCAAATATCTATGGTGGAATCAGAATCAGTGGAAACAATGTAATCAGATAGTGCTTTGGTATCTTCTAGAAGATTCCCAGCAAAAAAGAGCTCTTGTTGGTTGATTGAAGTCCCTTCGACCCTGTAGATCTTGTCTTTGATATTCCCAATTGTGTCAGAGCTTAAAACATCAAGTGTAAGAGATCTAATATCATTGAAGGAGACCTTAACCTGAAGCAAAAACAAATATCTAAAGTTATCGATCATATTAAGCAACTAACTATGTAAAATGAAATTAGTAAAAAGGCGCACTTAATGATTATAATCCACTGCAAAATTCAATTCTACACTTGATTTACCATAAAAATAGTCAACCGCAGAGATTTCTACTGCAACATTTTCCACATAAGAACTCTATTTGACAGTGATTTCGCTTGCATACAAGGACAAATGCAGGAACAAAAGAACAAATCAAAAGAAGCATAAATAGGGAAGGAGCAGGAACAATCAGATAAGTTTGTTCAGAAAAATGTTATGCAAGCATATAGATATGTCAGAACTCAGAAGAAAATAAGAATATGTAAAACAGGCCATGTTTAGGTAAAGCAGTACCATCTTCTTCGAAGGCTCTTCGGTTTTCGCCGGGCGGTGCGCCGTTGTTACCATTTAGCTTCTCTAATGCAAGATTGTTTTCTCCAACTGGAATTGAGAATTTGAGGGGTAACTGTATTTGAGTTTCTCAAGGTGCACCAAAGGCGGATCTTTTGGGCAATAAATGCCCGCCCAGCTAAGTGCCGTTTGGGAAAAAGTGTATGAAGATACTTAGGATTTAGGGTCTATTAAATTATCTTATTTTATTTTAAAAATTACACATATAATATTTAAATTTTAAATATTTATATATTTAGCTTTTAAGTTTATAACAATTCGAACTCCATACCTCAACCTTGTTTTGCGTCCATCTACCTAGTACACCATTGGCTAGCTCGTGAACTATGTCTTGTCCCTCTACCTGCACCCAAGCGAGTTTCACCATCTGATGAGAACACTTTACGGCTCGTCGTGACTTCTTAAGGGTTTCATCAAGACATTTAATAAAGACACAACTCACCTTGGCCTGTTGGTTGAGAACTTATGCTTCCAACTAAGAGGTCTTGGGTTCGAGTCTTTGTGTATGCGTTATGTGTGTGAATTTGACTTAAATGACCTAAATGTTCAAAAAAAAAAGAGACATTTAATAAAGTGATATATATATATATATATATATATATATATATATATATATATATATATATATATATATATATATATATATATATATATATATATATATATATATATATATATATATATATATATATATATATATATATTGACGCAACCGGATTCAGAAGAAACTACAGTTCCTTCTTCCCCAGCTCCGGCGAAGCACGCAGAGGAAATGACGGACAAAACGACCTCTGACAATACCCATGTGCTATTACATGAGTGGAGAAAGCATATGATAAAGTAACCAATAAGAGAACGCCACGTGGCCACTACTTACTTACACAGCTACAAATAGAATAGTGACATCTGTCACAGCATTTAATTATAAATACATCTTGTATTCATTCACAGAACGTAATGAAGATTACTGTAGCACTTCATCTTCTTCATCTCTGGTAACTCTGTATATACATCTTCAACTCAACGAGTTGTTGAGTTCTTTATGGTATCAGAGCCGCGATCTCCGGCTTACAATCTAGTGCTCACACAGTGATCATATGGATCAATCCTCTTCATCCAAATCGGAGATTCAATCCGTCAAATTGACGGTCGAATCTCCCAATATCTCAGCATCTCTAAAACTTGTTCTATCCAACATCAAAACAATAGTTCCCGAATCCCTCACCAGTGAAAACTACCCCATATGGAAATCCCAGATCCTCAAGCTTCTCCGCGCAAACGGATTTGAGCAATTCCTGGACAGCTCAGAGCCAAAACCTCCTCGCTTGCAGCAAAGTATTGATGGCAGCACAATCATCAATCCAGATCATACGCAATGGCTTCTCATTGATCAGAATTTGGCTGCAGCACTCTGTTCAACAATTTCATCATCCATACTTCCATACGTGCTTCATCTCGATAGATGCTCCGATATCTGGATCACATTAGAACAGAGACTTCAGGCGGCAAACAGATCCAGAGTTATGCAACTCAAAAACGAGTTACACAACATCTCCATGCGTAATATGTCCATGTCTCAATATCTAAACTCAGTAAAAACTCTAGTAGATAACATTGCTGCAGCCGGATCAACAGTTGATCCCGAAGACATCATACTATATACCCTCAACGGACTTCCTCAAACGTATCAGGCATTCAACACTTCCATACGTACCAAACGAAGTCCAATCTCCCTAGATGAACTCTATGCGTACCTCTTAACAGAAGAGCTTACGCTAGCTGCAGCATCCTTAAAACTAAATCCTCCCCCTGACTCAACAACAGTTCTGTATGCTTCTCGGGGTAGAGGTCGTCGAGGCAGAGGAAGAACATCTTACAACAATAACAGCGGAGGACGATCGGGCTCAGTACCTCCTGTTACATGCCAGATCTGCACAAAACGAGGACACAATGCCTCACAATGCTGGCACCGTCTAAACATCAACTATGTCCCCTCAGCACCTGCCTCAAGAGCACTCGTCGCAGACTCAGCTCTACCTACACAGGACTGGTACATTGATTCAGGAGCCTCCTCGCACATGACTCACTCTGTCGAGAACATCTCTCAACCAGTGGAGTATCATGGAGGAGACAGCATCACTGTCGGCAACGGTCAGAACCTGCATATTGCTAATTCAGGTCCCGGTCTTCTTCCCACACCCAACAGTAAGCTATCTCTCTCCCATATCTATCATGTTCCTTCAATTACTCACAACTTGATATTCGTATCCTCTCTTACAAATGACAATAACATCTCAATCACTTTCTCTTCCCACGGCTTCATCATCAAGGACTTGAAGACTCAAGCCACGCTTCTTCAAGGACCCTGCCGCAATGGACTCTACCGAATTAATCTGCCTTCCACAAATTCTGCGCATATGGCTCATTCTGCAACTTCGTCATCCTTTCACAGATGGCATCGCCGATTGGGTCACCCTCATCACCAAACTCTTAAGACACTTGCATCTCAACACAAAGAACTTCAAATTTCTACATCCAACAACATCTGCTCTACATGTCAGGCTGCTAAAAGCCATAAACTACCTTTCTCACTTTCTAGCAATGTAACTAGCTCATCTCTAGATCTACTTCATCTTGATGTATGGGGTCCTTCCCCCACAACTTCTCATCAAGGATATAAGTATTTTCTTCTTATCACTGATGACTGCTCACGTTACACTTGGCTGTTTTTAATGAGATCCAAATCTGAAGTTCCCAATCATGTACTCATATTCAAAACTTACATTGAAAATCAGCTAAACAAACGCATAAAGGGCATAAGAACAGATGGCGGCACTGAATTCCTCAACTCCACCATCAAAAACCTCACTCAAACTCATGGCATTCATCACCAAATAGCCTGCCCTTATACACCTGAGCAAAACGGTGTAGCTGAGAGAAAAAACCGGCATCTTATAGAAACAACCAGAACTCTGTTACACACAGCTAACCTGCCACCAATCTTCTGGCCAGATGCACTGCTAACAGCTGCATATCTAATCAATAGAATGCCTTCTCCCACCCTCCAAGACAAATCTCCATTTCATGTGATCTTCAACAGATCACCTGACTATTCCCAACTCAGAGTTTTCGGCTGCACCTGCTTCCCCTGGCTTCCGCCATCGCAGCGCACAAAACTTGAACCCCGGGCATTGTCATGTGTATTTCTTGGTTACCATGACTCTTACAAAGGCTATAAATGCTGGCATGCCTCTACCAACAAGGTCATAATATCCAGACATGTACAGTTTAATGAGGATGAATTTCTGTTTCAAATCAACCAATCGGATACATCACTCTCCATCCCATCTCCAATTACAAACAATCCTCATCTCCTAATACCCACCTCCACATTAAATAACTCCATCGAACCTATACCTGCATACAATCCCACAACTCCTATCAACCAATCTCCCTCCCAGGCATCTTCCACCCCAACTATACCAAGTGAACCACTACACCAAACAACATCTCCTGTGCCTCATCCCATGGTAACTCGATTCAAATCGGGTTCCCTAAAACCCAAACGCATCATGAACCTACTACATACCAACTTCCTCAACACACCTTGTGATCCCACAGGCTATGCGGAAGCCTCCAAATCTCCACATTGGCGATCAGCCATGGCCGCAGAATTCCTTGCTCTTCAACAGCAAGGCACCTGGAACCTCATACCTCCTCCCAGCAATGCAAACATCTTGGGCTGCCGCTGGACTTACCGAACCAAAACACATTCCAATGGCACCATCGCCCGTTACAAAGCCCGCCTTGTTGCCCAAGGTAATCGCCAAGAATACGGCATCGATTACCTTGATACATTCAGTCCAGTGGCTAAAATGCCCACTATACGGGTTCTTCTAACCATTGCCATCTCAAATAATTGGCCGGTTCATCAAATGGATGTGGCAAACGCATTTCTCCACGGTGACCTGCATGAAACCGTGTATATGAAGCAACCAAAGGGCTTCGAAGACCACACTCATCCTCACTACGTGTGCCATCTTAAAAAGGCCATCTATGGCTTGAAACAAGCCCCCCGCCAGTGGTTTAACACCTTCTTTGCATATCTCCTCTCTTGCGGATTTCAACACAGCCAATCAGATCACTCGCTCCTCATACTATCTACACACCAACTCAAAATCTATCTTATTATCTACGTTGATGACATCCTCATCACGGGAGATAGTGAGTCAGCCATTAACAAATTTATCGCTCAAATCAGCAAACAATTCACAATGAAATACCTTGGCTTAGCTCATCACTTCCTGGGTATTCAAATCCAAACTTATCCCAACAAATACTTCCTATCCCAAACAAACTATGCTCTCTCCATTATTCACCAAGCAGGTCTTCAATCCTGCAAACCTTTATCTAATCCCAGTGCCACCAAGCCGCCGACATCCACCTTCACTGCTGTCTCTCTTCATAACCCCATCATATACAAACAACTCACTGGCTCATTACAATACCTCACTCTCACGAGACCTGATATAGCATATGCTGTGAACGTCCTGTGTCAACATATGCACGCTCCCGATCAACCACACTATCATCTGCTCCACAGGGTACTTCGCTACATACAAGGAACCGCTCATCTCGGGCTACCTATAACAAGCGGCTCCACAACACTTCACTCCTTTTCAGATGCTGACTGGGCCAGCGACATCACTACCCGCCGATCTACAACTGGATACTGCTCGTTCTTGGGAGATACTTTAGTCTCATGGAGTGTAAAAAAACAACACACGGTAGCTCGGTCGTCTACAGAGGCCGAATACCGAGCTATTGCCGCTGCCACTGCAGACATACTATGGCTTCGAAAGCTTCTAGCCGAGTTACATCACCCTCAATCAAACCCAACAACTCTGCTCTGTGACAACACATCAGCCATAGCATTAGCTCACAATCCGGTCTTCCATGCCAGAACAAAACATATCGAAATTGATCACCATTTTCTCAGAGATCATATACAGGCGAAGCATCTTTTACTACACCCGATCAGCTCAATCGATCAGCTCGCGGACATATTTACTAAACCTTTATCCACCAAAAGATTCCAACAACTACGAACCAAACTGACGATTCACCCGGATCCTTCAGTTTGCAGGGCAGTATTGACGCAACCGGATTCAGAAGAAACTACAGTTCCTTCTTCCCCAGCTCCGGCGAAGCACGCAGAGGAAATGACGGACAAAACGACCTCTGACAATACCCATGTGCTATTACATGAGTGGAGAAAGCATATGATAAAGTAACCAATAAGAGAACGCCACGTGGCCACTACTTACTTACACAGCTACAAATAGAATAGTGACATCTGTCACAGCATTTAATTATAAATACATCTTGTATTCATTCACAGAACGTAATGAAGATTACTGTAGCACTTCATCTTCTTCATCTCTGGTAACTCTGTATATACATCTTCAACTCAACGAGTTGTTGAGTTCTTTAATATATATATATATATATAGTAGTTTGGGATTACATCTATAGCAAATTTTGGCCGTTCATCTATAAATTTTAAAATAATCTACAACATTCATATATGACAATTCAAATTCTATCATTTATCACTTTCTATAAAAAATATATTTATTCATTTATTTATTGCCACAATTAATTCTAATATGGACCAATTAATGTCCATTCATATATGACTTTTTAAATTATATAATTTATCGCTTTCAATAAAACATATATTTATTCATTTATTTACTGCCACAATTAATTCTAATCAATTAATGCTTGTTTTTACGTGTTAATTTATTTAAAACAAAATAAAGCCCTCCTCAGTTACATAATATTATTAATTTTTAAAGTTTTATTAACGTGTAATTAAAAAAAAGAGCTTATAATTTTCAAGAAAATCCGACTTAAAAAATAAATAGTCTGTTTATTAAACATAATTTAATACCAAAAATGATTCATGAATGATAGAAAATCCATATCATATAAAACTATTTACCTAATCATATAAAATTAATCCTAATGATTATAATTATTTATAATAATAAATTTTTTTATATCTTACTAATGATAATATAATTAAAATTTATGATATGAATTTTTATTTTTATATTTTTAGTCACGTGAATTTAATGCAAGGACATTTTTACTATTCTAAACTACTATATAAGTGTGGCTTGGGAATCCACCCATAGCAAATCTGGATCGTTCATCTATAAATTATAAATTAATCAACAACGTTTATTATAAACACTTCATATTCCTAAAAATTAAAAGCTCCATTACAACTTTTAATATACCAAATGAACGACTAATAGATAATTTATACTATCTATATCTATACTATTATTATAAAAGCCGCTTGAATTTCCTTCCACATCAAAACTTGACCATCTGTTTTATTTCTTATGAAATTACCTTATCCCTTCATTGTATTATAACTAATTAGTAAATCTTAAAATATATAATAAATATAAAAATTAATGCTTGTTAATAAAAATTAATGCTCATTAATATCGCTTGCCCTGAACTTCTTGATCTCTGTCGTTTTATTCGTAGGTTTATTCTTCAATTATTTGAGCCTTTTGAACTTCTACTAAAATCATTTGTCTGCCTTATGTCTACTAGTAAAAATGCTCGTGCATTAAATGCACGTGATCAGAAATTTAAAAATAATAATTCATATTATAAATTTTTTTATTATATTATCATTTTTAAGATGAAAAAAACTATTAAATGAATTATTATAATCACTAATGCAAATTATTTCATGAAATAATGACATCATCATATTATCTTGTGAACAAGAATGAAAGTCATTGATTGGATATCTACATTTCTGTCATCACGAATAATACAAAGTCAACAGATTATGAAATTTGTGAATGAAAATAAAAATCATCAATCTAAACACAAGATTGCAACAAGCATAGCATCTTTAATAGTTAAGTAAATTGTCAAAGAGGTCCTTTTCTAATCAACTTGGGTTTATAGATTTAGATCATAAAAATTTGTGTTCTTGGCAAGCGCTAGACCTCTCCTTATAAATTTGAATCTCTTCTATGTATCTCTCCTTGTCTCTCCTTGCGTAGTCTTCATAAAGCTATCAAAATCAAAATTTTAGCTACGTGAAAGAGAACCTATGGTCGTTCTAAACAAATATATTGAAGTCTGGAAATCAAAACTTTATATGAGGCAATCAATGTGGTGCATTTTAAGAAAACAAATTAATGTCTGACTCCCCACATTGAATGGAATTTTTTTGGGTGATGATAGATCTCAAAGTAATAGATTTTATTTCGCCATCAGACAATTTTAAGAAACATAATTCGGGCAAGAAATATATTCACTTCTAAAGATGAACTAAATAAACAATTTAAATCCATTACCTAAATTTGAAGCCAAAATAGTGCCTAGATTCACAGGTTCGCTGAAGCAGATATAGTAGAGATCCAGAAACGAAAGAGCTAAAGGGAAAACATGTGAGAATAATATATAAGGGAGAAAGAGAACATGCCACAACCATCTTACGGCCACGAAATGGTCGCAGGTTGAAACATTTCGACGGTTGAATTCATCTTCATGCATCCAAATAGTGAAAAAACATTGAAGAATTCCAGGAGACCGAATTAATTGGAAGTGATCCTGAAACGTTTAAGAAGTTGAAAACACGAAATGAAAAAGCGGGTGATTAAATGCCGGGAGAAACTAACATTAAAGAATTTTAGGCAAAGAAACCTATCGGAGGAGATGACGGCGAGCGGAGGCACCAAGACGTTGAAGAATTTCAGAAGACCGAATTAATTGGAGAGAAACCTACCTGACGGCCAGTGGAGTCAGCTAGGGCAAGCCGAAGACTATGGAGGACGGGTCGAAGAAGAAGCGTCGCGATATTAAGATAGGTTTAGACTTGCAGGAAAGGAATAGCTTTGAATAAAATGGCAATCTTAATTAAATGGCATAAAACGTGCAGAATTAGAATAGTTTCGGCAATTAAATGGCTAAAGGTGAAGAATAAGAATAATTTCGGAGCAATTTGAAACCACCAAATTAAGATTAATAAATTAATTAATTAAATGAAACGGAGCTTAGGGAATCTCGAGGGACTAAAATTAAATGAGTATTATAAAAAGCTGCAGAATAAGAATAGTTTTGGATCAAATTGAAACCACCAAATTAAGATTAATTTATTAATTAATTAAATGAAACAAAACTCAGGGAATCTTGAGGGAAGGTAAAATTAAATGAGTTTTATATAATGTGAATTTTTTTTATTTTTTAATCATTTATAATAGAATGGACGGTCAAGATAAATTAAAAATTAGTAGAATGGATGAACAAGATTTGTTAGGGAAGGAAACTCAAGCCCCTTTTATAATAGTAGTATAGATATACTAAAATGGTCTCTGAAGTAATTTCTTGAGATATCGAGATAAAATACTTAAAAGCCTTTCATTCTCTTAAATTCTATGAATACCCAGACATAGCTATTTGAATAGGAATTCTACATCTCGAAATTTTACCTAAATTTGAAGTCAAAATGGTGTCGAGATTCATAGGTTCACTGAAGTAGAGATCTAGAAATGAAAGAGCTAAAGGGAAAACATGTGAGAATAATATATAAGGGAGAAAGAGAAAATGCGACAGTCATCTTACGGCCACCGAATGGTCGGATCGAGGTTGGAACGTTTCGACGGTTGAATTCATCTTCATGCATCCAAATTAATTGGAGAATGGATCCTGAAACGTTTAAGATGTTGAAAACACAAAATGAAGATGCGGCTGATTAAATGTCGGGAGTTACTAACGTTTAATATTTTTAGGCCACGAAACCTACCGGAGGAGATGACGGGGAGTGGAGGTAGCAAGACGTTGAAGAATTTTAGAAGATTGATTTAATTGGAGAGAAACCTATTATAAATAAAATATCAAAATGTGCTGTCACAAAATCTGAAGGGACGTTAGAATTAAAAGGTTTTTTAATTAACATGCATAAGTAATAAATAAATTAGCAAAAGGCGTTCTTAGGAATCTGAAGGGACTTTAGAAGTAAATGAGTTATATTAAATGTGAAAATTTTTTATTTATAAATAATAGAAATAGGAAAACGATTAAATTAATTGTTTTATATAATGTTCATAAGTAATAAATAAATGTGTTTTAATTAACGTGCATAAGTAATAAATAAATTAGTAAACGGAGTTCTTAGGAATCTGAAGGGACTTTAGAAGTAAATGAGTTTTATTAAATGTTAATTTTTTTGATTTATTAATAATAGAAATAGGAAAACGGTAAAATTAATAGTCTTATATAATGTGCATAAGTAATAAATAAATGTGTTTTAATTAACGTGCATAAATAATAAATAAATATGTTTTAATTAACGTGCATAAGTAATAAATAAATTAGGAATCTAAAGGGACTTTAGAAGTAAATGAGTTTTATTAAATGTTAATTTTTTTGATTTATTAATAATAGAAATAGTAAAACGGTAAAACTAATAGTCTTATATAATGTGAATTTTTTGATTTATTAAATATTTTTAATATAATGGTCGACGGTCAAGATAATTTAAAAATAATTAGAATGGATGAACAAGATTTGCCGGAGGAAGGAAACTCAAACCCCTTTTATAATAGTAGTATAGATTTATTCATAGAGCTCAAGGAAGCCTTCCGCGTGTTCGACAAGGATCAAAACGGTTTCATCTCAGCTGCCAAACTTCGCCATGTCATGACTAACCCCAATGAAAAACTGACCGATGAGGAGGTTGATGAAATGATTCGCGAAGCTGACGTTGACGAAGACGGTCAGATCAACTATGAAGAATTTGTCAAGATCATGATGGCCAAATGAGAGGAACTGTTTTTATCTGCATACGATTACTAATGAATTTCCCTTCTTATAGGTAGTTTTATTTGCTTAGCTGCAGTAGTTCTTCGGATTAACTATAGTGTGTTTTGTGTTCCGAGTTTTTTTACTTTGGCTTTTGTTTTATTGTGATTTTCTTTGAGATTTTCTGATGTTGATCGATCGTAGTTATCAACTTGTTTGTTGTGCATGCTTTTAAGGTCTGAAATCCATTATTAATTGGTTTAAAAAAATAAAAAAATAGCAGAAGAAGTAATAACTTATACAAAACAAATACTCAGCTTCAAAAATCAACTACTTCTTAAACACTTAACTATTATCACAATATCAAACTAGCTAGCTAACCAGAGAAGCTTTTATCCAGTCTCCTGAGCTCGTAGGGTTTGGTGGCGGCGGGAGTTTTTCCCGTCCCAGCGGGAGCTTGTCTCTCTGGCTTTTGCTCGTTTGGGGGAAGTTTTCGTTTTCCCTGCTTATGTATTTCATTTTGGTAGAATTTTTTTGTTGGTTTTGCCTTTTCCTTGCCGGCTGCGCCGGCATGGTTGCTATTAAGTTAAAAGACCCCAGTTTTTTAGGGGGCTTTTCTCATTCTCGGTCTTTCCTTCAAGCTTTGGCTGGTCCGAAGTCTTCTTTTCCGGATTTGCAAGCATCCACGTTACGTGGACTCCCGTCACTGTGGGTTTCTGATTTAGAAATTCATGATCTTGCTGCACCATTTCAGTTCTCTCTTATTGGTTTTTTCCTTCTAAAAGACCTTCTTTGGAAGCCATTCGTAAGTTTTTTTTTTTTTTTTAATTTGAAGTTGAAGGATGAGGTCTCTATCACGTTGTTAGATCATTCTCATATTCTGATAGAGTTATCAAATGATCTTGATTACTGTAGAGTTTTCTGTCACCGTTCTTACATTGTTTTTAATTGTTTTATGAAACTGACAAAGTGGTCGCCGACGTTGGACATTGGTGTTGAATCGCCGGTCATTCCTATATGGATCTCTTTTCCTCGTCTTCGTCCCAATTTCTTTTCGCCTCGTATTCTCTCTGGCCTAGGCGGTTTGTTTGGGAAACCGCTGAAAATTGATGAAGCTACGGCTATAGGTTCCTGTCCGTCGATTGCCAGTGTGCTTGTTGAGTTAGATATTACGAAATCCTATCCTAAGCAAGTTTGGTTAGGCTCGAAAACTCTAGGTTATACGCAATAAGTGGTTTTTGACGATTTCCCCAACTTTTGTGACGGCTGTATATCTATTGGTCACTCGATCGGAAATTGTCGACCTTCTACTCCTATCACTCAGAACTCTAATCCTCCCCCATTTACTTGTGGTGGGGTGGGTATTGGTGTTAATGTGATTACTGAGAAGTCTGGGGAGTGTGAAAATGTGAATATTGGCGTAAATCATGTTAATTGCCATGTTGTTCAGACTCCAGTTATTTCCCCGGTTATTGAGGGGAGTTTTGTATCGCTGAAGGACGTGAATGGTGAGGTTGTGCTTGGTGGGGCTGGTGTGGTTTATTGCCTTACTGTTAATGCTGGCATGGATCTTCCTTCTCTTCCTATAACTGTAGAAAATCCTAATACAATTTTAGATGTTGTTTCGGTTTCTTTAGCGCAGGGAAGTTTAAATGAGACTGTTCCTTCTCTGGTAACTAATGCGGTGTTAGGTGTTGGCGGGACTACGTCTGATTTTTGCTCGGTTGCTTTATCTCCGAATGCTACACCTTTTCTTCCTCTTGTTGTAGCTTCTGTTAGCAATGTAATTTTGGCGCCGGTCTCTACAGAAAATTTTGTTAATTCTTAAGGTGGTGATGTTTTGATTGAGTCTGGTGTTGTGGGTTCCGTCTTGGCTGAGGCTGCACCTCATTCGTCTGATGTCCGGGAGGACTGTTGCCCGGTTCTCAACAGTTTAATTGAAGTTCCAGTTAAGTTGATCAATACGCAATCTATGGCTAACTGGTTGGGGGAGTCGTCTGGTTTGGATATTAGGAATCATTTGTTGCATGTTTCGTCGGATGGTGAAGTGGATTCTGAATTTTCTGAAGGTGATTTGGATTCTACGGATTCCTGTAGAGGCTCTAACCCAGGCAATGATTTTACTTTGGTCAGTGCTAAACCGACTGTCAATGTTGCATCTCAGGGGAAATTTTGGGGAAGAGGCCGTCGCAGACGATGATTTTAAGTGTTTTGTTATTTATTAATGTCGTGATGCTCTCTTTGGGGTTGGCTTGTTATACTGATTGTCTGATTTGTTGTTGCGCTAGACTAAGGGCAATGATGTGGTTGGGACTCGTGCCCCTGTTGCTTAGCTGGTGGCAACCTTTTACTGGACGGTCCGTGTTTGGCTTCAGGGGCGCTCGTAGTCTCGGCCGCTTACTGAGCCCTTTGCCCGCTTTTGGCTTGTAATTTTCTTTTGTTTTTCCTGACCTCTATGTTTCGCTCTATTGTAACCGCTTTGTTTTGATTAATGATAATTTATTTTGATTAAAAAAAAAAAAAAACTATTATCACAATATAAAAGTTATTAATGCTACTTCCAAGTCTTCTTATGTTACATTTACTCATTTAAAATAACTTGCTTATTGATTGGTTTATAGCAGCCATAGTTTTAGTTAGTCTACATTAAATAGAAGATTTGTGTTGTTCAAATTATTACAAGTTTTAAATTCAATTCTATTTTACTATTGAAATTGATATTATAATTTGCTTAAGACACGACTCACTTAAAAATTATTGATTTTTTCTTCTTACCTGTAATTCTAAATCATATGGTGTATTCATGTTGATTCTTATGTAATTAATTTAGTTATAGATTATCATATTTTTCCAATTTAGTCTCTCGACTATATAAAATCAATCTCAAATAGTTACTTGAGTTGAAATTGATGAAAATTGGAATACAAAATCAGATCTCAATTTTGTTTCTCAGCTATAAAAAATTGAATGAATTTAGTCCCTAAGGGATCCTCTGGCATCAATTTTGTATGATTGAGTAACTAAATAAAAAAAAATTTTGATATGATATATAGAGCTAAATTGGTATAATCGAAGGTCTACTTTGGACTTTTTACCTACAATAAATTATCATTTCTTTATAAGTAAGTTTCCTTCATCAGTTTTTTGTTATCAGTCCATAGATTAAGATAATTATTTGGCAATGAGACAAGGAATATTTGTTAGTTTACTTAGCTTTGTTCATAAGTTCAGAGTTATCTTTCAAGATCTAATCTAATCATACTAAGTTCTACAGGTTCATTTATCTTCAGAAAGCAAATTTGATTTACAAATATATATCAAATTTGAAGATGATTAAGATTGGTGTTGGAATTAGGTAAATAATTAATAAACAACTGAATCTTGTTGCTTTTATTCTGTTAGAAGTCAAATTTGTACAATATATATAGATATTACCTCTTTTATAAATAAATTTTTAGGGTCTTTGGAATGGTTTTCTGCTTGTCTTTTGGACTAATACTTTCACACAACTTTATAGAAAGTTATGTATTGAAAATTTAGGCTTTGTTTGGGATGACTTTCTTACCGCTTCTTAAAACAATTTTCTGATACAAAAGTTAAGATTTTTGTACGTTAAAGCTACTTTAAGAAATATTAAAAAGCAGTCTCAAACGAAGCATTATTTTTTACAACTTAAAAAAAAATTATTTTCTCCACAATGAATTTACAATCACATTAACAAAAACTTACAGCCATCCCAAATAGGCCCTAATGCTTTGTATATATGGGATAGCTAGAGGGTCTCTCTCTTGAATCTCTTTCTCATTGCTTTATTTTTCATATAGCGAAAGGGCTTTATTGCTTCTTTGCGTTCATGGTAAGTTCTAATGGAATAAACATTTTTATTTTACACTTCTACATATAAAATGTCATGGCTTCATATTATTTATTCCACATTGCAAGATTGTATATAATGTTGTGGATATCAAGAATGCCACTTATTGCAAAGAAAAATAGATGCGGATATTTAAAAAAAAAATTAATCAAATGAAATTTTTAATTCTATTAATGATTTCTTGTGCATATCATATTAGTAGTTGATACAACGTTGCAGGTGATCATATCAAGGATGGCCATTGAAATCCAAGAAAGACATGTATTAGTTTGAGGGTTTCCTTAGGGCAATTAAGAGATCATCATTTCTGGTTTGGGTGGCCTCATTTCGTTTTGCTTCTCATTTGTCTTGTTTCTGGTAGTTTTTTACGTAATCTTTCACTAAGTGAATTAATGCATAAATGATATTTCCAAATTTTTTTCTTATAATTAATCTTATGCTTTGTTTGGCATAGTTATCAAAATGTTATGTATTTTATGATCATATTAAGTTATCATGCTAATGAAGGTATATAAAATGTTTGTGCAAAATCATATTGTTTATGCATGTTTATCTTATTTGCATTTTTTAAAAGGGGATTTACATGCATATCACTTATATATATATATATATATATATATATATATATATATATATATATATATATATATATATTATATATATATATATATATATATATATATATATATATATATATATATATTTAACACTTAAATTTTATTGTTTACTAAAACATAACACTCTTTTAATGGAAACTAACATACTTGATTAAATCCTCAAAGATGGAAAATAACTTGCGACTTGGACCTCGTCAAACAACAAGATGTGGAAGTAACAACAGAATTTTGATGGGAAGGGCATTTGATAGGGCCAACAATGGGTGAAAGAAAAAGAACGAGAATGCGAAAGGGAAGGGGAATCCATTGGTCTCTCCTATTCCCCACGACAGAAAAGATAAAAGATTGGATTCTATTTTCCGATGAACAATCGAACCTATGATGACCAACATTGTGCAAATTTCATCCCCACCTCAGTTCACACTTTATGGGCGGAAGGAGGGAGTGCTCCATTATGTACTTGTTGTCTGCTTAAATGAGATAAAGTTATAAGATGAGCTAAAAATTTTAGTTATTGCATGTTATATGATTATATATAAATGCATTGTATTATTGTATATGCCACTAAATGCTCCATTATATTCTAACCACATAATTTGAAATATACTATCTATATAAAAGGGGCTTCAATTTCCTTTCTCATTTAGTTCTTCTTAAATTATCTTGGCCATTCATTAAATTATAATTAATTAATAAATCTATACTACTATTATAAAAGGGGCTTGAATTTCCTTCCCCATTTAGTTCTTCTTAAATTATCTTGACCATTTATTATATTATAATTAATTAATAAATCAAAAAATAATACATATATAATTTAATGCTCTTTCTCTCAAATTAAATATTACTATTCAATTAATACTCTCCCGCTATTATTAATTAAAAAAAGAGGTTCGGAGGGCTGAGAATTCAATATTAATGAGAATTCAATATTAAAACGTCACTTTGATTCTTCATATAATAATTCCTACTCTTTAGCTTTTAAATCATGACATTTCATTTTTCAAAACTGCTCATATTCCCATGATTCTTCCAGCCATCCACGTGCTTTGGATTTGGAAGATTCGGTTGTTTGTGGGCGGATGCAATTTTTTTTTTTGGGAAACGGATGCAAATATTTCATTTTTCTTAATTACAATCAATAAATGCAGAGAAACATATGCCTCTTCATTTCTCTTAATAATTATAAATTTTGTTTAATTACAATCAATGAATGTACGTTTCCCTTCATAATTTTCAAGTTTTTTTTTTTTTTTTTTTTGGGAAAAAATTGAGGGCATAGCCCATTTTATTGATAGCAATAGGAATTACAAACGCAAAAATAGAAACTTAAAAGTGCAGACCTAACAACACGGAATAACAAAATAAAGAACTACAAATAGTTACATCAAAAATCTGAAAAAAAAAACAGTAACAACAGACAATCATAAATAAATTTTAACCAAAAGACAGATAAGTTGAACAGCCTAAAAGTCTATGAAGCTGGGTGGGACTAAGAATAAGCTTGGCTTCAAAAAACGAATAATCCTTCCATCTTTGGTTGCCTGTGGGCCGTCCAGAAAGAGGTTAGCAGGTTGTCATCATTGTCCACAGCCCAATAACCTTCTAGTCAAGCTTTAGATAGCCACTGAGATAGCCGAGCAGATCAGAGTCGTCTTCATAATGGGACAATCCCAGTGTAGCGATTCACATACAGGAGAATATTTATCATTCAATCCAGCAAGCTGCAGCACGGTTTCAAACAGGAAACCAAATCTCCCATCACGAGTCCAATATGAAAAATGTAACCACATCAGTAGTAAACCAGATTCAGAGCCTCCTTTACCTTAATGCCATTCTTCCAACCCATTAATTTGATAATAATTGTTTTAGAGATTTTCTTAACCAGAGAATTGGTACATAAAGCAACAGACTTAAACCTTCTATTGTTCCTCTCCATCCAGATGAAATAAATAATAGCATTTAAAGTAAGGAGGCTGCCATTCTTAATGCTTTCAGACTTATCCATATTATCAATATGGAGTAAGGCTAAAAAAATAGTTGGTCTAAAGTAATACGTCTGAAAGGAAGGAATGAGTTTTACAAGCACCTTAAAAGAGTAATCACATTCAAACAACAAATGTGAAGTAGTCTCCAAGCTATTGTAACATAAGGAGCATAATTTATCCAAAATATGAATGTTTCTCATAGCCAAAACATCACAAGTTTTTAAGCCTCCTTTAAGCGCCATCCACGAATAAGCAAAGTATCTCAGTGCATGTTTTCTATGCCATACCAAATGATGCCAGTCAACATGCGCATCATTAGCAAAATAATATAAATAAAAATCTTTAAACTTGGCATTCCCCAAATTGTCCCAACTAAGATGATACATAATATCAGTAGCAATGGGGAGATTCAGAATAAAATCCCTAATAGAAGGAGTATCAAATTCCAGAATATTTCATGCATCATGATGAATCCAACTAGCCAACTGAGAGTTCTTAGCTAAGTTAGTGGATATATTTTGAAATCTATCAAAGATAGTTTCCCCCAAACACCAGTGATCCCAGAAAATAGAAATTGGGCTGTTATGAGTAATAATAAAATTGAATTTCTCCCTAGCTATCACAGCCGTTTTACAAATATTTTTCCAGAAAGCCGACGCAGTATTCGTTACAGATTTCCAAGGACTGATGTATCTAGCAAGGAATCACTTAGCAAGAGGAGAGTTTGTGTTGTAACATCTCATAATAATGCCACAGTTAAAAGCAAAGTTTAATGCTTGTAAAGAGGCAATACCCAGTCCACCCAATGAATACAGTTTACAAGTATTATTCCAAGATATAAGATGTAATCTTCTGCAATCAGTGTCCCCATGGTATAGAAATTTAGAGCACAGCTTACCTATTTGTTTGTAAATAGATTTAGGCAAAGTCATGCTCCTAATCCAATAAGCCACAGTGTTAGTAATAGTATATTTAATGTATTGTAGTCTACCAGCAAAAGAAAGCATCCTCGCCTTCCATCCAGACAATAACATTATGATTTTTTCCATCAGAGGGGCAAAATCAGACAACTTAGTCCGGCCCAAAGATATAGGAATATCCAAGTAAGTAAAATTATCAGATACATTATGTATTTGAAGCACACTAGAAATATCATTAGGACAAGAAACACTTGGGGATATAATAAGAGAGCTTCTATTTAAGTTCATCTGCAGTCCAGTGAGCTTAGAGAACAGGTTAATATTCCTCAAAAGCTTATCACAATTGTTAGTATCAGCCTTCCCAAAAACCAAAAGATCGTCAGCATAAGCAAGTTGAGACAGATGAAAGTTATTCATTTTAAAACCCTCAAAACCACTGGAGTTAGAGTTAGAATCAAGAAGACATGATAGAGCATCCATAATAATACAAAAAAGGTAGGGACTAAGTGGACAACCTTGTCTGAGTCCAGTAGAAGATGAAAATAATCCTTCCAGTGTACCGTCCAAACATATAGAAAAATGAATATCTTTTATACAGGCTTTGATCCAGTTAATAAAGATAGTAGGGAATCCCTTATCAGCCATTCTAGCAAAGAGAAAGTTCCTGGAGACTGTATCAAAGGCTTTCTTGATATCATATTTAGCACAAAAGAGTTTCACCTTATATAGCTCTTTAAAAAGATTGATGATTTCCATAGCCAAGATAGGATTATCAGTAGCTATCATATTAGGAATAAAAGCGGCTTGATTATTCTCAATAATATCATGCATAATGATTTTCATATGACTAGCCAAAATATTTGCAATAATTTTGTGAAAAACATTGCAAAGAGAAATAGGTCGGAAGTCTTCAACATTTTCAGCATGAGATTTCTTAGGAACAAGAGCTATGGCAGTAGCTTTAGCACAATTAGGTAAGTAACATTTACTAAAAAGGTCTTAATGGCCTTGCAAACTAAAGGACCCGTAATACTCTAGGTCTTTTTATAAAAATTAAAGTTAAACCCATCAGGACCAGGAGCCGAGTTGGAGCAGCCAAAATTAATAGCCATATGAATCTCCTCGTTAGTAACTGGCCTCACTAATGAAGTAATAGCACCTTCAAAAATCATTTTACCTTTAGGAATAAGACTAGTATCATTTAACTCAAGAGGAGTAGAGTTATAAAGATTTTTGAAGTGTTGAATGATACTAATATGGTTGCTATTCTCATGATCATAAGAATGGAACTTAGCAGCATTGAGAGAACTCCCATAAAAAGCTTTCCTTTTCCTAATTTTGGAGTAGAGAAACTTTAAATCTTCTTCTCCATTTTTTAGCCATTTAATTTTTGATCTTTGGATAGTCCAAGAAGCATGAAGAGAATTGTAATAGTTAATATTCGCTTTGATTTTTTTGAGTTCTCCACACAGCTCCCTATTAAGAGGATCAATATCAATCAATTTCTGGTACCTATGTTGTTTAGCAGCTAAGGAAGCACATTTAATAATTCTATGATTGGAAGAATTCCAGTTGCTAGCTTTGATCTCTCTTTTTAATAATTTCAGCTTCTTATACAAATTAATAATAGGATTCCCTTGATCCGGCATTTGAAAAATATTCAATAGAATGCTCCAGAAATCCGGTATATGACTCATAGGTACCAGAAAAATTGTGTCCATATGAAAAATTGGGTCGGGTCTGGGTCTTACCCGGAAATGACTCGCATGCAACCCGGCACGTTAACCAATCGTGCATATAACTTAAGTTTGTATCACTCACATGGCTCACTTGTGCCTACCTCGCATGCATCCCCCCAGCTGGTAGGCCCACACCCACGCTTGCACCCGCTAGTCCACTCAGCCTCAAGCACACCTGCTAGCCCACTCAGCCTCGCGCACACCCGCTCATTGTCGCACCTGCTCTCTCACTCTAGCGGTTTCTCCTGCGCAGTTGCGCTTACCCCCATGCCCCACAACCAAAGCTCGACACTCCCTTGCTCTACAGTCCCTCAGCTCAATATGTCAGTTGGGTCGGCTCGGGTTTGGGGCTGGTTAGGTCTGGGTTGAGACTTTTAACCCATTTGAATATAAAGTTGTTTAAGATTTTAGAAAGGTGGCGGGGATTGTGAATTTAGGAGAAAATGCTTATGTCTGAGCCCACAAATTTTAATTATAGTTAATTTACAAATCAATTTAAAAATTAGCACCATTAACTCTTTGAAGACATAAATTTTTATACTCCCAATTGTGCCAGAGATTAAAACATCAAGTGTAAGAGATCAAAAGAGATAAATTTTTGGAATATAATGAAAAAAAGAAAAAAGCTCATAGAAATATACTAAAAATTTCCTTTAAAATTAGTCCATAGCCCAAAAAGAAGAAGTTGCTTTGTGAATTGAAAATAGTAGGTTGGTCAAAAAGTTTACTTATAGTTTTTGTGTAAATTATATGAAATACAATTTGGTAGTGGGACTTAACTGTTGTTTTTAGATGTGCATGATGTTCTTTTTTTCTATTTAAATTAATTGTCTCAAATTCACATTAAAGAATTTAAATTTCAAAATTGGAAACAAAATATTAAAAAATAATTTAATTCATTTTTAATATAATAAATTATATGGTACAAAAAAGTCATTATCAATAATATAATTGATAGGAGTGTAAGTGAGTCAAGTCGGCTCGAGCTTAGCTCGATAAATGACTCCTGAGCTAAGTTCAATGAGCTAATAAGCTAAACTCGAGTCAGTTTAGACTAGACAAGTTAGCTCACCAATCAATTAGTTAAAATTTTTAATTTAAATTAACTTTAAAATATATTAGAATACATGCAATAGTTCATGTATATATTTATTAAAAATATATATATTTCTCTTTCTTATATCGAATGATTTCATAATTATTTATCTTCCAATTTCTTTTTTTTTTTAATTTTATTATGATAAGTGCTTGAATCATAATTATTTTTTTTCTTTCATTTAAACTTATAAATTAGGCTCAGGATCAAACTTGAACTCGACAATCATTAAAGCTCAAGTTCATGCTAAGGGTGACTCGAACTTGACTGGACTTTGTTTACACCCCTAATGACGGATTTAGATATCTGAGGGGCAATCAGGCCTTAACACAATGATATTGTGCAGCAATAGTTGCACCCAGGAGAGACACTGAGTGCATTAGTGTTATGAAGCTTGGAAAAATACTGTGCCAAATGATGTTCAACTTTCTTGTTTAGCTCTTAATGGGCTTGAGCTCGTTTACTAGGTTTGTGTTTAACTTGTTAAAATTTTTATAGGCTCAAGCTTGACTCGATTGCTTTAGCTCATTTAGAGAGCTCAACACGATTTCTTAATTTTAGAAATTTTTATTTTATTTTTAATGTAGAATTAATTTAAAATTATTAAAATATATTATATAATGTTAATGTAAATTAATTATTAAATATATTTTAAGTTCATTGACCGACTTAACGAGCTTTTAAGTTGAGCCATTGAGCTAGAACTCGTGGCTCGATAAGCTCACCTCGTGAGCTCGATGTGACTTGGCTCACTTACACTCCTAGTTGGGGGTTGGCTGAGTGAAGAGAAAATGTTGAATTTATTGCATAAAGTTATGGCTGTTTGGATACAGTATTTAGGTAATGAAAAATTAAATATATCAATTAATTCATATTTTCTTTCTTTTGGTCTATACATTAAATTGACATTTATTATGAGCATTAATTTGCTTTCCTTTTGATTTCCTTTCATTTAATATATGTATTAAATTGGCATTCATTATAGGTGTTAAATTATTCTATTTTTTTTCTCTTTTCATTTAATATATGTATTAAATTAATATTTTATTTCCTTTTCTTCAGTAAAATTAAAATTTTTTTCTTCAAATCTTAAAATATATTATATAATGTTAATGTAAATTAATTATTAAATATATTTTAAGTTAATTGACCGGCTTAACGAGCTTTTGAGTTGAGCCATTGAGCTAGAACTCGTGGCTCGATAAGCTCGACTTGTGAGATCGATGTGGCTTGGCTCACTTACACCCCTAGTGGGGGTTGGCTGAGTGAAGAGAAATTATTGAATTTATTGCATAAAGTAATGGGCTGTTTGGATACAGTATTTAGGTATTGAAAAATTAAATATATCAATTAATTCTTTATTTTCATATTTTCTTTCTTTTGGTCTATACATTAAATTGACATTTATTATGGGCATTAATTCACTTTCCTTTTGATTTCCTTTCATTTAATATATGTATTAAATTGGCATTCATTATAGGTGTTAAATTATTCTCTTTTTTATCTCTTTTCATTTAATATATGTATTAAATTCATATTTATTACACGTGATAATTTAATTTCCTTTTCTTCACTATTTCAAATCTATAAATATTGTACAAAGCTTATAATACAAAATCAAATAAAAAATTTTTTCTTCAAATTATCTATTTTTATATTGTATTCTAGTAGCACGATATAATCAAGTTTCTTCTTCCTCCCTTGGCTAGCATTTTTTAATTGTAGCTCAGTTGTAGAGGAAGATATGGAGCAAAGGAAGAAGCCATGCCATTTTCTCCTCCACCGTAACGCTTGGTTATTATCTCCATTATCATCACCAAGATTACAACCAAGATGAGTTTCAAAAGCCAGAATTTAATGCTCTTGTATGCTGGAAAGTTTCTTCTGGATCAGAATACTTTAGCATTCTATGGAATTCAGAGGTAATTAGCAATCTACCAAAGTTGAGTTAGCAATCAATCTATTGGCTCGAAAATTCTATGATAGCTGAATTATGCAAATACTACTGTTGGTGGATGATTCAGAACTATTCTCTACATATAAAAGTTGCAAGTTAAATTGTGTGGCAGGTTTCTAGCTCACTTCCTTTTTTGGGTGATTGCATCTTGACTTGAATTCAATGGTTATAAATTACTAAACAATTAGGAATGTTGATGTTGTTAAATTTATAGGGCTAAATTATATGAACTATGAGCATATTTTGTATTGGAATGAGATGAAGATCTTCAAATCATTAGCAAATTAATGAAGGTAAATTTAGATCAATTGAATTTCTTAATGAAAAGTTCCAAATTTTTATATGGACAACTCATAGCAGTAGGGAATTGAGAATGTAGGAGAAGATGAAATTTTTAGTTCACAAGTTTTAATTATTGTTGATTTGCAAATAAATTCAAAAATTAGCACTACTAACTCTTTGTAAACACAAGTTTTTTATTAAACTTAAATTATTTTTTATTAAATTACTTATGTGATAGATAGTACTTGAAATATTGTTGAAAAAAAAAGCTCATAAAATATAATATAATTAAAAATGTAGATTGATTAACATATATAGCTCTCAAAATTATGAGATTTATATAGTTAAAACTTAAATTTCACTCTTTCTCTCATTTCCCATAAATCTTTAAAATAATAACATAAATAACCCTTCTTCTTCACTTCTCTATTACAATCTATCTTCGAACTCAACACTGATTTCGCTTGCATCTGTCTACCCTGAATGTTTGTGCCCATGCTACGCCGACCTTATCACAGCTATCATATGTCGCTCATTGTGTCGGCTTTAAAGCGGCACGTTCGTCGCTTTATCCACTGCCTTGATGCCCGCATATCTAAGCCAAGGCTAATGTCATTACTTAAACTTCAATTTCCACTAGGGATGTAAACGAGTTGAGTCGATCTCGAGTTAAGAACTCGAGCTCGACTCGTTTATCAGATCATGAACTCGAGCTCAAATGACATACCCAAACTCAGCTCAAGGCGACCGATGCAAGCTCGCGAGCAGCTCACAAGGCATAAGCTATGTTCTCGTTCCACGCCATCATCTTACTCATGAATAGAACAAAGAAAAAAAAATACAAAATCATCTTTCTCATGAAGGGCGAACCAAAAGAAAACTTGCAAAAAAAAATTTTATACCTCTGCAAAATGAATGAAGTTCTTGAGATACAGGAAAGAGACGAAATACCATGAGAAATTAGCGTTGGCTTGTAATAATGCCTTTAGTCTTGAAGTAATGGCAGGATATACCATTAGGGGATGTGAAGGCTTGAGAGTTGAAGAGGAAATCCTACTAGTAAGATAAAAATTTTCATGATGAAGTTGAGCTTCAGGATAGCTTTGCATTATCATTCTACAAAATAAAGTACTAATATGTTTTACATCTACAAGCTCCAATACGGATATTTGTCAAAATATTGACTGGAAAGACCATAACTATCACAATTGAAGTTAGCAATACCATTATCAATATCGTCTCCAAGATGCAAGCAATACCATTATCAATTATGAATGTAAGTGTTTGATAATTTATAGAGCTAAATTTTATAAAATTTGAACATATTTAGTACTCTATATTGATTTCTTTGCAACTTAAGCTGTTGCCATTGATTTAAAATCCTCCTTCTTCATGTGGGTTGCATGTGGGGAATTTCCAGGTCCAGACCCGACCCAATTTTTCATACGGTTCGAGAATTAGAACTTGAACCTGACATGTTAGTTAAACGGGTCGACTCGAAACCAAATTTGCCTGGTTATTTCCAAAATTGACACCCTATTCATATCTACCCACATTGAGCTATAATCTTTTCATAAAATCTCAACTCCTATTATTCATCATCTGTTTTGAGCAGTCCACATAAAAATTTAAAACCTTTCATTCACAAATTCAATTGATCTAAAATTACATTCATTAATTAACTAATGATGTGAAGATCCTCACCCTATTCCAGTAAAAAAAATGATCTACCAAAAATCTATTAACAATTTTGAAATTGGCCAAGTCTTTTCCTTAACCTTTCTTCAACAGTAAATCTTTCGCTACCACTCCAACAAATTTAAAATCTATTTAATTCTTTCCCATCATGAAGCACAAATAATTTTTAAATCATCACCGAAGTTGCCTTACATTAATTTTAAAATTTCTCATAATCTCAAAGCAGCCATAAATATTCTTCTAATGCATCAAAGATTCATAACATTACTTCTCTCAAAATAAGGAGTCAAAGAAGCAACTCCTATTTCACCAACACAATTGAAAAAATGAATCTGCTCATGCAAAATTTAAGTTTTTTTCAGCCTTGCATCTGAAGGCCTTAGTTCTCATTCCTTGTGACATACTTCTTTGATTATCATATTTAATTTATTTCCCTGGCAACCCGCATGAAGAAGGATGATTTTAATCAATAGTTGCAGCTTAAATTGCAAAGAAATCAATATAAAGTACTTAGCCCTATAAATTATCTACACCAGCATTCAAAATTGTTCAGTAATTTAGAACAATAGAAATGAAGTCTGAAATAATCTGCAAAGCAGTGGTTAAAAAACAGAGAAGAGAGATGTATTTGTGGCTAGAGATTACTTCATATTTTCATACTATCAAAGGTGCTTAATACAGTGGTATATATGCTGTGGAGAAGAGGAATCAAGTTGGTTAGAGAGGTCAGCGATCGCAAGCTGTAACGACAGCTTTCCCATTAGCACTACTTGGAGTGATGATCTTGACCGGTGCAAAAGCAGGGCTTCGAAGAACAAGGAACAGTGAGCTGATAAGTCGGCTTGCTTATATAAGAGCTGTAAAGTGATATGTGCTAACAAAGTCACGATATTGCCACACATGAAAATAAGTGAGAAGTTTGTCACTCAATTTAACATGCAACTATCATATAAAGAGATTAGTTCTGAATCATCCACCAACAACACCACTTGTTTCAACAATCATAGAATGTTCGAGCCGGCAGATAAATTGTTGATTCAACGTAGATAGATTGTTGATTCCCTTTTTATACCATAGAATGAAAGAGTCTTTTGATCATGAAGTACCTTTCCAGCATAGAAGAGCTTCAAATTCTTGCATTTAAAACCCGTCTTGCTTGCAATCTTTGTGATGATAATTGAAATGGTATCGCTAGCTTCAGCTGTAATAGTTATTAAATTGACATTTTCAATATTTTCAAAATTAAATATATCAATTAATTCTTTATTTTCAAATTTTCTTTCTTTTGGTCTATACATTAAGTTGACATTTGTTATGGCATTAATTCAATTTCCTTTTGATTTCCTTTCATTTAATATATGTATTAAATTGGCATTCATTATAGGTGTTAAATTATTTTCTTTTTTATCTCTTTTCATTTATGTATTAAATTAATATTTATTACACGTGATAATTTAGTTTCCTTTTCTTCACTATTTTGAATCTATAAATATTGTACAAAGCTTATAATATACAATCAAGTAGAATTTTTTTTCATCAAATTATCTATTTTTATATTGCATTATAGTAGCACGATATAATCAAGTTTCTTCTTCCTCCCTTGGCTAGCATTTTTTAATTATAGCTCAGGTGTAGAGGAAGATATGGAGCAAAGGAAGAAGCCATGCCATTTTCTCCTCCACCGTAATGCTTGGTTATAATCTCCATTTTCATCATCAAGATTACAACCAAGACGAGTTTCAAAAGCCAGAATTTAATGCTCTTGTATGCTGGAAAGTTTCTTCTGGATCAGAATACTTTAGCATTCTATGGAACTCAGAGGTAATTAGCAATCTAACAAAGTTGAGTTAGCAATGAATCTATTGGCTCGAAAATTCTATGATAGTTGAATTATGCAAGTACTACTGTTGGTGGATGATTCAGAACTATTCTCTACATATAAAAGTTGCAAGTAAAATTGTGTGGCAGGTTTCTCACTTCTTTTATTCGTGATTGCATCTTGACTTGAATTTAATTGTTATAAAATACTAAACAATTAGGAATGTTGATGTTGTTAAATTTATAGGGCTAAATTATATGAACTATGAGCATATTTTGTATTGGAATGAGATGAAGATCTTCAAATCATTAGCTAATTAATGAAGGTAAATTTAGATCAATTGAATTTCTTAATGAAAAGTTCCAAATTTTTATATTGACACTCATAGTAGTAGGGGATTGAGAATGTAGGAGAAGATGAAAATTTTAGTTCACAAGTTTTTAATTATTGTTGATTTGCAAATCAATTCAATAATTAGTACTACTAACTCTTTGTAAACACAAGTTTTTTATTAAACGTGTTGCGTCCTGGAGTATTCGCGGCGGTAGAGAAATATAGTTTAATGTCTTAGCATTGTATGAAGATCCAGCACACAATTAGATAAGTGAGAGGGTGTAGCATTCATAAGAGACACCAGAGTTTTTTAACGTGGAAAACCCCTGAAAGGGGGAAAAACCACGGGGCCTGGCCCAGTTTGAATGAATCCACTAGTATTTGTAGTCGATTACAAAAGAGGCCCTTCCTTGGGAGAAGGCCTTGGATTGATGTAGCAAATGTACATCATATAGATTGCATTACATGGTAGGAGTTACATATACATGTTTGTTTGGTCGGAAGGACCGTAGTCGGCAGGAGACCGGGGCCTGAATGTCGGGCCTTAAGCAGGACGTCGGGTCTTCAGTGGGACGTAGAGACTGAATGTCAGGTCTTAAGCAGGACATCGGGTCTTCAGCTGGATGTCGGGTCTAAATGTCGGGCCTTAAGCAGGATGTAAGGCCTTCAGCGGTACGTAGAGACTGAACGTCGGGCCTTAAGCAGGACGTCGAGTCTTCAGCAGGACGTAGGGACTGAACGTCAGACCTTAAGCAGGACGTCGGGTCTTCAGCAGAACGTCAGGCATGAATGTCGGACCTTCAGAAGAACGTAGGGCCTAAACATCGGGCCTAAATGTCGGGCCTTAAGATGGTGGTGCGGCGAAACTAAAGCGGTGGTTCGGCGAGGCTCTGACAGTAGTCCGGCGAGGCTCCAGCGGTGGTCCGGCGAGGATCCTGCTGTGGTCCGGCGAGGCTCCAGCGGTGGTCTGGCGAGGTTCCGGCGGTGGTCAAGGAGGAGCTTCTTCCTCCTCTTCCTTCTCTTCCCCTCTTTTCTTCTTGCTTGGGTCCCCCCTCATGAGAAATGAGGGCTCTATTTATAGATTTTTTGGAGTGGCATGGCCCGTAAATAGGAGTGAGATCAAGGGCGAATAGGGAGTGGTTCGAATGGACGGTCGATAGTGAACCCTTCGATTGTGCACCATTTGTTGGACATTTGGAAGCTTTAATGATGTTGGAATTCGGTAATCTTGGGCTCGTTAGATTCATCTCGTCGAGCCGTTCGATTCGAGTATAAGCTCGTTAAAATCGGAGACATTTGGTAACTCAAATTGCGGTTTGAACCTTCCAAAAGAGCTTCGGGTCCTTGATTCGGACCCATTTGGACTCGGATTGGGTCGAATTTGGTGTCGTTGGATTCGTATTTCCAAGATGCTCAGTTTGACTGTAAGCTCGCTGAAATCGGAGTTCAGGTGCTCCCGGATTTAATTTTTGAAGTTTCCAACTTGATTTTTGCCTCGAGATTCGTGCCTGATCATGTTAATTTTCGCATAAACGTATCAGTTGCCCCCCTATTTTTGGACGTCGAAGCTCCAGGAGTCCGAAAATACTTGTTCCAAAATTTTTCTATAAAGATTACAAACTAAAGAACCCGTAATACTCTAGGACTTTTTATAAAAATCAAAGTTAAACTCATCATGACTAGGTGCCGAGTTGGAGCAACCAAAATTGATAGCCAGATGATCTCCTCGGTAGTAACAAGCCTCACTAATGAAGAAATAACATCTTCAGGAATCATTTTTTCTTTAGGAATAAGACTAGTATCATTTAACTCAGGAGGAGTAGAATTATAAAGATTTTTGAAGTGTTCAATGATACTAATATGGTTCCTATTCTCATGATCATAAAAATGAAACTTAGCAGCATTGAGAGAACTCCCATTAAATGCTTTCTTTTTCCTAATTTATGAGTAGAGAAACTTTAAATCTTATTCTCCATTTTTTAGCCATTTAATTTTTGATCTTTGGATAGTCCAAGAAGCATGAAGAGTATTGTAATAGTTAATATTCGCATTGATTTTTTTGAGTTCTCCACACAGCTCCCTATTAAGAGGATCAATATCAATCAATTTATGGTACCTATGTTGTTTAGCAGCTAAGGAAGCACATTTAATAGCAATGTGATTGGAAGAATTCCAGTTTCTAGCTTTGATCTCTCTTTTTAATAATTTCAGCTTCTTTATACAAACTAATAATAGGATTCCCTTTATCCGGCATTTGAAAAATATTCAATAGAATGCTCTAGAAATCTGGTATATGACTCCGGTAATTTTTATACATAAACCACTTCTGAGAATTCTTAAAAGGGACATCTATGAGAATAAGAGGAGTATGATCATAAACAATGCTACTCAACACATTATAATGGGAGTTTGAGTATTGACTAATCCAGGTTTCATTCACTAAAACTCTGTCCAACTTAAGATGAATAGGATTATCCTGTCTTTGATTGAACCAGGTATGAAAATTGCTAGTAGAAGGAAGTTCAATCAAATTATTATCAAAAATGAAAGAATTAAAAGGATACAGCCTATCCATAGTGACATTATTCCCACCTTTTTTCTCTGACTGAAATCTGCAAGTATTGAAATCACCAATCATAACCCATGGTAGAGCACAATGAGGATTAACAACCCCCAATTCAACCCAAAGTTTATTTCTCTCTTTAAAAGAGTTAGAAGCATAAACATCAGAAAGAAGCATGAGAGTATGAGACCCCACCATCAAATGACTAGAAATCATTTGAGAAGAAGAAAAAATAGGATTAAAAGAAACTTTTTCCAAATTCCATTTAATCCAAATATGACCAGGAGTAGCAAGTTCAAAGTTATTGAAGCTAAGTTCATTTTCAAAAACCTTGTGAGTAGAGTAGAACCAGGGATCTAGAAGATTAGAAGAGAGGATACAATTTTCAAGAATACAAATTAAGTCAAGCTTATGCTCATTAACCAAATTCCTACAGCAAAAAACTTTATCAGGGTTATTGAAACCCCTGATATTCCAAGCTACCAAGGAAGGACAATTCATAAGAAACTAGGATTTTAGATTAGGGCCTTTACGGTTACCCTTTCCCTAGTGCTCCTTTGTGAAGAAGGTTCATTTTAATTCAGCATTTTGGTATTAGAAATACCAATATTTTCTTTTTATGCCTAGCTGAATAGCCTTTAGAGTATTACATTCCCTCATTTTGCAAAGAGGAAGAGGAATCATCTTCATTAGCATCTTGAAGCGCTAAATTTGTTAGCTGAAGTTATTCTATAATCATTATGTCCATCAGAATGGAACATGGAAGCAGAAGTAGAAGAAGTCAAAGAGGTAGGAGAATTAAGATTATGGATATGAGAGCTAGCTCCTGCTAAAATAGTAATAGGGATAGTAGTATCAGTCAAAGGGCATTGCTAAAGCCGTATTAATTTTATTCGTCTCAGAGTTAGGATCAACCCCAGTTTTCGTAAAAAGACCCACTAAGTTCGCATGCACAGCTGGACTAGTGAAAGGTATGTTGTGGTTAATAACCTCAGTAACAACATTAGCCGTAATTGGAACCAGGTCAGGATCCTTATTCACAAAGGTTCCTCCATAATTTTTTGTAGAATCTACAACAATATCAGAAATCTTGGATGTAAAATTAGGAATTGGAAGAAGACCTTTTGGATTTTGGGAAGGAGGACTAGGTCTACAACTAGTGCTTCTTCATCTAGGAGGATTAGGTTTGTGGTTAATTTCAGGGTTAGGATTAGCAGAACAATTTGTAGATGAATGATTAAGCAATCTGCAGAAAGCACAGAAGGTAGGACACCATTTATACTAAATTTTTAAGTTGAAGAGCTTGCCTTCGACACAGATAGGTATAGTTTCAGGGAAAGTCACTTTAGTATCAACTTGGACACAAACTCTTGCATAAGTCAGTCTAGATTTGGAGGCAGTGAGGGCATCAACCGCTAGTGGGTGTCCA